>CM035845.1:23267646-23367646 GCA_020510985.1 Pholidichthys leucotaenia | reverse complement strand
ATTTATTTCATAAGAACTGACTGAGTGTTGATTTTCCCTCTGAAATTTCATGGGATGGTGTCTTCATTTGATTGGCTGCTCTCAAACAAAGAAGTGTTCTCACATTGGATAGCAGCCATTTCAAACTGCTTCTGAAAAAGCCGATTGGTCAGTCTTGCGATTACATCATCAGTTTTACGACCCGGCGAGGTAACTTTAAAAGACAGAAGTTAGATTTTAGTAAGAGCACAGTTAGAGAAAAGAGAAAAGAAAAAGTCAGCAGGATCAGCAGAGTTTTGAAAAAGTCAGAGATCAGACAAAGAACAAGCAGGAAGATTAGAACAAGATTAGCTAGAAATAGAATTAAGAATTAGAAACACAGAAAGAAGAAAGAAAGAGATTTTGAGAAGGATTAGGAACTAAATTAAGATTAAAGAAGCAGAATAGTAATCTAGATCTCAGAAGAAGATTTTATTCCACCGTTTCCAGGCCCCGTGAAGTTTTATTTTATTCTCTGTGTGTTTGTCAAGTCTTTTCTTATATTCTGGAAAACTGAGGAGAAGCCATTTTTTCTTTAGAGCTCGTCCCTTTTTTGAGAATCAAATTCTCAAACTTCTTCCTTCACCTCAGAAGCCATTCTTATCCTAGTAAATGTTTTTCTAACACTTTTTTAAATGACTTTTCACGCCATTAAAGTGGACCTTTAATTTGCCTAGTTAAAGAGAACAGAGACTGAGAAGATTTTCCTTCAGTTTGGGTCGATCCAGCTACAAGAGACCCCAAATTTGGATTTTTTTCCCAAGGACCTTTCACGCCGCCCTGAGACAAACCACCCACGGCTGCAAATGTCTCTTTGAAGGGCCCCCAGCTGAGTTATCACTCCACGGCTGTGAGTGAGGACAGCAGCCGCTTCCTCCCGACGTCCTAGCTTCAAAATTCAGCGGTACCGACCTGCGGGACTTGGACCTACGGCCGTGTGTGAGTGAGACTTATTTCTCCTATTTCTGGGTTAAAAGGTGATGTCCTAACAATTAAATTACAATTGAATATGGCCCTATTTCAGGGCTCAATTAGTCTCAGCCACAGGATAGGACTGTAAACTGAACGAAAACTTTCAGTCATTTTTAAGTAACTGCCCTTAAAGTTTGTAGATTAATTCAGGAGTCATTTTTAGATAATTAGCTTATGAATTTTCCCCATAAAATTGCGTTGTTTTGTTAAAACATTCCAGCCTCATTTACCGTTGAAACATAAGTCTAGTTCTCCTTGGTTCTGCAGAGGTGTAAAGCTGGATTGTATGTTCAGGAACCCAATATCAGTTGATGTGATATTTTACGCTGTCATCATCTGAATCTGTTTATTCATCATTTGAACGCCATGCCATGTAACCTGAATGATTTTAATAAATGAGTAAATAAGAGCAGTTGAAGCGTTTTCCTTTCGCATATACAGGTTTCCTAATCACGGCAGGACAAAAACTCACTGAAACTTTGAGACTGATTCATTAAGCAATTTAAGGTACAAAATTAATTAAAATTAAAGTTAATTTTATTGTCCGTTAGGACTGGTGCCCCTTTTACGAGTGCTTTTATTTAATTTAGCAGGTGTAGAAGTGACGGTTCAACTCTGCCCCCCTTTCACACCCACTATTAAATAAAATAAATAATTCCTGTACCTTATAACAAATAATTTTATAGGCTCTTCATCCTACATGAATTTAGTACATATTTTAAATAAATGGGCATTTGTCCCTATAAATTTGAAGCTTTTACTGTATATATGTTTGTGATAGTTTTTTCCTTGCATCTGTGTAGCTTTTTCTCAAAGTTTTGCACCTTTGGAAAATTTTGAGACTTTAAAATTATAACAAAGTATTTATGCAAAATAGATGAAGTAACTCTACCTTCCTTCCTTCCTTCCTTCCTTCCTTCCTTCCTTCCTTCCTTCCTTCTTTCCTTCCTTCCAAACCACAGGGATTCACTTGTTAAGGGTAAAAGTGGGATAATTCTGACCTCTGTTAGACCAGGGGTGTCCAGTCATGTGCCATGGAGGGCCAAGACTCTGCAGGCTTTACCTCCAACCAGTGTCTTCCACAGCAGATTTTAGTGAACTTCTTCCCACTGATTGCTGATCAGTGAAATGCCTGCTGAAGAGACTGGGTAGAAGAGAATACCTGCAGGGTCTTGGCCCTCCACGGCACATGATTGGACACTCCTGTGTTAGACCATTTACTAAGGCAGTGCAAATTACAGAGCGCCTCAGGGAGTGGCCAATTTTTGCAAGTGATCTACTAACAACACGCAAAATTCATTCAATAATGCAAACCTATCCGCCAAGAGCACCGCAAAATTGTGCACAGGCACAGCTGATGAGGAAGCGGGTCATCAACATAGGCACAGCCAGTTCAGAGGACCATAAGCCTTTTTTTTAAAGTTTTTGTTTAAGCGCAAACCCCACTAAAATAGTTTATTTTGTTTAGATTTTCCTTTAACATGGCAGACTTTTCTGTTTAGTATGTATAAATGAAGCATTTGTATCTAATTTATTAAAGGATTACTCATGAATAAATTAATTATTTAACCATCGTTAACTACTGGCTCTCCTCAGGGGTGTGTGTTATCACCACTACTCTTCATCCTGTACACAAACATGTGTCGGAGCAGACATGACAACAGACACATTATAAACTATGCTGATGATTCAGTTGTTGTCAGTCTCCTCCGAGATGGTGAGAGTGGCCACGGCCCAGTAGTTGATGATTTTTTTTCACTGGTGTGAGGATTCCTACCTGCAGCTGAATACGACAAAAACTAACTAGAAAAGCACTCAGAGAGCGCAGACCTCCGCCAAGCGCCACAGTTCCCCCCATACAGTGTTTTACATCATAAATATTAATCCTACATTTCTTGTGTGTACGTTTTCAGATTCCTTGACCATGAAAACATATGAGTAGCAATTGGATTCACATGGATAGGATTAGTGGTTCAGTAGTTATTCAGGAAAATCGCATTTCGCATAATGGCGGTTTTCTGGATCACCACCAAAATGTAATCATCTGTAGGATACCCCATTTCTGACAATCTGTGAAAATTTCATGAAAATCCGTCCATAACTTTTTGAGTTATCTTGCTAACAAACAAACAAACAGACAGACAGACAGACAGACAAACCAACGCCGATGAAAACATAACCTCCTTGGCGGAGGTAAAGACATGATTATTGACTTTGGGAAGAAAACTCACAGGCACAAAGTCACTGTACTAAAAGGCCAGACCATTGAATGTGTGCAATCCTACAAATATCTTGGGACGATTATTGATAGTCATTTAAACTTTGAAGAGAACTGTGAAAGGGTGTGCAAAAAGGGTCAGCAACATTTGCATTGTTTAAGGAAACTTGCACGCTTCTAAACCGACCGAATCATAATGACAGTGTTTTATCCAGTTTTTATTGAATCTGTTTTATCCTTTTCTTTAGTGTCATGGTTTGGTCAGATAAGACTGAAACAGAGGAAATTCTTGGATCAGGTTGTTAGATGGTCCAGTCGTTTGCTTGGTGAGTCACAGCTGAGCCTGACATCCCTGTACACCAGACAAGTACAGAGAATTGCTACCTCCATTTTAAATGATGACTCCCACCCTTTGAACTGCCACTTTCAGCTTCTTCCCTCCAGACGGAGGTTTGCTGTCCCAAAAAGTAAAACCCAGCGCTACAAAACAGCTTTGTTCCTGCTGCTGTTAGAGTTGAACAAGATGTAACAATATATTGCACATAATTTAGTTACATATTTATTAATTTTATTTTATATTTACTTTACGTTTTTTATTTGGGTTCTAAATCTTTAATTGGGTTTTAGACTTTTGAGTTTTTAACCTCTTTGACTAGTCGTTAACTTTTTAACTTTAATGACCCTTCTCTCTTCTGTTTTTTCTCTTATCTCTTTGTCTTATGTCCTGATTGGTGGAGCCTTTAGTACTTTTATCATGTTTATAGTCAGCTTCATGTGTGCCTGTGTCTGTGCTCATGTTGAATGTAATTGTGGTTTGTAAATATGGATGTTACCAGACTGCAAAACAAATCTACCTACGGGTACAAATAAAGGAACCTGAACAGGAACGTGTTTTTTGTTTTTTTTATTACCACTAGAACCATCATGGTCTGATGGAGACTCTGGGGTTTTATTATGTGAATAACGTTGTTTTAACAAAATCTGCTGGTCTCCCAGTTCACAACTTTTATAAATGCCATTGAGTTATGGTGTTGCAATTTTGGGGGATGTTTCTATGGATTTGTGCACTCTTTTTGTTAATAATCTCATTGTTGTTTTCCTCCTATATCGTGTATCCTGAACTGGGAGAGAGAACTAGTGAGAAGAGGGAACTGAATTACCATTTTATGCACACAAAAAGAAATACTGTGAATATAGAAATATGGATAGAGAAAAAAAAATGGCAATGTGGAAGATTTTGCTTTAAGAGCGAGGTGGAGCAGATAGGGAAGCTCCAGATCCCAGTCTAACCTTCACAGCAAAGAAAAAAAAGACTCATTATTGACTGACACCACCTGTATGTCCACTGCAGGTATAAGGGCTCCTATTGTATCCTACATTGTGGATGCAAATTCATGTTGTAGGCTATATACAGTTTAAACAAATGAAAGTAAAAAAAAAACCTGCCTGCTGATGTCCAGATCATCATAACACCGATCTCTGTCAGACCATTGGTATTCATATAATCTGTTCTTCTGTCATGCCAAATAAAGTCACGGGAAGAGAAACTTCTGCCACACGTCCTTGGTTCTCGCCATTGTCTCCTGGCACCAACAATCGCTGTCTGGCTCAGATGAATTAAGACAAGCCTTTTTTGGACGTTAAATCCTGGTGCATTTAGCAGGAGATTGACAACCGCAAACATTAATAAATCACCTTGCGCCAGTCATTTAAATACTCCACTCCCTCAAATTTGCGTGTTAACATGACAGCTCCCACAAATACATATGCAATGAGGCCAGGTGCAAAATTAACATAGTTCACACCTTTCCACCACTAATTTAGCCCTGCACCCTTTAGCAAATCTCAGCAGTAGTTTTTTCAACACCAAAACAGGGTTTTGCGGTGACGCAGCACGTTAGTAAATCTGCCCCTAAGTGTGATGGCTGAATGTTGCTACTTAACAAATTGAACCAAAAACACCAGGACTGATTTTTTTTTTTTTTTTTTTTTTCCTAGTTCAGCCCTGGCTAAGACAGCTCGTAGCAGACATTTTTCTTTAATGGTTGCATTGTCAATCAACAACTGTGCGCTTGAATTTGAGAGAAAGAAGCTGTTGTTGTTTATGGTATAAGCAAAATATTAAATCCAAGCTGCCACTGTTTTTATGTATCATCACATACCATGTTCACTAACTAGAAGCCAGGGAGGAGATGTATGAAAGATGATAACTCTAACGTGTGTGTGTGTGTGTGTGTGTGTGTGTGTGTGTGTGTGTGTGTGTGTGTGTGTGTGTGTGTCCCGATGGGATCACCACCTTATCATGATGGGGCACTTTGAGCGTCTCCATGACCCCTAGAGCTATGTCAGCTGGAGTCTCATACTCCTGGCAGGGTCACCCAAGCCGAACAGGTCAAAGGGTAGAGGCCAGACTAAGAGTGATCCCGAAGATGAAGACCTCAACGGTAGAGCAGGCAGTAGCTGGTAGTAATGATAAACACCACAATGGCTGTAAAAGCGGACGAAAGCTAAGGGAGCACACCCTGACAAAAAAGCAAGCTGGTGGTGGCATGCTTTGAGGTGGTTTCCCAAAAACCTGGATTCAGGCAGCCTCCTGCAGTTGTGAGAAGATGTCGGTCGTCTAGGGTTTCCCTTGCCACTGGAACCATCTTCTCTACAATCAAGGTAGTGGCACCGGGAAAAGCGCACCCCCCATGCCACTATAAAAACCATCACTGCGCTGGTATCTTCTTTACCTGAGTCTCCGGCCTCTAAAGTCTGGCGGCGATGGAGCATCCAGTAATGGGGGCAGGTTTGAATGAGCTGGAAGCTCCTAGCTGGAACTCTGCACGTCAGCGGCATAGGACAATGGTTAGCAGTTGGGACTGAGTGGCAGCTGCTTCCGGCAGACTCCTATGCGTCTGAGCAGCCCTATTTAGGGACCACACTGCTCACCCTAATTGGGGAAAGGCCTAGAAAAGGTGGCCTAAATATTGCCCACTCAGCACAGTACCCGGATAGGAAACTGCACCTGTTGGGACATTCCACTATGCGGTTGAAAAACAAAAAACAGTACCATTTAGAATTGCAGCATGGAACATAAGGACACTCCTGGATGCCAGTCTGAACAGACCACCGCGCAGAACAGCACTTGTTGCCAGCGAGCTGAAGCGTTACAACGTGGTTGTGGCAGCACTCAGTGAGACCCGACTCCTCGTGGAAGGCTCACTCAATGAAGTAGGAGAGGGTTATACATTCTTTTGGAAAGGATACCCCATTGTCGGTCAACTCCTTCATGGAGTTGGTTTTGCAATCAAGAACAGCCTCCTGCACAAGCTCACAGAATCACCAGTGGGTGTCAGTGAAAGGCTTATGACTCTTCGCATCCCCCTTGCAAAATGCAGGTATGTCACTTTGGTAAGTGTCTATGTACCAACTCTACCATCGAACGCTGAAGAGAAGGACCGGTTCTACCAGGCACTCGATGACATCCTCAGTCACATCCTGAAGGATGACAAAATCATGCTGCTTGGTGATTTCAATGCAAGAGGCGGAAAGAACTTGCAAAACTGGAATGGTGTGATCGGTGCCCATGGCATTGGAAAAATCAACCCCAATGGCATGAGACTTCTTACTCTCTGTGCGGAACATGATCTTACCATCACTAACACAATCTTCCAGCAAAAGAACAAATATAAGGCATCCTGGATGCATCCCAGGTCCAAACATTGGCACCTGATCAACTATGTGATCGTGAGGAGGGCTGACCTCAAGGACGTGCTCATCACAAGAGCTATGCGAGGGGCAGACTGCTGGACGGACCACCGTATGATTCTGACCAAGGTCAGAATGCATGTTCGGCCCCTAGCTCGCCACGGTGGCCCAAAGAGAAAAACACTCCACTGTGCCAGACTCTCCAGCAGCGACATCTATGACAACTTCCATCGCTCCCTAGCTGAGAGGGTGGCAGGTATTGAACAACTGATCATCTCAGAGTCTGGGATGGCTGAGAAGTGGACCACTCTAGCCACCATCCTCTTTGACACTGCAGCCCAAGTCATCGGTTTCAAAACCAAGAAACATCAGGACTGGTTTGACCAGAATGCTGGAGAGATCTCCACCCTCCTGGACAGAATGCACAGGGCACACAGAGCCATCTTGAACAACCCACAATCCCAATTCCATAAGAAACAATGGCAAGCCCTTCGCTCTGAGGTCCAAACAACTCTCAGGAAACTACAAGATGAGTGGTGGATCTCAAAGGCCAACGAAATCCAGACTCATGCTGATTGAAATGATATGCACAGTTTCTATGATGCAATCAAAACCATCTACGGCCCCAGAAACTGCTCCCTGGCACCTGTGAGATCTGCTGATGGATCTTCTTTAATCAAGGATCAGGCCATGATAGTGGAGCGGTGGGCTGAGCATCTTAACACTGTGCTTAATCAGCCCACCTCAGTGGACCCAACTGTCCTTGCAGAGCTCCCTGAACATCCTACCTTGCCAGATCTCGACCTCCCCCCAACCTTCAAAGAAATCCTGCATGCAGTAAAAACCCTGAAAAACAATAAATCCCCTGGACCTGACGGCATCCCAGCTGAACTTCTCAAGGAAGGAGGCTACCTCTGTACTCAGAAACTGTATCTCTATATCTCAGAGGTGTGGCGATAAGAGTGTGTCCCACAACAGTGGAAAGATGGCAACATTGTGACCATCTACAAGAACAAAGGAGACAAATCCATCTGCTCCAATAGTAGGGGTATCTCTCTGTTGGCCATTGCTGGAAAGGTCCTTGCCAAGGTCATGCTCTGCAGACTCATTTCTGCAATATCAGAGCGGGTCACCCCAGAGTCACAGTGTGGTTTTCGGAAGGACAGGGGGACAGTTGACATGATCTTTGTGACACGTCAGCGCCAAGAGAAATGTCGGGAGCAGCATAAGGACCTGTTTATTGCCTTTGTCGACCTGTCAAAGGCATTTGACACAGTGAACAGGGAACTACTGTGGCAAATCCTGAAGAGATTTGGGTGTCCACCCAAGTTTCTCACCATCCTTGCACAGTTCCATTCTGGGATGATGGCCAGAGTGGTAGTGGGAAGGCACAGCTCAGAACCTTTTGGAGTGCAAACTGGAGTGAGGCAAGGCTGTGTGCTGGCCCCAGTTCTCTTCAACATCTTCCTTGTCTGTGGAGCAACTCTGCTACGTAGGAGGGTGGAGAAGCAAGCTGGAGTTACCATTGACTTCAGGCTTGATGGTAACCTATTCAACATCAGGAGGCTACAGGCAACTTCCAAGCTGACATCAGAGACCATCATTGAGCTACAATACGCCGATGACTGTGCCCTGGTTGCCCATACACCAGATGCTCTACAAAACATCCTCTTGGCAGCTGTAACTGCATACACCAGAATGGGACTGACGATCAACACCCAGAAGACAGAGGTACTCTGTCAGTCCAGTATTGACCCCCCACAAAACCCAATAACCCTCACAGCAGCAGGGCAACAGCTGCTCACAGTGCCCACATTCAAATACCCGGGGAGCATAATGTCTGACACCTACTCAATGGATGACGAGATCCAGAACCGCCTCAAGCAAGTATCAGCATCTTTTGGTCGGCTAAGGAGAAGGGTTCTTCAGAACAGCAACCTCAAACTCCACACCAAAGTGCTGGTCTACAGAGCTGTATGTATCACCACCTTACTGTATGGATGTGAGGCATGGACTATTTACAGCCGCCATCTAAGAAGCCTGGAGACCTTCCATGTAAGATGTCTCCAGAAGATCCTTGGCATCACTTGGAAGGACAGAGTGCTGCACACAAAAGTGCTGGAGAGAGCTGGCAGCTGCAGTGTGGAGTCCATCATGGCCCAGCATCAACTCAGATGGTTGGGGCATGTCATCTGGATGCCCAGCCACAGACTCCCATGCAGGATCCTGTATGGTCAGTTACACCGAGGCCAATATAGCGCTGGTGGGCAGAAGCGCTTCAAAGACCAAATGAAGTCCATCCTGAAGAGATTTCGGATCAACCCCTCTTCACTGGAGGAACTCGCGTCCTGCCGAGACATCTGGCACTTCCACTCCTCACAGGGAGTGGATTATATGGAGGAAAAGCGCACACAACACCGGACAGCAAAGCGTGCAAAGAGGCACGCTTGCCAAGTCCCCCCTGCTCCCCCCAGCACCTCCTTCACATGCCCGGTCTGTAACCGAATCTGCAGATCCAGGATCGGACTATTCAAACACCAGCAGACTCACAAATAAAGAAGATGGTCATCATCAAATCGATGGACTACCAGAGAGAGAGAGAGAGAGAGAGAGTGTGTGTGTCTGTGGTGGAGCTCATTGGATGCTCAGCACCCCTAAAGCTCTGATCCTAGAACTGCCCCTGCTGTCTCCATCTGTGTTGCTTTTGGGTCTAAGCCTGCAAACCTTGTCAGTACAGGGTTATGAGGTAATATAGTTAAACTGTCAATATTTATGCCATATGGTAGCACAAGGTCAAGGGAGTGGCCTAGATAATAAGTGGAGTTTTGGACATGTTGTAAAATGCAGAATGACTGTAGAATGGAGTTAAATGATTTATTAAGACGATTGTCTTCCATATCAATGTGAATACTGAAATCACCAACTAGGGGTAATTTTTCCAAGATTAGAAGAAGGTCAGTTAAAAAATGTGAGAATTCAATAAGGAATTCAGAATATGGGGATGGTGGACGATACACTACAGCTAACAGGATTGGCTTCAGCGTTGGTTTCATTTTACATTTTTACATTTCAGTGTGTGATTCGTAATAAGATGAGATAAGATAAGATAAGATAAGCCTTTATTAGTCCCACAATGGGAAAATTCCAGGATTGCAACAGCACAGGGATAGCAACACTCAGAGCAACAATCAAGAAGACAAGAAAAACAAGAGCAGCAAATATACATATGTACATATAAATATATAAACACACAGTGCGGAGCATTGTAGCTAGATGGAATAAATATATAAATATATATACACACAGTGCGGAGTATTGTGGCTAGATGGAATAAACAGCATAACCGTTCTTGTTCCCTGGATGTTTACTGGTGCTGTGAGGGGTTGTCCTTGCCTGCGGCAGTCCACCACCAGCTCCTTAATTTTCCTCGGGTTGATTTGGAGGCAGTTCCAATGGCACCATTCCACAAAGTCCTGGATAAGTCCTCTGTACTCAGTTTCATCTCTGTTGGAGATGAGGCCGACGATCACAGAATTGTCAGAGAACTTATATAGATGGCAGTGTGTTGTGTTGTGTGAGAAGTCTGCAGTATAAAGGGTGAACAGGAAGGGAGCCAAAACCGTTCCCTGGGGGGCCCCCGTGCTACCGATGATAGTGTCAGACACACAGTCCCAGGTTCTCACAAACTAACTACTAACTAACTAACTAACCTGCACTTAT
Source organism: Pholidichthys leucotaenia (assembly GCA_020510985.1). Taxonomy (NCBI): domain Eukaryota; kingdom Metazoa; phylum Chordata; class Actinopteri; order Cichliformes; family Pholidichthyidae; genus Pholidichthys; species Pholidichthys leucotaenia. The sequence goes on along the minus strand of CM035845.1, from coordinate 23,357,025 downwards.
ATAGCGCTTTTCTAGTCACAAAGACCACTCAAAGCGCTTTCATTAATACTAACCCTCTATTCTAAGGGCCTATAGGAAACAGATATCTAGGGACAATTTAGAACAGCCAATTAACCTAACATGCATGTTTTTGGCATGTGGGAGGAAACCGGAGAAATCCCGGAGTAAACCCACGCAACACGGGGAGAACATGCAAACTCCACACAGATCACTGTTGGTCGGGGGCTGGGATCGAACCCACGATCCCACGATCCCCACAATCCCCCGGCCAAGGGTAAACTGTGCTGCCGCAGTGCTAACCACTGCGCCACCGTGCAGCCCGGTTGTGTGGCCGGTTAGTGAGGCAGTCCAGGATCCATGATGACAGGTGCTGGTCCACCCCTGCGCACAGCAGCTTGTCCTTCAGGATCATCGGTTGGATGGTGTTGAAAGCACTGGAGAAGTCAAAGAACATGACCCTCACCGCATTCCCGGGCTTCTCCAGGTGGGACAGAGAACGGTCAAGGAGGAAGATCACCACATCCTCCACCCCAATGGCATGCTGGTAGGTGAACTGGAGCGGATCCATCGCTGGTCCCACCAGGGGGCGGAGGTGAGCAAGGAGCAGTCTCTCCAGGGTCTTCATCATGTGAGATGTCAGGGCCACTGGTCTGTAGCTGTTCAGGTCTTTGGGGCGGGAGATCTTTGGTACAGGTACCACACAAGATGTTTTCCACAACTGTGGTACCCTCCCCAGCTTCGGGCTCAGGTTGAAGATGAGCCCCACAATCCCACACAGCTGGTCTGCACAGGACTTTAGGAGCTTTGCGCTGATGCCATCCGGTCCCGACGCCTTCCTTGCCTTGATCTTCCTCAGCTCCGTCCTCACCTGGGTCTTAGTGCGGGTCATGTTGGGGGGCTGTGTGTTGGGAGTGGGGAGGTGTTGGTGGAGTGGGGTGTGGACAGCAGGACTCGATGTCTTTAGAGGCAGCAGTGGTTGTTGTGCAGTCGGGGGGGGGGGGGTCAAACCTATTAAAAAACAGATTCAAATTGTTCGCCCACTCCCTGCCCCCCGTGGCCTGGGGGGAGGTATTCTGGATCCCAGAGATGGTTTTAAGGTTTCTCCAGACCCCACCGATGTTGCTCTGTCGCAGCTTGTCCTCCATCTTCTTCCTGAAGCTGTCCTTGCCTTCTCTGATCTTCCTCCTCAGCTCCCTCTGTATGGACTTCAGCATCTCCCTGTTCCCCGACCTGAAGATCCTCTTCTTCTCTCTCAGAAGTGTTTTTATCTCAGGGTTGATCCAGGGTTTGTTGTTCGAGCAACACCGTATAGTCTTGGTGGTTATGGTGTTGTCAAAACAGAAGCTGATGTAGTCCGTGATGGTGTGAGTGAGGCCATCAATGCTCCCAGGCAGTGGTTTCAAAACAGTCCTTTAGAGTGTCCATTGCGTCCTCAGACCATAACTTCACTGTGCGCATGACTGGAGGTTGTCTGTGCACTAGGGGTTTGTACACTGGCAGGAGATGAACCAAGTTGTGATCCGATCTCCCGAGTGGGGGGAGTGGTGATGAGGTGTATGCCTCCTTAGTGTTTGCGTAGAATAAGTCCGGTGTTTTTGTCACAACTTACCGCTCCCAGTCATCTACCTCAGCTGCGCACACACCTGCGCCTCGTCAGTCACGGGCTATTTAGCCCACTCGGCCCAGAGCATCGGTCTGGAGCCGTCTGGTGGACCGAGTGTACCAAGGAGGACCGAGGAGGCAGCGGCCGCATTCGAAACCCTGAAGACAGAGTTCTCTTCCTCCCCGGTCCTGACCCAGGTTGACCCGGCGCTGCAGTGCTTGGTGGAGGTGGCCGCGTCTGATACGGGGATGGGGGCGGTCCTGTCCCAGCGTTCACCGGTGGATGGAGTTAAGCATCTCTGCGCCGCCTTCTCCCGGCGCCTGTCTGCGGCTGAGCAAAATTATGACGTCGGCGACAGGGAGCTTCTGGCTGTTAAGCTCGCGCTGCAGGAGTGGCGTCACTGGCTGGAGAGGGCAGCTCAGCCTTTCGTGGTCTGGACAGACCACAAGAACCTGGAGTATTTGAGGTCAGCCAGGCGTCTGAATGCCCGCCAGGCACGCTGGTCTCTGTTCTTTGCTCGGTTCCGGTTTACGATCACCTACCGTCCAGGCTCCAAGAATGGGTTGCCCGATGCTCTGTCCAGACAGTTTGCCCCTGAGACGCCGGAGGAGCGGGACCACACCATCCTGCCCAGCTCGTGTGTTGTGGGGGCGGTTTCCTGGTCCATCAGGGACAAGATCCGAAGGGCGCAGGAGACCGAACCGGACCCTGGTGACGGCCCGGCTGGGAGGCTCTTCGTTCCATCGGCAGTTCGGGGGGATGTCATTCACTGGGCCCACATGTCCAAGCTTGCCTGTCACCCTGAAATCTCCCGACTGGTGCACCTCCTTCAGCGCTCTTTCTGGTGGCCCGGTCTACAGAAGGACGTCGCCAATTACGTCCGGGCCTGCCCCCAGTGTGCTACTAGCAAGACCCCAAATCCCCCCCCCCCCACGGGTCTGCTCCAGCCCCTGCCGGTCCTGGTCACACATCGCTCTGGACTTCGTTACTGGTCTTCCCGTTTCTAATTCCTACGACACTGTTCTGACTATTGTGGACCGATTCTCCAAGGCTGCTCACTTTGTGCCTCTCTGGGGTCTCCCTTCGGCACGGGAGACGGCTGACCTCCTTGACCAACATGTGGTCAGGCTGCACGGGATCCCAGTGGACGTCGTATCCAATCGGGGGCCTCCGTTCGTGTCCCAAGTGTGGAAGTCCTTCTGCAACGCCCTGGGTGCCACGGTGAGTCTCTCCTCCGGTCACCACCCCCAATCCAACGGGCAGTGTGAGGGCGCCAACCAGGAGCTGGAAGCTGCCTTGCGCTACTTCACCTCCTCCAACCCATCCTCCTGGAGCTCTTACCTGGCCTGGGTGGAATATGCCCACAACGCGACAATGTCATTGGCTATTGGGATGTCTCCCTTCCGGGCGTCGTTGGGCTACAATCCACCCTTGTTCCCCGAGCAGGAGAGTGAGTTGGCTGTTCCTTCCATCCAGGCGCATCTGAGACGCTGACGGAGCCTGTGGACCAGGGCGCGTGAGGCACTTTTATGCACGGCGGCGCGCAACAGCACCACGGCTACCAGGTGGGCCAACGGGTCTGGCTATCATCCCGGGACATTAATCTTAAGGCCGAGAAGAAGAAACTGGCACCACGTTTCATCAGTCCATTCACCATCTCCAAGATTATCAACCCGGTGGCTGTGCGTTTGCCCTCCCCCCTCCGTGTTTACCCCAAGTTTCATGTGTCTAGGATCAAGCCCGTGATCTCCGACCCTCTCTGTCCTCCTCTTAGGGCATCGCCCGCTCCCATGATGATCGACGGCCACCCGGTGTAGGGGGTTGCATCCATCCTGGACTCCCGGCGTCAAGGTCGTGGGCTGCAGTACCTGGTGGATTGGGAGGGGTAAGGCTCGGAGTGGAGATCCTGGGTGTGCTCTTCTTTTGTGCTGGATAAAGATCTCATCACGGAGTTCCACCGGGCGCACCCGGATAAGCCAGCGCCAGGAGGCACTGCTAGAGGGGGGAGTACTGTCACAACTCACCGCTCCCAGTCATCTATCTCAGCTGCGTGCACACCTGCGCCTCGTCAGTCACGGGCTATTTAGCCCACTCGGCCCAGAGCATCGGTCTGGAGCCGTCTGTGTATCTACGCTCTCAAACTCTCCACAGGATCGTTTCTTCCCATCCTGCAGTTCCTCACGTCAGCACGTAAGCTGCATTACCACTCACCTGTCTACCAGTCTCACCCCTGTGCACAGGTGGACTCCCTGGCGGCGGATTCCTTCCGTCCTCGCCATCTCCTCTCCTCTCATCTCCACTCCTCGTCGTGTGCGCAGCAGGGCGCTGTCTCCCAGGCAAGAGGTCCTTTGCCAACGCCAGTCACCGTTCCACCTGCAAGTAAGCAATCCTCAATATATCTCTCCCGTATGGTGAAGCCCAACTCATATCTCTGTCTCTGCTCTTCCCATAGGGTTGCCTGGCTGCATGGCGTGCTGTTCTGTTCCCGACTCATCTCGTTCACTCACAGTCCATATACATACCACATACACACACTCAACTACCCTTTGCTGTTGAATAAAGCTGTTGAATCTTACCTGAGCCTGCGTGCGTGTTTCCTGGGCCGATAATTATGTCAGCTTTATTGTCTCTAGTGTGGCATGTGACATACTGGGTGAACGTGGGTAGAATGGAGGACAGTGAAATATGGTTGAAATTGCCTGAGATGAGGAGAAGAGCATATGGGTGTTCTGTCTGCAGCCTGCCAGTTACTGAGTGGATGACGCCACGCGCTGTCCCAGCGTTCGCCGTCGGATTTGCATAAATAACAATGCAGATCACGTGTGAGTATTCCCTCGGGAGATATGTAGGCCACATGCTAACAGCTAGCAACTCCATGTCTTTGTTGCAGTGTTGTTGTTTAACAGTGATATGTCCCGGACTGCACCAGTTGTTATTGACATACATTATCACTCCTCCGCCCCTTGCCTTCCCACTGTCTGGTGTTCAGTCTGCCCGTATTGCGTGGAAACCCTCCAGTTCAATGTTAGCATCTGTTGCTAGTTCTGTTAGCCACGTCTCCATGAATAGCATCAAGCTACACTCCCTGTATATACTCTTGTAGTGGGAGATAGCCACTAGCTCATCTGTTTTTCTGAGTAATACTAAGGGTTTGAATGATTTGCAAGGCAATTTATTTTTAATATTAGTTAATGTTTTACAGTGAGCAATTACTGTGGTTCCACGTCCTTGCCCTGTTGCTCTATTTTTTTTTTGGAAAGTTACAGTAATAGTTTTTTTTTTTTTTTGGGGGGGGGGGGTAGGATTCATCCAGGGGCACACAGAGTCCTCCTCATGCAACCATGTTTCAGTAAGTGCAAGTAAATCAATTTGGTTGTCTATTATTACCTCCGCCAGGCCGCAGGCCAGGATGTAATGTTTTTACTGGGGTTTGTCTGTCTGTCTGTCTGTCTGTCTGTCTGTTGGTTAGCAAGATAACTCAAAAAGTTTTGGATGGATTTCCATGAAACTTTCAGGCATTGTTGGAAATGGTACAAGGAAGAACTGATTAAATTTTGGGGATGATCCGGATCACCGTCTGGATCCAGGAATTTTTTAAAGGATTCTTTAACATTGTGAGATAGGGCCATTTTCAACATGTGTGCAGGCGCAATGGAGGGCGCTGGTCGTCGTGTCTGACGAACACAAACTCCGCGTTCTTCAAAGTTTTAGCCACAAAAGCACATGGAAAACAGTGGTGGGCCGGGCCCGGCAGCGTGCCTGTGTTTGCGCTATGCTGCAAAAGCTGAGACGGGCAGCTGTCCGGCACGGGATTATTTGGCAGAAATTCCCCGGGCAGCCATAGGGCCTGCGCAAAAACAAGCTCTCTGCCGGGGAAGCTTCCAAATCCTCTTTTTCCGTGGAGCGCAACCCCAATAAAACCCACGGCAACCTGTCTACCCAATTTGCATCAGTCAGTGAAGCCCTGAGTGCTGCTTTCAGTTATCTATGAAAACGCTAGCATAACCCATTGGCCTGTGGGTTGTACGCCGTTGTGGGATGAATTGCAACGCCCGCAGCCTGGGAGTTTGGAGATGGAGGAGATGGACACAACAGCAACACTTGAGTTTATTACCTCCGCCAATGAGGTAATGTTTTTACTGGCATTTGTCTGTCTGTCTGTCCGTCTGTCTGTTACCAACATAACTCAAAAAGTTATGAACGGATTTTGACGAAATTTTCAGGAAAGGTGTGTAATGGCACAGGGAACAGATGATTAGATTTTGGTGATGATCTGACAATGCATACCTCCACCAAGGGCTTTGTTTGTATTTGTGCAGCAGGATTACACAAAAGCTACTGGATGGATTTGGATGAAATTTTCACCAGAGGTGGTTCTTGGCCAAGAGAGGAACCCATTACATTTTGGGGATGATCTGGAAATGCACACCTCAGCCAAGGCTCTTCTCACAGTGTGTCAGCCACAACACTCCAAAACTAATGGACAGACTTGGATGCAATTTTCACCACAAGTGGCGACAGGCCTACACACAAGCACATTACATTTTGGAGGTGATCCATGACAAATGGAAGGAGCCTTGGCAGAGGTATGCGCTCTATGAGTGCTTTTCTAGTTAAGTCATGTACTAGTAAAGATTTAGAGGCAAGGGATCTGTTTAATTCTGAGAGGTGAATGTGGCATTTTTTAAATTCAAATTATTTTGCTTCAATCTCTTGGTGACATGAATTTTATTTTTTAAGATAAGATAAGATAAGATAAGCCTTTATTAGTCCCACAACGGGGAAATTCCAGGATTGCAACAGCACAGGGATAGCAACACTCAGAGCAACAATCAGAAGGCAAAAAAAGCAAGCAAGAGCAGCTAATATACATATGTACATATTACTATAAAATATATATATACACACACACACACACACAGACACACAGTGCAGAGCATTGTAGCTGGATGGAATAAATATATGAATATATGAACACACAGTGCAGAGCATTGTAGCTAGATGGAATAAATATGTAAATATATAAACACCCACAGTATGGAGCATTGCAGCTAGGTGGAATAAATATGCAAGTATATAAACACACACAGTGCGGAGCAATGTAGCTAGATGGAATAATATGTAGATATATAAAAACACAGTGCGGAGCATTGTAGCTAGATGGAATAAAAATATAGATATATAAATATAAACACACCCAGTGCAGAGCATTGTAGCTAGATGGAATAAGTATGTAAATATATAAACACACACAGTGCAGAGCATTGTTGCTAGGTGGGATGAAACAGCATAACCGTCTATTTAGTTATCCTACATGGTATGATTATGTGCCCATACATATTCTCACCCTCCATAGCGACCGGTATGTTCCTAGTTGTATGCCGGAGAGGACCATTGTGTAAGTCTATTGCATCTTTTGCATTCAAAAACTATTAGTTTGTTACGTCTTTTTGCTATCTCTGCGAGCAGCCCTGCTTAGGTTGTACAGTCTGACAGCCGTTGGTAGGAAGGACCTACGAAACCTCTCGGTTGTGCACCTGGGATGATGTAGTCTGCTGCTAAATGAGCTCCTCAGTGCATCCAGTATGTCCTGCATAGGGTGGAACTCGGACTCCAGCAGAGATGACAGTTTAGCCACCGTCCTTCTCTCTCCTATCTCCTCCATCGGATCAAGGCGTTGCCCCAGGACAGAGCTAGCTTTCTTAATCAGTTTGTTCAGTCTCTTCCTATCGGCTGCAGTAATGCCACTGCCCCAGCAGACCACTCCAAAAGTGATGGCTGATGCCACCACCGTGTCATAGAATGACTTCAGCAGCGCCCCTTGTACACCAAAAGACCTGAGTCTCCTCAGCAGGAACAGCCTGCGCTGTCCCTTCTTGTAGAGTGCGTCAGTATTGTGTGACCAGTCTAGTTTATTGTTCAGATGAATACCCAGGTACTTGTAGGATGTCACCATCTCGATGTCTGTTCCCTGTATATTTACTGGTGCTGTGAGGGGCTGCCCATGCCTGCGGCAGTCCACCACCAGCTCCTTAGTTTTCCTCGCGTTGATCTGGAGGCAGTTCCGATGGCACCAGTCCACAAAGTCCTGGATAAGCCCTCTGTACTCAGCTTCATCTCCGCTGGAGATGAGACCAACGATCGCAGAGTCATCAGAGAACTTCTGTAGATGGCAATGTGTTGTGTTGTGTGAGAAGTCCGCAGTATAAAGAGTGAACAAGAAGGGAGCCAGCACCGTTCCCTGGGGGGCCCCCGTGCTACTGATGATCGTGTCGGAAACACAGTCCCGGGTTCTCACAAACTGAGGCCGGTTCGTGAGGTAGTCCAGGATCCATGATGACAGGTGCTGGTCCACCCCTGCGCGCAGCAGCTTGTCCTTCAGGATCATCGGTTGGATGGTGTTGAAAGCACTGGAGAAGTCAAAGAACATGATCCTCACCATATTCCCGGGCTTCTCCAGGTGGGACAGAGAACGATGAAGGAGGAAGATCACCGCATCCTCCACCCCAATGCCATGCTGGTAGGCGAACTGGAGTGGATCCATCGCTGGTTCCACCAGGGGGCGGAGATGAGCAAGGAGCAGTCTCTCCAGGGTCTTCATCAAGTGGGACGTCAAGGCCACCGGTCTGAAGCTGTTCAGGTCTTTGGGGTGGGAAGTTTTTGGTACAGGTACCACACAAGATGTTTTCCACAGCTGTGGTACCCTCCCCAGTTTCAGGCTCATGTTGAAGATATACGTCACAATCCCACACAGCTGGTCTGCACAGGACTTGAGGAGCTTTGCGCTGATGCCGTCCGGTCCCGACGCCTTCCTCGCCTTGATCTTCCTCAGCTCCGTCCTCACCTGGGTCTTGGTCAGGGTCAGGATGGGGGGCTGTGTGTTGGGAGTGGGGGGGGGGTGTCGGTGGAGTGGGGAGTGGGTAGCAGGACTTGATTTCTTAGAGGCAGCAGTGGTTGTTGTGCAGACAGGGGGGAGGGCGGTTGGTCAACTCTATTGAAAAACAGATTCAGGTTGTTCGCCCACTCCCTGCCCCCCGTGGCCTGGGGGGAGGTATTCTGGAGCCCCGAGATGGTTTTGAGGTTTCTCCAGACCCCGCTGATGTCGCTCTGTTGCAGCTTGTCCTCCATCTTCTTCCTGAAGCTGTCCTTGCCTTCTCTGATCTTTCTCCTCAGCTCCCTCTGTACGGACTTCAGCATCTCCCTGTTCCCCGACCTGAAGATCCTCTTCTTCTCTCTCAGAAGTGTTTTTATCTCAGGGTTGATCCAGGGTTTGTTGTTTGAGTGACGCCGTATGGTCTTGGTGGGAACGGATTTGTCCACACAGAAGCTGAGGTAGCCCGTGAAGGTGTGAATGAGGCCATCGATGTCCTCACCATGTGGATCGCAGAGCTGCTTCCAGGCAGTGGCTTCAAAACAGTCCCTTAGAGTGTCCATTGTCTCCTCAGACCATAACTCCACTGTGTGCATTGCCGGAGGTTGTCTGTGCACTAGAGGTTTGTACACCGGTCGGAGATGAACCAAGTTGTGATCCGATCTCCCAAGTGGGGGGAGTTGTGATGAGGTGTACGCCTCCTTAGTGTTTGCGTAGAACAAATCCAGTGTTTTATTGTCTCTAGTGTGGCATGTGACATACTGGGTGAAAGTGGGCAGAATGGGAGACAGTGAAACGTGGTTGAAATCGCCTGAGATGAGGAGAAGAGCATCTGGGTGTTCTGTCTGCAGCCTGCTGGTTACTGAATGGATGACGTCACGCGCTGTCCCAGCGTTCGCCGTCGGATTTGCATAAACAACAATGCAGATCACGTGTGAGTATTCTCTCGGGAGATATGTAGGCCTCATGCTAACAGCTAGCAACTCAATGTCTTTGCTGCAGTGTCGTTGTTTAACAGTGATATGTCCCGGTCTGCACCAGTTGTTGTTAACATACATGATCACTCCACCGCCCCTAGTTTTGCCACTCTCTGGTGTTCGGTCAGCTCGTATCATGTGAAAACCCTCCAGCTCAATGTTAGCATCTGCTGCTAGTTCAGTTAGCCACGTCTCAGTAAACAAAAGGAGACAGCACTCCCGGTAAGTGCTATCATAACGGGAGATAGCCGCTAGCTCATCTAACTTTCCCAGTATCGACCGTACATTTCCCATGACAACAGATGGAAGGGAGGGTCTGTACCTTATATTTTTTGTCCTCCGCCTTACTCCAGCCCGGCAGCCGCGGCGTTTTCGCCTCAGTTCTCTCGGTATGTCGAGATTTTCCAGTGGGACCGGGTGGCAGTTAAATGCTAGCAGCTCTTCCCTGTTATATCGTATCCTGCTATAAACAGTGGCTCCGTCCACCGGCTCAGGAGACATTTGGGATGATCTGTGTGTCCGTGATATAAGTGGGGTGAAAAAAAAAAGTGATCAAAAGAGAGAGGAAGGGAAAAAAAAACTCGGAATCGAGCCGCTGTTGCAAAAGGCAGCCGACTGGTGTGGCGCCGAGACGTGAACGTAAGGAGAACGTGAACGTGAACGTGGAGTGTCCATTGTCTCCTCAGACCATAACTCCACTGTGTGCATTGCCGGAGGTTGTCTGTGCACTAGAGGTTTGTACACCGGTCGGAGATGAACCAAGTTGTGGTGTGGTCTTTTTGTGGTGTATTTAAAACGATTTAAACTAAGAGGCCGTAAGTAAGTAGTAATCTTAATGTACATAAACTTCTGAAAGTAATAAAATATTCTCTAAAAAAATCATTTAACAAATAGAACTAATTTTGGTAATCCTAACTGACCTAAAACATGAAAAGTTTAGCCTGAAATAATGTCAGACAGTGAGAAAAAAATGGTTGTCTTTTTATAGAGTGCATGGAAACTTCTTATTTCAACTGCAAATAGATAAAACATTACGGACATTATGTACATTATTTGTATATTATAGTTAGTTTTTCAAATATGTCTCAGGGATGCATAAATGGATGTGGTGGGGTGGGGGGTGAAGATATGTGTGAGTGTGTCTTAAATCATGTTCTTTTACTTATATGGATGCCGAGAGAAACACAATTTCATCTTGCCTGCACTACTGTTGTATGTACAGCAATATGACAATAAAGGTTGATTTGATTTGATTTGAAAAAGAACCACATGTGCAACTTACCCCCATGGTAGTTTCCTCCATTCTTCCTGGAAAACTGGCGGGAAATTATACACGTTTATGAGTTACACTGTAAAAGCCAAGTTTCTAATAATTTAAGATCAATTAATTTGTCATTGTGTGACATGTCTTACGAGGAGGAGGTTGCTTGGAACTTCTGCTTCCTATACCTTAAAAAAAGAAGTAAGTTGCAGATAAGAAATACAGCACAGATATACAGTATTTGTCCTATGTAACTAATAAAACATTTACATGCACTTATTTACCAGTTTGGTCTTGTTAAAGTGATTTGAAAGATAAATAGATTATAGTGTAGTTATATATCATGAACACCCATGTCACATAACTTTAAAAACTGCAAAAACGTGACTTTAAAACTGCAGTAATAATGTTTAAAGTGAAGAATCTATCACTGTTCACAAATATCCAAAAGTGTGTTTCAGTGCAAGGAGTCAGACTGTGGAACGCTTTTGGACCTGAATTAAAATCATGTACAACGCTTGGACAATTTAAGCAAAAACTAAAGAAATACTCCAATCATATATACAAGATGACATGTAAAATCACATAAGAATTATCATTTTCAGTCTGTGTTGTGCTGTTGCTTAGTTACCTCCGCCAGGCCGCAGGCCAGGAGGTAATGTTTTTGCCGGGGTTTGTCTGTCTGTTTGTCTGTCTGTCTGTTGGTTAGCAAGATAACTGAAAAAGTTTTGGACGGATTTTGATGAAACTTTCAGGCGTTGTTGGAAATGGTACAAAGAAGAACTGATTAAATTTTGGGGATGATCCGGATCACCGTCTGGATCCAGGAATTTTTTAAAGGATTCTTTAACATTGTCAGATTGGGCCATTTTCAACATGTGTGCAGGTGCAATGGAGGGCGCTGGTCGTCATGTCTGACGAACACGAACTCCGCGTTCTTCAAAGTTTTAGCCACAAAAGCACGCGGAAAACAGTGGTGGGCCGGGCCCGGCAGCGTGCCTGTGTTTGCGCTACGCTGCAAAAGCTGAGACGGGCAGCTGTCCGGCGCTGGATTATTTGGCAGAAATTCCCGGGGCAGCCATAGGGGCTGCGCAAAAACAAGCTCTCTGCCGGGGAAGCTTCCAAATCCTCTTTTGCCGTGGAGCGCAACCCCAATAAAACCCACGGCAACCTGTCTACCCAATTTGCAACCGTCAGTGAAGCCCTGAGTGCTGCTTTCAGTGATCTATGAAAACGCTTGCATAACCCATTGGCCTGTGGGTTGTACTTTTGTTTTGTCATGTTTTGTCTTAGCTTTGTTTTTATTTGTAATCACTTTTATTTTTATTATTTTTTTTAATTCTTAGATGGAACATGGGTGAGCAGTATAAGCTTTTTCTTCAGCCATCACCCATTTCGGATAAGTTATGTTGAATTGTATAATCCAAGGGGTTATTGTTTAATTTGACCACGTTGGATTTTTTTCCCCCTTGATATATTGTTCTGTTTCTTTCTTTTAATCTTTTAATCTAATCTATCCCAAATAAAGATTCATTCATATATTATATATATACTGTATATATATATATATATCTCGTCGGCCTCCGTCGGTCTATGATGACCATGGAAGAGAATCCTAAACGTTTACTCTGCTGGAATAGCACCGCCTGTGTCTAAACAGGCCGATGTGCGAATGGCAGTCCCCGTCACACAGGTCGCACTTGTGGGTGGTCTCCGTGCTGCTGGGTCTGCGGCGGTTCTTCCTGCAGGTCCTTTTTTCATCTGCTGCAGCAGTCTGTCTCTCTTCACCCGCCTTGAGCTGTCTGGTCAGGGTGCCTCTCCATTTGGAGTGGTCCGTTGCAAAGTCCTCCCAGCGCTCTGTGTTGATCTCCAGGGCCTTCATGTCTCTCTTGCAGACGTCTCTAAAGCGCAGCTGTGGGCGGCCAATGTCTCTCCTGCCAGTTGCCAGTTCTCCGTAGAGGACGTCTTTGGGAATTCTGCCATCCTCCATACGGTGAACGTGGCATAGCCAGCGGAGCCTGCGCTGCCCGAGTACAGTGAACATGGAGGGAAGGCCGGCGCGGGACAGAACTTCTGTGTTGGGCACTTTGTCCTGCCTGGATATGTCCAGGATGTGGCGAATGCAGCGCAAGTGGGCTGCACGGTGGCACAGTGGTTTAGCACTGCGGCAGCACAGTTTTACCCTCGGCCGGGGGACCGCGGGGATCATGAGATCGTGGGTTCGATCCCAGCCCCCGACCAACAGTGAGCTGTGTGGAGTTTGCATGTTCTCCCCGTGTTGCGCGGGTTTACTCCGGGATTTCTCCGGTTTCCTCCCGCACACCAAAAACATGTAGGTTTAGGGCGCTCGCGCACGCAGCGACCAGCAGCCGGTGGCTTGTCACCAGCCTGCAAACCAAGTCTACCTACGGGTACAAATAAGTAACAAAAAAAAAAAAAAAAAAGTGGAAGGAGTTCAGTCTCTTTTCCTGCCGGGCGTATGTTGTCCACGTCTCACTCCCAGAGAGCAGTGTGCTGATGACGCAGGCGTTGTACACTGCCATCTTCGTCTTGACAGAGAGTTTGGGATTCTCCCACACTTGTGTGGTGAGGCGAGCGAGTGTGAAGGCTGATTTTCCAATCCTCTTGTTGATCTCTGTATCAAGGGAGAGGTTGTTGCTGATCGTGGACCCCAGGTACGTGAACTGATTCACGACCTCCAGCTTGTAGTCGTCGATGGTGATGGTTGGTGGTACTTCCGTGCCTTGCGCCAAGACGTTAGTCTTCTTCAGGCTGATGGTAAGCCCGAAGTCCTTGCATGCCTGGGAGAAGCGGTCCATCAGGGTCTGAAGGTCCTGTTGTGTGTGGGTTGTGACTGCGGCGTTGTCTTCGAACAGCATGTCTCTGATTAGAGCCTCGCGTACTTTGGTTCTGGCTTTCAGGCGGGCGAGGTTGAAAAGCCTGCCGTCAGATCTTGTGTGCAGGTAGATTCCCTCTGTTGCTGTGCTGAAGGCATGCCTCAGGAGCATAGCAAAGAAAATCCCAAAGAGGGTTGGCGCAAGTACACAGCCCTGTTTCACTCCACTGCGTATGTTGAATGGCTCTGAGACGTTACCATCGTGCTGCACTATCCCCTTCATGTTGGTGTGAAACGATTCAATGAGGCTTTGCAACTTTGGTGGTCATCCTATCTTTGGCAGGATCTTGAAAAGGCCCTCTCTGCTGACCAGATTGAACGCTTTGGTGAGGTCGATGAAGGCAACGTACAGGGGCATGTTCTGTTCTCTGCATTTCTCCTGGAGTTGGTGGATGGAGAATATCATGTCTACCGTCGATCGCTCAGCGCGGAAGCCACACTGAGACTCGGGGTGGACACGTTCGGCAAGCTTCTGTAGACGAACGAGAACAACTCGTGCGTAGACTTTGCCAACAACGCTGAGGAGGGAGATGCCCCTGTAGTTGTTGCAGTCGCTTCTCTCCCCTTTGTTTTTGTAGAGGGTGATGATCTTGGCATCCCTCATGTCCTGTGGTACGGCACCTTCCTTCCAACACTGGCAGAGGACGTCATGCAATGGCAGCAGTAGGGCGGTCTTGCAGTGCTTGATCAGGTCAGGGGGTATGCCATCGTTGCCGGGTGCCTTGCCAGCGGCCAAGCTATCAATGGCCTTGCTGAGTTCGTCGATGGTTGGCTCGGCGTCAAGTTTGTCCATGGATGGCAGGCAGTCGATGGCATCAAGGGCTGACGGTGTCATGGTGTTCTGTCTGGAGTAGAGGTCGGAGTAGTGTTCTACCCATCTCTCCATCTGCTTGTTCTTTTCTGTGATCATCTCCCCAGTGGAGGATTTGAGGGGGGCTGTCTTGCTCTGAGCCGGACCAAGTGCTTTCTTGATGCCATCGTACATACCACGGATGTTCCCTGTTATGGCAGCGGTTTGAATGTCTTGGCTGAGCTGAGTCCAGTACTTGTTGGCACAGTGCCGAGCAGTCTGCTGAACTTTGCTTCTCGCAGCCCTGAGAATCTGGAGATTCTTCTCGTTTGGGTACTTCTTGTACTCAGCAAGTGCTGAGCGCTTGGCTTCAATGACGGGGGTCATCTCGGTCAACTTGGCATCAAACCAGTCCTGTGACTTCGAGGTCTTCCTCCCAAAGGTAGCCAAGGCTATGCGGTGGATGGTGTTTCGCAGCTCTCCCCACTTCTGCTTTGCAGATTCTCCTTCTTGTGGTACACCAAGTTCCTTCTCAAAGGTGGAGGCAAACTGCTCAACAAGTTCTGGTTGAGCCATCTTGCTGGTGTCAATCCGTGCCTTTCCAGGTTGTCTAGCACGATGGAATTTCTTCAGCTGCAGCTTGACCTTGCAACACACCAATGAATGATCTGTGTCACAATCTGCACTCTGGAATGAACGGGTGATTAGCACGTTCTTCAGTGAGGTGCGCCTGGTCAGGATCAAGTCCAGCTGGTGCCAGTGCTTTGAGCGTGGATGTTGCCAGGAAACCTTGTGTTGGGGCTTGGTCTTGAAGAACGAGTTTGTGATGCACAGATCGTGATATGTGCAGAACTCGAGCAGCCGCTGTCCGTTGTCATTCATTCTGCCCACGCCAAAAGGTCCAAGACAGGAGGGCCAGGAGTCGTGGTCAGCACCCACTCTGGCATTGAAGTCTCCAAGGAGAATGAGTTGTTCAGAGTTGGGGATGATCCTGACAGTTGTTGCGAAATTCTCGTAGAACTCGTCTTTTGCCTCTGGTGTGGCTGTCAGTGTTGGGGCATACACACTGACGAGGGTGACTGGGCCTTGAGTGGTGTTGAGGCAGAGGGTGAGGAGTCGTGCAGAGCCATTGCTGCCCGGTTCCACCATCTTCAGCAAGGTGTTCTTCACTGCGAAGCCCACTCCGTGTTCCCTGTGTTCGTCACTGCCCTTTCCCTGCCAGTAGAACGTGTAGTCCTTCTCTCTCAGTGTGCCTGCGTCAGCCAACCGTGTTTCCTGGAGAGTGGCGATATCCACTCCCAGTCTCTTCAGCTCATTATTGATGATGGCAGTCTTCCTGGTGTTGTTGATGTCCTTGAGGTTAGCAGCGAGTCCTGTCATCATAGTGCGGACGTTCCAAGTTCCCAGTTTTAGAGTTGGTCTCTTTTGTTTTATTGTCTTGCCTGGTGCGAAGGTTCTCAGCCTGCTGTTCGGACTTCTCCTCATCCCCATGCACCCAATGAGGAAAGCAAGCTGTGGCGGGACAACACCTTATTGGCTGGGGGCTGCCCAGCTTGAGGCGGGCGGTAGCTGTCCAGTGAGATCCGATGATCCCTCCCACCATCGGGAATAACCCCTGGCACTGCGCTCTACGCCAATTGAGCGGTGGCTTATAACCGGTAACTGTCATTCCCCGTGTTTTGTCTACGCCAAAGGCGAAGCTGGAGTGTCCTCTCCAGTGATCCGGTGTTCTACCTTCCAGCGTTGGGTGTTGGTAGGATTCAAGCCTGGGCAGGAAGATATGGAGGACAAGATGTTGCCCATGCAGCATGTCCCCCCTTTCCACGTCACTGATGAATCCAAAGGAACAGCAGGGCTGCTACAGTTTGGCACCAGCGCCGTCGCAGGAGCTGCCAGAACGATGTTGAGCACAACATAGATCTGCCTTAGGGGCTCCGACTCCGGATTTTTCCTCGGGGTTGACTCCCGAAGCCTTTCCCATGATCGGGTATGCCGCAAGGCAGCGGAGGTTTGAAATCAGGGTTTACCTTCCCCTAGATGGGCTACCTTCCCAGGTTGACGAGCCACCATCTACCCGAAGCATCTGGTTTTAAGGCGCCAGAGATCCGCCCTCGCCCCTTCTCCTATTAGTAAAAGCAGTTCCGCCGGGCTTAGAGACTAAACCACATGGGCAGGCTAGGAGTTGGACTTAGTTTTCAGAGGCTTTTCGAGACGCACGCCATAAGGAGCATTTTATGAGCACTGGGAGCTTAACCCCAGTGCCACTCCTGGCTATGACAACCTTGGAACCATATATACGTATATATATATATATATATATATATACACTACCGTTCAAAAGTTTGGGGTCACTTAGAAATTTCCTTATTTTTGAAAGAAAAGCACTTTTTTTCAATGAAGATAACTTTAAACTAATCAGAAATACTCTCTATACATTGCTAATGTGATAAATGACTATTCTAGCTGCAAATGTCTGGTTTTTGGTGCATTATCTACATAGGTGTATAGAGGCCCATTTCCAGCAACTATCACTCCAGTGTTCTAATGGTACAATGTGTTTGCTCATTGTGTCAGAAGGCTAATGGATGATTAGAAAACCCTTGTGCAATCATGTTAGGTCTGCAATGCTGTAATTGCTGCAAATGGAGGATTCTTTGACGAAAGCAAAGTTTGAAGGAAAAAAAATATTATTTCAAATACAAATCATTATTTCTAACCTTGTCAATGTCTTGACTATATTTTCTATTCATTTTACAACTCATGCTGGTAAATAAGTGTGACTTTTCATGGAAAACACAAAATAATTGTCTGGGTGACCCCAAACTTTTGAACGGTAGTGTATATATATTACAGACATTTGTGAGTTTGTTTGTAGGTGGTGGGTGGTTTCCTATCTTTGCAGTGTTATTTTTCTCCCACTAGGCTGTGCTGTTACACAGTATGGATTACTGGTTAACTTGGAAACAACTGCCGTTTTTTTTTTTGGGGGGGGGGGTTGCTGTCTGAAAAACATTTTCTTGGTCCGTGGAATCAAGGTTTTTCGTGAAATTTTCAGTCAGAGTCTGTCTACGCTCTGCCTGCTACACACATATACTGTATATAATATATATATATATATATATATATATATATATATATATATATACGTATATATATATATATATAATCTCCCAAAAATGTGACAGGCCAAAAGAAAAATATAATCTCATTGAGAAATTTACTGTTCTTAATTTTCTGCTCTGTGCGTGATCATTCTCCAGGATTTATTGGTTCACTTCCATTGTGGGGATCAAACAGCGCTAATGTGTTATGAAAAAGTAAATGACATTTAATAGAATTTTATGTTATTTTAATGGACAGAGGTGTAACAGTCAAAATATAATCACCTGTCATTTTATTTATATGATGATTCATTAATAGTTTTTAAAAATTCCATCCACATTTTAATTGTGGACTTAGTGTTAGAGTCTATAGCATTATTTTATTATTTTTTTAGATGAATGAATGAATGAACAGGAGAAAAGGGAATGCAGAAGTAACTACATTGGGATATAAAACAAAAATAAATACTGAAATGTATGCCCAAGGGAGATGGGTTCACTCCAGAAGCAGGTCCAGAATTGCAGGAAGCCTCCACAAACACTGATCTTTATATGAGTGTCACCTGACGCTGATGTCAGTTGACCTGTGCTGAGTATTTCTCTGATTCTTCAAAACGTCTGTAAAAGTTGGTCCAAACACAAAAGAGTGAACCCAGCTTTAACTTAGGCTGACTTAGGTAAACTCTGCATAACTTAGCTTAGCGCTCAGGAACTTTTACAAAATGAGCACAACTTTAACCAACCTGTATTTCCAAATGTCGGTAAATTTTAAGCAGGCTGAAAATTTTCAAAGAACACAACTTTTGCCAGTGTTTGCAAACAAACACCAGCAATCATTAACTTTTGCTAGCAGAGCCAGACATTTGCCAAAACATCAGTAAAAGTCGGTCCAAATGTTATAGTGTGAATCCACCAAAAGCCAACACTGGATCCAGGAATTTTAGCTAACTATAGACCAATCTCTAATCTGCCTTTCACTTCAAAAATCTTAGAAAGAGTTGTTGCTATGCAATTATTTGTCCACTTGCAGGGAAATGGTTTATTTGAAGAGTTTCAATCCGGGTTTAGAATTCATCATAGTACTGAAACAACTTTAATGAAGGTCACTAACGACCTTATCGTATCTGATAATGGACTTGTTTCTGTACTTGTCCTTTTGAACCTTAGTGCAGCTTTTGCTACTATTGATCATAATATTTTACTTGATAGACTAGAACACCTTGTTGGACTTAATGGAACTTCATGGGTTGCAGTGGTTTAAATCTTATTTATCTGATAGGTTCCAGTTTGTTCATGCCATTAATGAGTTTTCTTCCAACTCAAAATTCAGTCACAGATTTCTACAGGGATCTGTGCTAGGCCTTACTCTTTTTAGTTTATATATGAAGAGTTCTTTTGCAAAAGCAGATAAGTCCAGTGGTGTTCAAAATGAGAAATATTACTTTTTCATCTGTAGGTTTATAGGTGTTAGTATTTCCAAATCAGCTTTGAAGACATGGTCACTTGAAATATGAGTATCTCAGACATAATAAAGCAAAAAATGAAACATCAACTCATTATTACTTTTTTGGCAACTTATTAGTATTTTTTTTCTTTTTTTTTGCAAAAACAGATAAGTCCACAAGTCATTCTTTTGCAAAAATAGACAAGTCTCGAAAACCATGCTATTTTGTCTGGAACATACTTAAATGTCTATAAGCATCAATGTAGCATGATTGGCACACTGATTTAGGGATATCCACTCCGTAAAATGGTATAATATAGCTGTAATAAAGCTATAATTAAAGATTAAAGATTCAAAGATTTTATGGTCAGTACTACTATACGTACAGGACATACATAAAATGGTGTTTCTCTCGCTCTTCATTGGTGTGCACAGTATAAAAAGGAAAGGAATAAGGTTGGAAAAAATAACCTCCTTCCCCATATTCATAGTTTTCGATCACGTGACTTCTGGTGGGGTGAAAGAAGATCGGCGGACATGTTGAGAGGGATAATTGTAATAACTGTAGAACATAATGGAACAAAAAAAATGTGAAAACCTGCAAAGATTTTTATCAAACTCTTGACAGACAGCGGTATCACAACAAATTAGATGTAATTGAGAAGCAGGATCCCGATCTCATTCCAAAGCAAAACTGGCCAAAAGGCACGGAGAAGTGGGCTAGCATGACCTATCCAGACATGTACAAAGCTAAATATATTAATCTTCATAACACTTATCATCCTTGTTTATCCACATCAGCCCATAAATTATTCACAGAGCCCTCAACTTAATTTCTCCTTTTTGTTTTTGTCTGTTTTTGCTCTGTTTTTTTTTTTTTTTTTTTAAATATATGATCTAATTTGATCTAGCATTAGCTAAAGGTTGGCTTCATTCAGCACACTCACCTGTCCAGGTGCTTTGAGATGAAGTTAGACATCGTTGTCTTGATGTCCAATCAATATCCCTCATTGTTAACAACTAGTGCCTACCTGTGCATGCCTGTGCATAATTGTGCATGCCTGTAGAAACCAAGTATAAGCAGGCTTATAACCAACAGCTGAAATTTGTACAGAAGGTAAAAAACATTTTTCTATTTTTGTCTTTAATAAGAACAAAGGTAAATATAAAACATATTATTAGGATTATAAATTTAAAATGTCTTTTTTTGGTGTTGATTTATTAATCTTCTACCTTTTTTTAAAAATTTTACAGAAACTATTGTTTTTGTGAATATTTATTGAATACTGTGTCACGTCCATCCAATGATATTTATTTTTCATTTTTCAGAATGAATTAATTAGTAACATGAATTTTCTGATACTTTGTGTTCTCAGTACCAGCAGAGAGTATAAAAAGAATAGAAGGTGCTGGAGTGTCTACGCAGTCAAGCTGGAGAAGACTTAGAACCACATTCCACCCCTTCTGGCCCGCATTCTTCCTAAGCGCCTTTCTGCAGATGCAGGTCTGCCACAACATAGAAAACTGTGCCCAGAGGACCCACGTACACTTGGCCTTGTTCCTGCAGAACCACCGCCACCAATGGAAGAGCTTCTGAGGACGCAAGCTAGGAGAGGCCCAGGTAGATCGAAGAGTTTTTTTAGTTTAAATGTCTGATCAAGAGCATCTTACAAATGGGGACGCTAAAATGTCTTAAAATTTTCATAGTTAATGAAAATATATGGTGGTGGTGCACTTGGTGTTCCAAGCATGTTGAACTAAAAATCTTTTTTCCTGTTCTTGAATCAGGTCCAATGCTGCAGCAGAAGTGATCACAGCACACGACACACAGCTAAAATCCAGTTACGTTTCTCTACCCACTCTTTCAGTCACCAACAGTATAGTTTAAATTAGTAGAACAAGCACACTCATTGTAGCATATTTACAATGTTTAAAAAAATATCTACAAGTTCAGATTATGTCATATTTTCATAAAACATTTTTTAGAATTTTTCTATTATTAAATTGTTTTTAAATTTGGACATTGGTATTTTGTACCTTACTGTACAAATCTAGGGCGACAAAAAATAAAGAGACCACGAAACATTTGAAGTTTGTGTCCAATTTCTCAAATTATTTTCTATATTGCTCTGCCAGATCGGCTCCATGGACCACGCTGATCCAGTCTCATCAACAGTGACACGGGGGAAGATGTCTGCATCTGACTTTGTTTTCAAATTCTGATATTTGGGAGACAGACTATTTCTGCTTTTGAGAATATTGTCAAAATTTTCTTTTGCCCATCCATCTGTCCGTCCGTCCGTCCGTCCTCTACAGTTTTTCTGGGGATCCGGGTCATGGAGGCAGCAGTCCAAGTAGAGCAGCCCAGACTTCCCTCTCTCCAGCCACCTTCTACAGGTCTTCAGAGGGGACACCAAGGTGTTCCCATGCCAGCTGGGAGTCAGAGTCTGCCCCTTGGTCTCATCCTCGGGGGACATGTTCCAAACACCAGAAGTTGGAGGCGACCAGGAGGCATCCTGATCATATTCCAAAACCACTTCTGCCTGAGGCTTCCTCTTATTACAATGGAGTTTTTACTCTGCACTGTGCCTCAGTGATCCTCACAGGGGGTCACCTGATGGTTGAGGTCTTGCTGTAGTTCTGGGGTCTTTGTACAACACTTCGAAGTTCTATGAGCTGACTGTTGCTGTGAATTGCTGCTGCTTTGAGCTGGCACATGTGCAGTGAACCATATAGTGAAAGAGCAGTTTGAGGATCAGTCCGATGTGTAAACGCTGTGAATGTTGTTTTAACTGTTGTCGCCTTGGACATCATTAGTCTGTGAGTATGCTATATAATTTGAGAATGTTAATAATTATAATGAGAACCGCACAGTTACATTTGTGCATTTTAAGTTACCTTTTAGTTCATTGCTAACAGTGTTTACAGTAATGTAGGAAAACGTTAATTTTGGACAACCTCTAGTAAACCCTCAGAAACAGTGTGGATTAGATGCTAATGGAAAATATAAATATTCCTAATAAATGTACCTAAGAGACTGTGATCTAATGATTAATGGTAAATGGGAGCATTTATGGGGAATGTTTTTGAGGGACTGAATGTGCACTGTTTAAGTATGAACTGTCAGTGAAAGCAGTAGCATTTCTGCGCCACAGGTGGCGCTCAGTAATGACAAGATGCTGCTCAGTGTTAGAGAACAGTAGAAGAAGAGTAGTGCGAGTGTTCCAGCAAATGTTCCAGAGAGAGTGATATAGAAAATGGTGTCTAGCGAATGTGCTGTATAAGTGTGTGCCGTGCCGTGTGTGCTGGGAGAAGTCAATAAACGGTCGCTGCAAAGTCTAACAGCTTGGCTCTATCATCCTTCCTCCCCTTTGCCCCTCCTGGGTGTAACAAAACTTGGTAGCAGAGGATGGTTCAGTCATGTCTAAGACGGTGAGTGTGCAAATAAAAAAAAAAGAGGCCGTAACGATGGAACTTGAACAGCTACAATATAAGCTAGGCGAGGCCTTGGTGCCGTTACGGGCCGAACAGCTAAATGAGGTCTGTTTATTTGCAAAGATAAGCCCAGCCGAACCGTCTAAGAAGTACATGCTGATACGACTGTTAATCGAGGAGGTGGAGAAAGCCATTGAACGCGAAGAGGAGGATGTAGTCCGCGAGTTTGTGCTAAAGCTAATAGCATGTGCTAACGAAGCTAAGCTAAGTGAACCGTTGACGCAGGCAGCGACAGCGGCCGGCATGAGCCGCGAGGCGGAGGCACTCGCCAGTTTACAGAGCCAGTATGCCGCTCTGCATGAAAGCATCATTGATTCAGCTAAAAGGGTTGAAGAGGAAATAATAAGGCTGACGGATGATGAGGCCGCTCCGCCACCGGGCCGCCATTTTGTGACACAGCCCGAGGCCGCGCCGCCATTTTGTGATACAGCCCGAGGTCCCCACAGCGCCCCTACCACCAGAAGTGATCATTAAACGGGAGTTTAAGATAAATGGGCAGATAGGGGAGAGGGGCCAAAAAGACAAGTTGTCTTATTCCAATCTGACTCACCAGATCGATATGGGCTTAAAGAAAAAGCACAGTGAGGCTGAGATAATTGAGGCTGTTGTCAGAGCAGTGAGTCCTGGATTGAGTTTGCGCGCTATGCTGGAGATTAAGTCAGATCTCACCCTGCCACAGCTGCGCATAATCCTGTGAGGACATTATAAAGAAGATAGTTCCACTGACTTGTATCATCGTCTGATAAACCTCACACAAGACAGTAATGAGTCACCTCAGAACTTCCTGTTTCGTGCCATTGAGCTAAAGGAAAGACTTTTAGCAGCATCCAGAGATCCTGGCACTGAAGAGCAGTTTAGTTCTGATCTCATACAGAGGAAGTTTCTGAGGGCGGTGGAAACAGGACTGATCAGTGTTGATGTGAAATATCAGCTGAAGCGTTATTTGGAGGATCCTGCCGTCACCGACGAGCTACTGATTTCAAAGACGAATGCAGCAGCCAGTCTTGAATGGGAACGGCATCAGAAATTTAAAAGGCACACAAAAGAACTCAAGGTTCGAGAATGCCGAGTGGAAAATCTGACGGGTCAGTATGCAACAGAGAGAGAAGTGGATGGCCAAGAGCGCCCCCTACCATCGACAAAAGGAAAAATCCTTAAATCCCAAAACACAGTGGCCCGTACGGAATCTGAGCTCCTGGACATAGTCACGCAGCTGAAGAGTGACATGGAGGAGATCAAAAAGGCCATACGAGAGTCTCCCAGAGCACCTCACGCTCAAAGAGCCAGGAGGACACGTGGCTGCAAGAGATGTCAGTCCACCAGCAATGGCGAACAATGCAACCACTGCCTCCGGTGTGGAGTCAGCGGCCACATGTCAAGGGAATGTCGAATAGGGAGGAGACTCGGAAGAGGAACAGGGCAAGTAGACACGGCAGCCAATACTGTCGCAACCACATCAGAACAAGCTAACACACAAGAACTGTATGAGCTCATTACAGACAGTATTCGGAGGTTAGCAGCAAGGCTGGTAACTCAGGCCAAGGTACCTCCTGTAGAAACGGTCCGTGTTAATCTACTGTCCCCTAATCGCGAATTACAGTTACTCAATTTGGTTGGAAAAAAATATGTCATCACCTGCTTCCTCGATGACAAGGAGACACAAGCATTGTGGGACACAGGGTCACAGGTTTGTTTAATGAATGACGCCTGGAGACAGGAGCACCTACCACACACCACCGTCAGAGACTTAGCCGAGTTGGTGGGTCCAAATATCCTGAATGGGAGGGCAGTGAACCAGACACCGATTCCATTCTCAGGGTGGGTCGAAGTCACTTTTAAGCTGCCGACAGTTAGTCGCCCACCGGTGGAACTCTTAGTTCCTGTGCTAGTGGTGAAGGGAGACGGAGTGGCAGAGCTGCCTATCATTGGGTTCAACGTGATTGACCATGTCCTGAAGGGCATTAAACCCCCTTGTGCCATCAGTGAAGCTGTGAGCGCAGCCTTCTCATTTGACTGTAAGAAAACCGAGGTGTTTTTGAAAGTGATACAAAGTGAGGAGGATAGGCTGGGGGAAGGAATGGTAAAAGTTGGCAGTGAGTTGGTTACCATCCCTGCTGGCCAAACCAAAACAGTCAAAGGTTGTGTCAGAGCAGGCTCACTTCCAGACACACAAGACGTCTTATTTGAGCCGAGTCAGTACACCCAGTTACCAGAGGGGCAAAGTGGGTTGGTGCAGTTATGGAAAGGGAAGCGATCTATGTTCAAAATACCTATAACAAACAGTACGTCCCGTGATATCTAGCTGCCCGCTAAGACCATTTTGGGGGAAACGCAGAGAGTTAAAACTGCTTATCCGGCAGATATTAGACCCCCTGCTGTAAACCAAGTGACCGTCGACCCGACGATGAGTGAAACAGGAAGAAATAAAGAGACCGAGATGAACTGTGCTGTCAAAGAGACTATGGACATGTGGGACCCTCCAGTTCCCCTTGATCATCTCTCGCCCATACAGCAAGAGCAAGTAAAACAGCTACTACTGGAGGAACGGCAAGCGTTTTCCCGTGATGAGTATGATGTAGGGACAATTCCCTCTTTACAGTTGAAGATCCGACTCAAAGATCACGATCCTGTCAAAAAGACTTATGTTTCTGTTCCCAAACCACTTCATAAAGAAGTAAAGGAGTATTTAGAAGACCTGCTTAACAGGGGCTGGATCACCAAATCCAAGTCATTGTATTCCAGTCCAATCGTCTGTGTGCGAAACAAAGATGGAGGTCTGCGTTTGTGCTGCGACTTTAGAGAGTTGAACAAGAAGTCTATCCCAGACAAACACCCGATTCCCCGCATTCAAGATATGCTGAACAGTCTAAATGGGAGTGTGTGGTTTTCAGTCCTCAACCAAGGAAAGGCGTATCATCAGGGTTTCCTGGAAGAGTCAAGTAGGCCCCTCACTGCATTTATCACTCCCTGGGGTTTGTTTGAGTGGGTAAGAATTCCATTTGGTTTGTCCTCAGCACCAGAAGCATTCCAAAGATCTATGGAAGAGTGCTTGTGGGGGTTGAGAGATGATGTTTGTCTGCCTTACCTCGATGATAACCTTGATCATTCACAGACTTTTGAAGATCACTTGCGAGACCTGAGAAGCGTCCTGCACCGCTATCAAAGCCACGGGGTGAAGTTGACTCCCCGGAAATGTGAGTTATTCAAGCAGCAGGTACGTTTTCTTGGTAAAATGGTAACAGGACAGGGTTACACCATGGACCCTGCAGACACTCAAACAGCAGCAACCGTCCACTGTTGGAGAGTTAAGGAAATTGCTAGGTTTTATTTCATATTACTGCAGCTATATTCCAAACTTCTCTCGCATAGCAAAGCCTCTTTGCGACCTTCTGGCTAACGATCACACAGCAAAGCAAAGGAAAACTCAAAGAAACATGTCAAAAAGAACGATGGAGGCCACTTAGCCTCATCCCATGTGATCAGGTGGCGCTCAGAGCATCAAGCAGTAGTTTGTCAGCTTGTTGACCTTCTTACCCAACCCCCAGTGTTAGGTTACCCGAACTTTGAAGAACCCTTCATTTTACACTGTGACGCTTCACAGGAGGGGCTTGGGGCGGTGTTATACCAGCGACAACAAGGCAAACTGGTGGTGATAGCATATGGTTCCAGGACACTGTCAAATTCAGAGAAGAACTACCACCTTCATTCAGGGAAGCTGGAGTTTCTTGCCATGAAGTGGGCCATCTGTGAGAGGTTTCGGGATTATCTGTACTATTCTCCACCATTCACTGTCTATACGGACAATAATCCCCTAACGTATGTGCTCACCACCGCAAAGTTAAATGCAACCACACAGAGGTGGGTAGCAGAACTAGCTGATTTCCAGTTTGTGATTAAGTATCGCCCTGGAAAAGCAAACAGAGATGCAGACGGACTTTCACATATGCCTCTAGATATGGAGCAGTACATGAACAAATGCACACAGAATGTTGATTCTGAGGTGAGGAATTGTGTGGCACAGGCAGTCAAGGTAAAGTCACAAGAAAATGAACCATGGCTCTGCCCAGTCACCATTTCCACTCTCATTAGTGAAGCAGACCAAGAAGCCAGCTCTATAGCTGAAATATCAACGACTGATCTAAAAAGAGCTCAGGAAGAAGACTCCGTGATTGGAGAGGTGTTGCGCTATGTGTTGTCAAAACAATGGCCAAGAAGTGGAAAGCAGCAGAACAGTAAAATTGCAGCTTTAGTCAGACAGAAGCACAAGCTGTACTTGGAAGATGATGGACTGCTTTACAGGAGAACGGCAACACATGACCAGCTACTCCTACCCCAGAAGTTTCACAAGCTCGTGTTCAGAGAGCTCCATGAAAACATGGACCATTTAGGGGTAGAGAGAGTGATGAACTTGATCAGAGAGCGTTTTTATTGGGCTCACATGCAAAGAGATGTGGAGCACTTCATCACGAGAGTTTGCAGTTGTTTGAAGAACAAACGTCCCAATAAGACAACAAGGGCACCACTGATTAACATTGCCACCACGTACCCATTCGAATTAGTGTCAGTGGATTTCCTGCATTTGGAGAAGTGCAAAGGAGGATATGAGTATATCCTGGTTGTAATGGATCACTTCACCCTTGTCGTAACAAAGCTGCCCACACCGCTGCTGAGAAGATCTTTGGAGATTTTGCCCTCAAGTTTGGTTTCTCCACACGACTCCATCATAATCAGGGAAGAGAGTTCCAGAATAAACCTTTTGCAAAACTCCAAGAGTACAGTGGTGTGCAGGGATCCCGAACAATGCCCTACCATCCCTAAGGGAATGGGCAGGTGGAACGATTTAATTGTACACTGTTGGCAATGCTCAGAAATTTGCCTGAAGCAGCTAAGGAAGACTGGAAGTCTTCTCTGGCAAAAGTGGTTCATGCATATAATTGTACGCGTAGTGAAGCTATGGGGTACGTGTAGAAGAGCTGGAAATAACGAGGCGGTTTTGTATCACAAAAGCAGAGTCTTTAATGAACAACCCTTCTATCTTGTCTCATCTGGTGCAGAGCTTGGCAGAAGGCAAAGAGAAAGAATTCTGCCCAGCTCGCTGGTTAAATACAGGCACACATCCAAGACATGCAAAACACAAGCTGAAATCCCCCGTTATCTAAATCCCCATTAGTCCTGTTAACTCCTCCCTTCGTCTTGGGAGGTGATGGGAAAACCTCTCCTCGCCTTAGGGGGTGAAGGTGTCAAGTCTGTTGCCATGGCGTCCTGTGACGTCATTGGTCTTCACACGGCGGTGAGATTCCTTTGTCCTTTCAGAGGTGTGAAATTCATTTGCATATGTTGCCCCACACATTTCCACATGCTCTAACGTATGCAGGTATGGAATATATGAGTAATATATACCACAGGCCCCCCCAAACAACTAGGAAAGGACACAGAAAGATTCACAGTCTAGGGTAATTACTAAGACATACTACGTGTTACAGCTGTTGTCACAGAAGAAACTTCCAAGCAGCCATGCTCCTAAGAGAGTTCAGTGAAAATATAACAGCATAGTATAATCATAAGTCAGTCCTAAACTGTTGCGGCACAATTAGCGAAAAATTGCAGAGTGGTGTAATCAGTCCCTGTGCAGTCTGGGTTTCAATCTTCTCCCAAAGCTGCTGTAGGCTGGTTTAGGCGTCCTGCTGGGACCTTGTTGTGAGGAATCTGCAGTGTGGGAAGGAGAGAGATTATCTGTTCCCTGCCTGGGGGCTGAGACTTTTTCCTTGGGGGGTCTACCTCGCCGAGGTGCTCGCGCCAACTGTGCAGGTTCGTCTGTCAACAAGAAGGCAGGTTTGAGTCTGTCAATGCTGACCGTTTCATTTCTATCCCCATAATCAAGCACAAAGTGTTTGTCACCATTTTCCCGCACTCTGAACGGGCCATCGTATACTGGGCGTAAAGTTGGTTTAAGGGCTTCATGCTTAACAAAAACAAACAAGGCGTTTTTTTAAAGTTTGAGGAACAAAAACTCGTGGAAAGGAGTGATGAGCTGGACCGTGTAGAGAGTCCGGTCCGTTACTGCCTAAAAACCTTGGGACTGGGAGGTGCCCTGGTTCCGGGTTTTCTGGTAAAAATTCACCTGGTAGTCTGATAGGCTGAGCAAAGACTAATTCTGCAGGGGAAGCGTCTAAATCCTCTTTAGGTGCCGCAAGCAACCCCAATAAAACCCAGGGAAGTTTATTTACCCAATTTGTGTCCGTTAATGAGGCTCTGAGGGCGGCCTTTAAGGACCTGTGAAAACGCTCGCATAACCCATTAGCCTGAGGGTGATAAGCGGTGGTACGGTGAATTGTTGCCCCCAAACTGTTGGACATGGCTGACCAGAGCTCTGAGACAAATTGAGGCCCCCTATCTGACGTGATGTCTGATGGGATGCCGAAACGTGCCACCCAATTTGTTAGAAAAACGCGAGCGACTTCCTCCGCTGTAGTTGCCGCTAGAGGGACTGCCTCTGGCCAGCGCGTGGTGCGGTCTATCATTGTTAGCAGGTGTGTGAAACCCTGGGAGGAAGGCAGCAGCCCCACGAGGTCGACAAGAATGTGGTCGAACCTTCTAGCAGGGATGGGAAAAGGCTCCAGAGGGGCTTTTGTGTGTTTGTGTACTTTGGCGCGCTGACAAGGAATGCAAGTTTTTGCCCATTCTTTTACGTTTTTGCGCAGGCCTGGCCACACAAACTTTTCGGCAACCATTTTGACCGAGGCGCGCACACCTGGGTGCGCGAGGGAGTGAATTGCGTCGAAAATACGGCGGCGCCAAGCAGCCGGTACTAACCGGCGAGGTCGGCCGGTTGAAACATCGCATATTGGGGGGGGGCACGCCGTCGCACAACCCTTTTTCCTCCAGCCTTAACCCTGTTGGTCCAGACAGGAGCGCGCGCACGTCCGCATCACTACCTTGTTCTTCCGCCATGGCTGCATAATCTATCCCTTCATGGATAGGTGCTGCATATGTGTTTGCGTTAGAGAAAAGCTCAGCTGCTGAAGCAGTGTAATCTGTCTCCTCGTGCTCTGGCGGTGCCACAGCGCGAGAGAGACAGTCCGCTACTATGTTAAGTTTGCCCGCTACATGTCGAATGTCTGTGGTGAACTCTGAAATCGCAGCTAGCTGTCTTTGTTGTCTGCCCGACCAAGGTTCTGAAATTTTAGCCATAGCAAAAGTGAGCGGTTTATGGTCCACAAAAGCCGTGAAACTCCGCCCTTCTAACCAAAACTGGAAGTGGCGGATGGATAAATGGAGCGCCAGCAGCTCCCTGTCAAAAGTGCTGTATTTGCGTTCCGTCGGGTTTAGCGATTTGCTAAAAAATGCTAAAGGTTGCCAGACCCCCTTGACAAGTTGTTCTACAACTGCCCCTATGGCCAAGTCTGAAGCATCTGTGGTTAGAGCAATGCGGGCCGAGGGATCTGGATGGACTAACATTGTGGCGTTAGCTAGGGTGTTTTTAACTTCCGCAAAAGCGCGTTTGCGTTCTGGGGTCCATTCGACCGCGTTGGAAGCTTTCTTTTTTTTGAGCGTGTCATACAGGGGCTGCATGAGCTGAGCTGCATGAGGGAGGAAACGGTTGTAAAAATTAACCATCCCCAAAAATTCCTGTAGCGATTTGACCGTTTGGGGCCGTGGAAAACCTTCTATCGCATGAATTTTGTCTGGAAGCGGAACTGCCCCTTTCGGGGAGACTCTGTGTCCCAAAAAATCAATTTGCGATACGCCGAATTTGCATTTGGCTGGATTAATTATTAATCCGTGCTCTTCTAGCCTCTGAAAAACGGTAGTGAGATGCTGCTCGTGCTCTTCCTCCGATGATCTGGCTACCAGCATGTCGTCGAGATAGACGAAAACAAAGGGGAGGTCGTGTAAGACTGCGTCCATCATACGCTGAAAAGTCCGAGCAGCACCTTTGAGGCCGAAAGGCATTCGCAGGAATTCAAAAAGGCCGAAAGGGGTTATAACTGCTGTTTTAGGAATGTCTTCAGCTTGGACTGGAACTTGGTGATAACCGCGGACTAAGTCTATTTTTGAAAAAATGCGCGCACCCGCTAAATGTAGTGAAAAGTCCTGTATGTGAGGAATGGGGTAGCGGTCATGCGCTGTAGTGTTGTTTAATCTGCGGTAATCTCCGCACGGTCTCCAAGAACCGTCAGATTTCGGAACCATGTGAAGTGGTGAAGCCCAAGGGCTCTTCGAGCGTCTAACAACGCCCAATTTTTCGAGAGCTGCAAACTCGTCCCTTGCTATGTTGAGCTTGGCCGCGTCTAAGCGGCGAGCTTTGGCAAAAATGGGAGGTCCCGTTGTTGGAATGAAGTGTTTAACCCCGTGTTTGGCTACAGTGGCTGAAAATTTGGGGGTTGTGAGTGCTGGAAATTGGGTGAGGAGTTGCTCAAACTTACCTCCTGCCGTGGTGACGTTGGCCTGCACAGGTGGTGGAGAGACTCGAGCTGAGCATGGAATAGAAGCAAAAATTTACCAGGCGCCTATTTGCTAGATCAACTAATAACCCATGTGCACATAGAAAATCAGCGCCTAACAAGTTAAAACTCACCGCTGCTACAACAAATGTCCATCTGTAGCTGCGGCCGTGAATGAGGAGGTGCAGGCTCTTTTCCCCGAACGTGTCGATGTCAGAACCGTTGGCTGCCACTGCTCCATTGCCCCGGGTGCCCATGGCTCGATCTGCGTGGGAGGGCATGATGAAACTCAGCTGAGCTCCCGTATCGATGAGGAACTGCTTGCCTGTGTGTCCATCCGTCACGTATAACAGCTTGTTTTTCTCGCCGAGAACCGCTGCCGTTAACGGCCCTCGGCTTTGGCGTTTCCCGACATCGTATTTGCAGGGAGGAACACATTTTCGGGCTTTCTCGGCGAAGCGGTGGTGATAATAACAGACGTCATTCTGTTTGTTGCGCTTGGGCCGTGCCGCTGTCACCGTGGGTTGAGTCTGCTCCGTGGGTTGTGGCTCTCCAATGCTCGGGGCGTCAGTCTTGAGGTCTGCGGATGCCGCTGTGGGTGTCAGTTCTCTGCAGGCGTTGACGAGCCGATAAGCCTCGTTGGCCAGTGTGCAGAAGTCCTGATGATTGTTGCACTTCATACTGGCGAGTGTCCCTCTCGTGTGTGGTGGTAGCGTGCTGAGGAAAATAAATTGGAAGAGGAAATTATCATTATCCTCCTCCTTGAGCTGCAGCAAGTCCTCCATGAGGGTCTTTGGATTTCCCCCTCTGTGGCCGTAGACCGCCAGGATCTTTTCGGCTCTTTCCTCCGCTGATGGGACATAATTCGCCACGATGGTCGCCTTGAGTGTCTCATACTTGTCCCGGGCCGGTGGTCACTGGATCAAGCTCCGCACACACCTCGAAGTGGCGGAGTCGAGTTTGGAGACGATATGGTAGAATTTAGTATCGTCTGCCGTGATGCCCGCTAGTATGAACTGGGCTTCAGCTTGATGAAACCAAGAGGCCGGGTCTTCTCGCCAGAAATCTGGCAGTTTGACAGCGACGGCGTTCGCACATATCATCACTGTTGTGCCCGCCGGGTGAGAGTGCATTGCCTTGGCTCTCACGGCGGTGCTGGAGCTCGGTTGAGCTCTCTCGGTGCCCTCTGCCGGGGGAAACAGCTGTCCGCTTGTTCCCTCGTCTGCGTTGTCGGTGGCGTATGCCAGATTCGCCACGGATGAGTTGCTTGAAGAACGCCTCAGGTCCATACTCGCGTCAAGGTCACCAGTGTAGAAGAGCTGGAAATAACGAGGCGGTTTTGTATCACAAAAGCAGAGTCTTTAATGAACAACCCTTCTATCTTGTCTCATCTGGTGCAGAGCTTGGCAGAAGGCAAAGAGAAAGAATTCTGCCCAGCTCGCTGGTTAAATACAGGCACACATCCAAGACATGCAAAACACAAGCTGAAATCCCCCGTTATCTAAATCCCCATTAGTCCTGTTAACTCCTCCCTTCATCTTGGGAGGTAATGGGAAAACCTCTCCTCGCCTTAGGGGGTGAAGGTGTCAAGTCTGTTGCCATGGCGTCCTGTGACGTCATTGGTCTTCACACGGCGGTGAGATTCCTTTGTCCTTTCAGAGGTGTGAAATTCCTTTGCATATGTTGCCCCACACATTTCCACATGCTCTAACGTATGCAGGTATGGAATATATGAGTAATATATACCACATACGCACCATATTTTCTGTTGTTTGGCCGTAGTCCAAAGTTGCCTATTGATCTAATGTTTGGCCTCACAACAAGAGAGCAGAGTGTTTTGCAGCAGGACTATGCTGAAAAGTGGAGAGCTACAATGACTGAAGCTTACAAAATCGCTTCTAAAACAGCAAACAAAGAAGGGATGAGAAGTAAAGCACTTTATGATAAAAAGGTTCACGGTGCTGAGTTACTCCCTGGATCCAGAGTATTGGTCTGAAACTTGACCGAAAAAGGTGGGCCAGGAAAATTAAGATCATTCTGGGAAGACAAGGTGTATGTCGTGACCCAAAAGAAGTATCCAGACAGTCCAGTATATGAAATCAGACCTGAAACTGGCAAGGGACGCACTCGGGTCATGCACAGAAACCTTTTGCTACCTTGTGACTTTCTTCCCATGGAAACAGTGGAGCATGCCTCTAAGAAAATGAGAGAAAGAGACTCTAAAAGACAAAGGCATGTGGACAGACAAAGCGACACGGATGATGAAGATGAAGAGGGTTGGAATGCCATAATCGGATTACGAGCTGGGAAGGATCAAGAGCAGCGTCCATTGAGAGCCGATGCACCGGAGTTCTACCCGCACAATGACCCTACTCCGGAGGATGAGGACCAGGACCCAGATGACGTCACGCAGGTGCAGCTGGCACCAGAGGTCGACGATCCGGTGGTTCCAGATCCAGCTGAGGCAGACCAAGACCAGAGTGATGAGGTGTCGGAGTCCAGTTCCAGTGACCAGGAGGGACCTGACAAGATTCCTGCTAAAACGTATCCTTCAAGAATAAGAAAACAGCCATTGAGATTGACTTATGATAAGTTAGGCCAACCTTGTACTTCACTGCATTTCATCTGTCTAGAACAAAGGTGTAGGAGCTAAAGATAACCATTGGTCAGACATAAATGTTTTGAAAAGTAACTTGGTAGTTACTGTGATGGTTGATTAAAAATTGAAAAAAAGAACAAAAAAATTTAAAAACACAAAAAGAGACTTGCAGTGTGTTACTAAGGCACAGGCATCACACCAAGGTTTATTTTGTAGGTTATGACTAGATTGAGTACCCTTACTCTCAGGAAAGATGCAGATACCCACCATGATGGATGGAGCGGTTGAAGGTTATCGTGCACAAAGACCTCTTCTGCAAATGTATTGCATGGAATAGAAGATACATGCTGTACTATGGACAATTACCAGTTGCATCTTTATAGACTTTAATGAACTCTGACTCCTGTGTAGTGATACCCTACTTACATGTAATACATGATTACCAAATGTGAACTGACAGAAGAAAAAGGAAAAACTACTGTTTTTTAAGAAAGGTGTAATGTCGGGACGACATTAACTTTTTGAGGGGTGAGTGTAGGAAAACGTTAATTTTGGACAACCTCTAGTAAACCCTCAGAAACAGTGTGGATTAGATGCTAATGGCAAATATAAATATTCCTAATAAATGTACCTAAGAGACTGTGATCTAATGATTAATGGTAAATGGGAGCATTTATGGGGAATGTTATTGAGGGACTGAATGTGCACTGTTTAAGTATGAACTGTCAGTGAAAGCAATAGCATTTCTACACCACAGGTGGCGCTCAGTAATGACAAGATGCTGCTCAGTGTTAGAGAACAGTAGAAGAAGAGTAGTGCGAGTGTTCCAGCGAATGTTCCAGAGAGAGTGATATAGAAAATGGTGTCTAGCGAATGTGCTGTATAAGTGTGTGCCGTGCCGTGTGTGCTGGGAGAAGTCAATAAACGGTCGCTGCAAAGTCTAACAGCTTGGCTCTATCAACCTTCCTCCCCTTTGCCCCTCCTAGGTGTAACACTAAGAACAAGCTAGGTCAGAGTTAATGTTAACTTGTGCTAAGCTAGACACGGTGACCATATTATTAATGGCATATATGGGTTTCATTTTGTTTCAGTTTTACACTAAGTAAGAACGAAATAAGAACAAAGTAAGAATGGATGTAGAACGAATGTGGAACAAATGTTAAGATGAATGTACATCACGTTAAGATCCTTGTGGTGTTGGAACAATAAACAAGATAAAAGGAGACATCTTGTCATCATTGAAGCCTGCACCACACGTGTTAGCTAGCTGTCTACCAGTTGACAACTAGGAAGCTCGATGGGAGGCCAGTAAACCATCAACTGTGGATCAGTGAACCAGAGTGCTGTTTATCTAAGCTAGGAGGCTAGAAGTGAGTCAGCTATAATGGCTAACTGACGTAAGATGGAGGGTGGAGTTGAAAAGGTGAAGGATGGTTCTTAAAGTGACAGGCTTTACATCAGAGTGTTTCAAGAAAGCCAGGAAAAATACAAAACAAATTGTCTTCAATAATTAAAAAAATTAAGAAAATTTGAACAAATCATGTCACAAACATTTCATTAAGACGTGTGAGCTATTAAAATGTGGAAAAAGTGCAGTCAATGACCCATTAAACTAGTGTGGCGAATATATTGAGTTCATATTTCCCCACAAATGTATGACTGTATGTGTATTGGGGGTTTCACGTCTCGTGGGACTAAAGAGGTCTGGACCTGCAGAGACCTACAGGACATGACGAGTAGGTGTGAGTTTTGGCCTTTGTCTCTGACAAGACGCCCCAGGAGGATTCCCAGAACATTGAGGGATAAAAGACAATAGTGACACATGAAAGAGTGCATTGTGACTGAGACTATGTACCATGTGATTATATGTTTGCAGAAGCATCATGTGACTGAGGTTCATGGCTCCAGCAGAGTATAAAAGTGTGGTATTAGATTGCTCGGCCTCTTTTCCTGCCTTGAGATGGCAGGAAAAGAGTATGTCATGGCAGAGTATGTGTTCACTTAATAAAGTTGATTCTGAGAAATAACTCAGCCTCATTCTTGAACGCATCCTCTACACTGGTGACCCTAAGACAAGTTATGGATGACCTTCATGCGCCGGACTCATCAGGAGCCAACCAGGCTAGCGCGGTTACCGCAATCCAGCTGCCCAATTTCTGGCAACACAGCCCGCGTGCCTGGTTCAACACGGTCGAGGCGCAGTTTCACCTCCAGAGAATTTCAGCTGATGCAACGAAATTCTACAATGTAGTCGCCAAGCTGGACAGCCTCACAGCGCAGCGGGTGGAGAGCCTGACTAACCCCCCTCCAGACACCGACAAGTACGGCGCATTGAAAGCCGCTCTCATCCGTGCTTTCACCCCCTCACTGGGAGAGCGGGCAGAGAAGCTCCTGATGTTGACTGAAAGCAAAGCAGACAGGCCCGCTGACCTGATGGCGAGAATGCTGAGCCTGAGAGGAGAGGACGATGACAGCTTTATCTTTGCCTATCTGTTCCTCAGGGCACTACCGTCAGCAGTGAGAGTCACCCTGACCAGCTCGCAGCTGCTGACCAACCGGGATTACCACGAGCTGGGCCAGGAGGCGCAGCGGCTCGTCGACGCCTATAGACGGCACATGGCCATGACGACGGCAGCGGAGCTGAGCACAACGCCCGGAGACACCAGAGACTGCAGCACCAGATGCGCTGACATCGGCAGCGGCAGAGACCAGGAGACGCAGGGCGCGCGACGCCTTCTGCTTTTATCATCGACGCTTCGCCGAGAGGGCACACAGATGCATTTCCCCGTGCCAGTTCAAACGTTCGGGAAACGCCAGGCCCGAGAGTCGGTAGCAGCTGCTGCTCTCGGCGCGATGAATAAGCTGCTCTACCTCATAGGCGCGAATTCAGGGAGGCAGTTCCTGGTGGACACAGGCTCCCAACTGAATTTCATCACACCTCTCCTCGCTGATCGGCTGGCGCCTTCCAGCAGACCCCTGGTGTTAGCGGCGAACGGCTCGACGATCAAGACCTACGGGGAGAAGTCCCGCCTACTGTCTTTTCACGGTCGGACTTTTGAGTGGACCTTCGTCGTGGCAGCAGTCAGTCATAACATGTTAGGTGCTGATTTTTTGTGCTCGAACAGTTTATTGGTTGACCTCGCTAATAGACGTCTGGTTAATGCACTGTCTTTCCACAGCATTTCCTGTACAGCCCGGGTGGTCCCGCTGACTGCACAGCCCAACGTCACAGCTGCGGGTGGTAAGTTTCAAGCACTACTCACTCAGTTTCCAACACTCACAGTCCCAACGTTCTCGGCGTCAGTGGCTAAGCATGGGGTGGAGCACTTTATAACTACTACTGGCCCCCCCGTTTTTGCAAAAGCTCGGCGTTTGGACCCAGCTAAATTCGCCATAGCGCGCGAGGAATTCGCCAATCTGGAAAAACTGGGCATCATTAGACGCTCTAACAGCCCCTGGGCATCACCATTACATATGGTCCCCAAGGCTGATGGCTCGTGGCGGCCTTGCGGTGATTTCCGCAGGTTGAATAACGCTTCAGCTCACGACCGCTACCCGATTCCGCACATCCAGGATTTTTCCGTACACTTAGCGGGGGCGTGCATTTTTTCTAAAATAGATTTGGTGCGCGGGTACCATCAAGTTCCAGTCCGTGCTCAGGACATACCCAAGACAGCGGTAATAACTCCGTTTGGGCTTTTCAAGTTTTTGCGTATGCCATTTGGACTCAAGGGGGCTGCGCAGACATTCCAGCGCATGATGGACGCAGTTTTACGCGACCTCCCTTTCGTGTTCATCTACTTGGATGATATTTTGGTAGCCAGCACGTCAGAAGACAAACACGAAAGCCACCTCACAGCGGTTTTTCGGAGGCTGGAAGAGCACGGGTTAATAATTAATCCAGCGAAGTGCCGGTTTGGGGTTGCGCAAATTGATTTTTTGGGGCACCACGTTTCACCAGAAGGAGCGGTTCCTCTGCCCGATAAAGTACGCGCAATAACGGATTTTCCCCAACCTCAGACGGTCAAAGCATTGCAGGAATTTTTGGGAATGGTTAATTTTTATAACCGTTTTCTCCCAGGTGCAGCGCAGCTCATGCAACCACTTTACGCGGCACTTAAGAAGCAAAAGCCTGCAAATAAGATCGAGTGGTCCGCGGAGCGGGAGCACGCTTTCTCCCAGGTCAAATCAGCCCTGGCGAACGCCGTTTTGTTGGCACACCCGGTGCCAACGGTACGTATGGCGCTTACCACGGACGCTTCTGATTTAGCGGTGGAGGCGGTCGTTGAACAATTTGTGGCGGGGAGCTGGCAACCCCTCGCGTTTTTCAGCAAAACCTTGCGCGATAACGAGCGGAAATACAGCTCGTTCGACAGGGAGCTTTTAGCCCTGCATTTGGCCATCCGCCATTTCCAGTTCTGGCTTGAGGGGCGCCGTTTTACCATGTTTGTGGACCATAAGCTGTTAACGTTTGCGATGGCCATGATTTCAGAGCCTTGGTCTGGCCGGCAACAAAGACAGCTGGCCGCGATATCGGAATTCACCACCAATATTCAGCATGTCGCGGGTAAACATAATGTGGTGGCAGACTGTCTTTCGCATGCAGTAGCAACGCCAAGCCCCGTGGGGGCAGGCTCGGCAGCCGTGGCCGAGGGCCAGGTTTGTGGCGCGGAAGCGCTTGCAGCCCCGGTCCACGTGGGTTTAGATCACGCAGCCATGGCTGCGGAGCAGGCCGATGACGTGGATGTGCGCGCGCTCCAGTCCGGACCAACAGGGTTAAGGCTGGAGCACAGGGTGCTGCAGATAGGTATGCCCCCTCTAATCTGTGATGTCTCCACCGGGCGGCCTCGTCCCGTGGTTCCAGCCGCGTGGCGCCGCCGCGTTTT
Organism: Pholidichthys leucotaenia; assembly: GCA_020510985.1. Lineage (NCBI taxonomy): Eukaryota > Metazoa > Chordata > Actinopteri > Cichliformes > Pholidichthyidae > Pholidichthys > Pholidichthys leucotaenia. The sequence goes on along the minus strand of CM035845.1, from coordinate 23,318,658 downwards.
CGACTCAATTCATTTTCTGGTGCACCCAGGGGTGCGCGCATCGATTGAAATGGTGGGAGAGAAATTTGTTTGGCCAGGGTTGCGTAAACAGGTCAAAGAATGGGCAGCGGCCTGCGTAGCGTGTCAACGAGCCAAAATACACAAACACACTAGGGCCCCTTTGGAACCTTTTCACATCCCGGCTAAACGTTTCGATCATGTGCATGTGGACTTGACGGGCCCCCTCCCGTTGTTGCAGGGGTGCACACACCTTTTGACGATGGTAGATCGCACCACACGTTGACCTGAAGTGGTCCCGCTGGCGTCAACTACGGCAGCAGACGTTGCACGCGCATTTTTAACGGCTTGGGTCGCGCGTTTTGGAGTCCCGTCAGACATAACGTCTGACAGAGGTCCCCAATTTGTTTCTGAACTCTGGTCATCCCTGGCCCACAGCCTGGGGGTGAAGATTCACCGCACTACCGCGTATAACCCCCAGGCTAACGGTTTGTGCGAACGCTTTCATAGGTCATTGAAAGCAGCCCTCAGAGCGTCTCTCACGGATACAAATTGGGTGGATAAACTTCCATGGGTTTTATTGGGGTTGCGTTCTGCACCTAAGGAGGATTTGCAAGCCTCCCCAGCTGAATTAGTTTTTGCTCAACCCCTCCGTTTGCTGGGGGATTTCCTCCCTGACAACCCCGCACCAAATTGCCCCCCCGCTCAGCTGTTGCAGAACGGCATGGGATCAAACACCCTCCCTGTCCCAGCGCATCACAGTTTTCCGCGCGTTTTTGTGCCAAGAGCTTTAAAGAATGCGGAGTTTGTTTTTGTCAGACACGATGCTCAGAATCAGAATCAGAATCAGATTTATTGCCATTGTTCATGTAGTACACAAACTAGGAATTTGTCTCGGTGCAATGCTGCAACATTAAACATGATAAAATAAAAGAAATAAACTATACATTCAATAAAGTGTAGAATAAGAGTGAGTAATACTAGTCAGCAGTTTAAATATATTAGCGAGCAGCAGATAATGTGGAGAACCATATAGTGCAGTCGGTAATGCAGGAAGAAAACAGTGATGATTGTTCAACGACCAGGTTTACCAACGACCAGGTTTACGGCCACCTTATGACGGGCTTTTCAGAGTGTTAGAAACGAGGGAGAAACAATTTTTGCTTGATTTGGGAGACAGAAAAGAGTTGATTTGCATTAACAGACTCAAACCCGCCTTTATTTTGGCTGATGAACACGTGCAGTTGGCCAGGGCCCCCCGCCGTGGCAGGCCGCCGAAAAGGCATTGTTCGGTGCCATCACGAAGTTGTGCTAACAAGTCTGATTCACAGATGCAGGGAGCTGCTGCAGAAGGAACGAAGCCAGCTTAAAGCAGATATGGCAGGAGGTTTAAACCCAAGCATTTAGTGGATTGATTTGTGTTATGTTGTGATGTTTTCTACCATACAGCTCTGATGTGATTTTTGTCCCTGAATAGACGTTTGGGGGGGGGGGGGGGGGGGGGGTTATGTGGCGAATATATTGAGTTCATATTTCCCCACAAATGTATGACTGTATGTGTATTGGGGGTTTCACGTCTCCTGGGACAAAAGAGGTCTGGACCTGCAGAGACCTACAGGACATGACGAGTAGGTGTGAGTTTTGGCCTTTGTCTCTGACAAGATGCCCCAGGAGGATTCCCGGAACATCGAGGGATAAAAGACAATAGTGACACATGAAAGAGTGCATTGTGACTGAGACTATGTACCATGTGATTATATGTTTGCAGAAGCATCATGTGACTAAGGTTCATGGCTCCAGCAGAGTATAAAAGTGTGGTATTAGATTGCTCGGCCTCTTTTCCTGCCTTGAGATTGATAGAGTATGTGTTCACTTAATAAAGTTGATTCTAAGAAATAACTCAGCCTCATTCTTGAACGCATCCTCTACACTAGGAGTGTTTCTGACCGAAGCATGCCACAGATATTTAATAGACACTTCTGGGAGCTGTGTCAGCATGTGGAACAAACGCAGAATAAGGGCATAATAGGGGCTGACAGAACAGTAAAAAAGCACATGGAGAACATGATAATAATAAATAAGCCACAATATATCACCTACTACAACAATGTATTACACACACACACAAAGGGTCTAAATGTAATGGCACAGAAGGTTATATCTGAGTTCAGTAAAACAAATTTTCAGGAAGTTAGTGACACATTGATTGCACTCTTCTACATTGTGGCAGTTACAGAGATGAATGAAAAAAAAAAATCTCTACCTCAACTTTGTCCCAGTAGGAAGAAACTTGCTGCAAATTAGGATTCTGAAATCAAGACTGAATCATCCTTTTGCTCAATGTTATGAGAACAGGAGTGTCCAATCATGTGACGTGGAGGGCCAAGACCCTGCAGGATTTACCTACAACCAGTGTCTTCAACAGCAGATTCCACTGAATTTCTTCCTATTGATTGCTGATAAGTGAAAACACCTGCTGAAGAGACTGGGTAGAAGAGAAAACCTACAGAGTCTTGGCTCTCCATGGCACATGATTGGACAACCCTGAATAAAAATATAATGCTGAAAGTATTTTACCAGCAAGTCATTATTTGCAAATTTAACACTTTGTTTCAAATAATTAAGTAAATAGCTATATGAGTAACATACCTGTGAGACTCAAGTTCTTGAGCTGTGAAGCTGATGTGTCTCAATTGTAGCTCAACTTGCTTTTAAATCCTTTCGTTTTCATGCATTGTTCTCCAAGTCATAGGATACAGGGTGTGGCTGGCTGCAGCCAGTAGCAGAAATTAATTTCTTGTCAGTCACAGTGGCTGGTGAAGCAAATTCTACCAGTGAGTTATAATTTTCACCAACCACCCTAGCAGAATTTGTAATATATGTCCCATTCTTTAAAGAAACATAATAATAATGGATTAGAGTTACAGTGGTGTGAAAAAGTGTTTGCCCCCTTCCTGATTTCTCATTTTATTTTCTCATTTGTTTGTCACACCTAAATGTTTCAGATCATCAAACAAATTTAAATAATTGACAAAGATAACACAAGTAAACACAAAAAGCAGTTTTTAAATGAAGGTGTTTATTATTAAGTGTAAAAAAAATCCAAACCTACATGATCCTGTGTGAAAAACTGATTGCCCCCCTATAAAACATAAATTAACTGTGGTTTATTACATCTTTGGAAAGCTGAGATCAATTTCCATAGCCACACCCATGCCTGATTACTGGCACACATGTTCTCAATCAAGAAATCAGTTCAATACGACCTGCCTGACAAAGTGAAGTACGGTAGTCTAAAAGATCCTCAAAACATAGACATTATACTATGATCCAAAGAAATTCAGGAACAAATGAGAAACATGCACCAATGTCGTCTGATGTTTGTGCGTGTTTGCTGTTTGTGGTTAAGTGCAGAAACAGGCAGGGCACAATGGTGGAGAAGGGAGCCCACAGCTGAGAAGTCCGTCGCCAGGGTCAGGAAGAGGTCCGCCAGCGAGCTGGTCCACCTGCGCACAGGGGAAGGAGAGAGAGGAGAGCAGGAGCAGATTGTGCAGAAATCCAAGGAAAGCTTACAGCTGAGTTGGGGAGATGAAACTCCCTTGCTTTGAAGTGCTGGTGCAGGAAGGCGAGACTTCCAGGAGAAATTGAAGGCAGAAAGGCGAAACTTGCAAAAGTAGTTGAGGCAGGGTGCTGGCGTCGAAGTCTCTCCCTGGAGAAGCATAGGTGTCTCCGTGCAGATGGAAAGGCAGCCTTCCTTATAAAGGCTGCTAATCAGGAGGAGCAGGTGTGTCCACAGCTGTGAAGATAATTAGGCAGAAAAAAAGGCAGCACAGCGCAGATCACCACAGTACCTCCTCTCTACGAGACTCCTCTGGGCAGCCATTCCAACCTGTCTGGGTGCGTACGGTGGAACTCCCTGATGAGCTGAGGATCCAGGATGAAGGACGAACGCACCCAGGACCTCATCTCAGGACCGTGTCCCTCCCAATCCAACACGTACTGGAGGCCACTCCCTCTCTGCTGGACGTCCAGGATGCGGCTGACTTTGTAGGCAGGACCACTGTCAACCATCATCAGAGGGGATGGAGGATGGAGGACACAGAGGGCTGGAAATGAATGGTTTGACCTGAGAAACATGAAAGGTGGGACAAATGCAGAGAGAAGGAGGGAGAGCCAGACGGATAGTGAGTAGGTTGACAATTTGTGTGATGGTGTAAGGACCAATAAAGCGCTGGGACAGTTTCTTAAAGTCAGTCTTGAGATTGATGTTCTTGGTGGACAACCATACCTGCTGGCTCACCTGGTAGAGCGGAGCGGGGGTCCTGTGGCAGTTAGTGATCTATGTGTTGCGTCCTGCGGTGCAGCGAAGAGCAGCCCTGGTCATCCTCCATAGTCGTCCACATCACTTTATATGGACCTGAATTGAAGGGACAGCGATCTACCCCTCCTCCTCCGGGAACGGGGGGTGGGGGGTTGTAACCAAGGGATGCCTCGAAGGGAGAGAGGCCTGTAGCTGAAGAGATGGATGAGTTATGAGTGTACTCAATCCAAGGTAGTTAAGAGCTCCAGGAAGCTGGGTTGAAGGCCGTTACGCATCTCAGAACTGCCTCAAGCTCCTGATTAGCGTGCTCACATTGTCCATTACTCTGTGGATGGTAGCCAGATGACAGACTGACCATAGCCCCAATAGCCTTGCAAAAAGAATGCCATACTTGGGAGATGATCTGAGGACCCCGGTCCGAGACGATGTCAATCGGGATCCCATGAAGGCGAACCACATGCAGGGCAAACAGGTTGGCTATCTCCTTGGCTGAGGGGAGCTTGAGGAGAGGGACAAAGTGGGCTGCCTTAGAGAACCTGTCCACGATGGTGAGGATGACGGTGTGGCCAGAAGAGGGGGGAAGACTAGTCACAAAGTCCAAAACCATGTGGGACCAGGGCCTGCTGGAGATGGGGAGAGGATGGAGTAAGCCCGAGGGAGGGGTTGAGGGTGACTTGCCGGTGGCACACTGAGGACAGGCACGGACAAACTCATTCACGTCCTTCTGTAGTGATGGCCACCAGAAGGTCCTCTGAACTTAAGCGGTGGTGTGAGCTGTTCCAAGGTGACACATAACCTTTGAGGAGTGCAGCCAATCAATCACCTCACCCCGGACTGCAGAGGGAAAATACATCCAACCCGCTGGCCCCCCCGGCCGGGTCGGGCTTGTCCTCCTTTGCCCTCCTGACCCTTTCTTTGATTTCCCAGGACAGCATGCCCACAATGCAGGGGGGTGGTATGATGGGATGTTGGTCAGGTGCTGGCGTGTCAAGGGAAAACTGCCTGGAGAGCACGTCGGGCTTGGTGTTCTTCGACCCTGGGCGGTAGGTGATGGTGAAATCGAACCTGCCGAATTACAGGGACCAGCGGGCTGCCTGGAGTTCAGTCGCTTGGCCGTTCAGAGATACTCCAGGTTCTTGTGAACCATTCAAATGACAAATGGCTGTGAAGCACCCTCCAGCCAGTGGCGCCTCTCCCCCAAGGCCAGGTTGACTGCCAGCAACTCCCGATCACCAACGTCATAATTTCTCTCTGCTGGGGACAGACAGTGGGAGAAGAAGGCACATGGGCGGACCTTATAGTCGGATGGAGAGTGCTGGGACAGGACGGCCCTGACGCTGCAGTCCGAGGTGTCCACCTCCACCAAAAACTTTAGGGCTGGGTCCACCTGGGCGAGGGCAGGAGGAGAAGAAAAGTCAGATTTGAGCTTGGAAAAAGCCACCTCCATCTTCTTGGACAAACAGAAGGGGATCTTGGTGGAGGTGAGACGGGTGAGGTGGAGAGCAATAATGCTGTACTTCTGAATGAATCTTCGGTAAAAGTGAGCAAACCCTAAGAACTGCTGCAGCTGCTTCCGGGAGGAAGGGGTAGGCCATTCAACAAATCGGGGTCAGCGATGATCTTCTTGTGAGCAAAAACAAACCCCAGGAAGGTAGTGGAAGAGGTGTGAAACTGGCACTTCTTTGCCTTGATGTACAGCTGGTTCTCCAGGAGGCGCTGAAGGACCTGTCTGACGTGCACCCGGTGTTCCTCTAAAAAGCAGGAAAAGATGAGGATATCATCCAAGTGGACAAGCACAAATGAGCCCAGAAAGTCTCTGAGCACATCATTAATGAGCCGCTGGAACACCGCAGGTGGAACCCCGTCATCCATTCATCCCCTTCCTTAATGCAAACCAGGTGGTAAACGTTGCGTAGGCCTAGCTTCGTAAAGACGGAGGCCCCCTGAAGAGAGTCAAAGGCAGAGTTTAACAAGGGTAGGGTGTATTTGTCCTTTACAGTGATGTTATTGAGCTCCCTGTAGTTAATGCAAGGTCTAAGGGAGCCATCCTTCTTGCCTACAAAAAAGAACCCCGCCCCCACTGCCGAAGAGGAAGGCCTGATGCTACCAGAACTTAGGAACTACTGAATGTATTTATCCATCGCTTCCTGCTCTGGAACAGACAGATTGTAAAGTTGGCTAGAGGGTAGCGGAGCCCCTGGCCAGAGATTGATGGCGCAATCATAAGGGCGGTGGGGGTGCAGGGAATTAGCCTTAGCCTTGCTGAATACTGGGGATAAATCATGATATTCAGAAGGAACAGAGGAGAGGTCGGGAGGAGGGGAATAGTGGGGGGACAAATGGGCATGAAGGGAGAACAGGCAGCAGACTGTAAACATGCGCTCAGGCAGAAAGAGCTCTATGACATAATTCTCCCTGCCTACCAATCAATAACTGGATTGTGAAGCCTGAGCCAGGGTGTCACGTCTGGCCCTCACGAGCCAGCATAAGACGCCACAGACCAGTAAAGTTGCATAATAGTTTATTATAGTTCAAGGCAAGGGTAGGACAGGATAACCAGCCGCATGGGCTGAGCAGCAAGATTAACCATTAGCCAAACAATGATAAATGACAGCTGAGACGAGGAACGCTCGCTCACCGTTTCGACAAGAAAAAACGCAAGCAACACGAACGATAACTGCGGCAATAAACACACTTACATCAAAGGGGAATCGTGGATGAACACTAGAAGAATGTTGATGGGAAAGTTGACGAGACAGCCACAAGATGCAGTCGCTGGCGCCGACATTTAAAGCCGGCTGCTAACAACCGCAAATGCAGCACAGCTGCTCAGACTCTGACAGCGGGGAATTCCCGAGCGTTTGACCAATCAGAGCCCGGGAAGCCAGAATGACAGCACAGCTGTCAAAGCCTGACAGGAATGGTGTGAGGCCCGAGCGCGGACAAAATTGTGCTCGGGTGTGACAGGACCTCCCCCTCAAGGCGGACTCCGGACGCCTGTAACATCCACCCCCCACCCCACCCCAGGGCGGGTGGATGGGGAGGCAGGTAGAGGGGGGACAGAATCAACCTCAGAAAAGAAAACACGATATCCTACCACAAATCACAATCACGACAAGGCAGGGGCAAAAAACAACCAGGGGATACATTCACAGGGGAGGGCAGAGAAGAAGAGAAAAAAAACAAAACAAAACTGTACAACACAGGAACACATATTACAAAGAATAGCTAAATCATGTACAAACGACGTCACAAAGTGAATAACCGGACCGATACAGAAAAGAAAAAAAAATCTCATGAATTGACATTAACCAAAAGAAAGACCCTCAATAGTTATGGACCTAACAATGATGTGATTGAACAGTAGCCTTCAGTGCACATGAGCAAAAATGAAAAAACAAACCAACGACCCATAAAGTATGTTATCTTGAATACAAAAAATAACAGATGATAAGTTTGAAGTATATCTCAAACACACAGTTTCTACTAGAGTCCCTGTCAGTAGCTTTCCTTTCTGAAGGCCAGTTTACAATGCAAATGACTGTTCTGAGTTTACACACGTGGAAGAAATATCAAAAACGGTTTGGGAGAGTTTAGAGATTCCAGTAGTGCTAAACCATTCAGATAAGCAGTTGTCTGATGTGACCATCACCTTAAAACAGCCAGAGTGCAAAAGCTCTACCAGAAATTCAGCGGCTGAGAATTTCAAAGGCCGCACTTCAAACTCTCATTTAAAGTGATTAGAAAAAACATGGCCAAACTTCTGAATGCAGAAGCTGAACAAATTTATTTTCCTTGTATTAGAATCAGACCAACTAGACCCTATCTGGCAGAATAGATCTAATGTAGAAATTTCAGCAAGTATTAGCAACAGCCAACAAGAAAAAATAATCATGGCGGCATTATGTCTGATGAAGAACAGGTCTGCTCTGAGGATTTTTTGATCAGGAATGCAATAGACAGACAACATTTCACTAAACAGTAATTCAAAAACATATGAATTGCCATGACAAGGGTACATATACAGTGGGGAAAAAAGTATTTAGTCAGCCACCAACTGTGCAAGTTCTCCCACTTAAAAGATGAGAGAGGTCTCCAAATTTCATCATAGGTATACCTCAACTATGAGAGACAAAATGAGGAAAAAAAAAACCCCCAGAAAATCACATCGAAGGATTTTTAATGAATTAATTAGTAAATTCCTTGGTAAAATAAGTATTTGGTCAGTAACAAAAGTTCATCTCAGTACTTTATCTTCCCTTTGTTGGCAATGACAGAGGTCAAACGTTTTCTGTAAGTCTTCCCAAGGTTTTCACACACTGTTGCTGGTATTTTGGCCCATTCCTCCCTGCAGATCTCCTCTAGAGCAGTGATGTTTTGGGGCTGTTGCTGGGCAACATGGACTTTCAACTCCCTCCAAAGATTTTCTATGGGGTTGAGATCTGGAGACTAGCTAGGCCACTCCAGGACCTTGAAATGCTTCTTACGAAGCCACTCCTTCGTTGCCCGGGCAGTGTGTTTGGGATCATTGTCATGCTGAAAGACCCAGCCACGTTTCATCTTCAATGCCCTTGCTGATGGAAGGAGGTTTTCACTCAAAATCTCACGATACTTGGCCCCATTCATTCTTTCCTTTACACAGATCAGTTGTCCTGGTCCCTTTGCAGAAAAACAGCCCCAAAGTATGATGTTTTCACCCCCATACTTCACAGTAGGTATGGTGTTCTTTCTCCTCCAAACACGACAAGTTGAGTTTTTAACAAAAAGTTCTATTTTGGTTTCATCTGACCATATGACATTCTCCCAATCCTCTTCTGGATCATCCAAATGCTCTCTAGCAAACTTCAGATGGGCCTGGACATGTACTGGCTTAAGCAGGGGGACACGTCTGGCACTGCAGGATTTGAGTCCCTGGCAGTGTAGTGTGTTACTGATGTAGCCTTTGTTACTTTGGTCCCAGCTCGCTGCAAGTCATTCACTAGGTCCCCCCTTGTGGTTCTGGGATTTTTGCTCACTGTTCTCGTGATCATTTTGACCTCACGGGATGAGATCTTGCGTGGAGCCCCAGATCGAGGGAGATTATCAGTGGTCTTGTATGTCTTTCATTTTCTAATAATTGCTCCCACAGTTGATTTCTTCACACCAAGCTGCTTACCTATTGCAGATTAAGTCTTCCCAGCCTGGTGCAGGTCTACAATTTTGTTTCTGGTGTCCTTTAACAGCTCTTTGGTCTTGGCCATAGTGGAGTTTGGAGTCTGACTGTTTGAGGTTGTGGACAGGTGTCTTTTATACTGATAACGAGTTCAAACAGGTGCCATTAATACAGGTAACGAGTGGAGGACTGAGGAGCATCTTAAAGAAGTTGTTACAGGTCTGTGAGAGCCAGAAATCTTGCTTGTTTGCAGGTGACCAAATATTTATTTTACCAAGGAATTTACCAATTAATTCATTAAAAATCCTTCAATGTGATTTTCTGAATTTTTTTTTTTTTCTCATTTTGTCTCTCATAGTTGAGGTATACCTATGATGAAAATTGGAGACCTCTCTCATCTTTTAAGTGGGAGAACTTGCACAATTGGTGGCTGACTAAATACTTTTTTGCCCCACTGTATTCATTAAGCACAAAATAGGAGTAATACACACGATGTTCAAAATAACCATAGTAGATCCAAAAATAGAGGAAAAGTGCAAACAAAATCAAATTAACTCAGCAGTCCTCAAGGCCAAAAGGTCAAAGTCACACATCGGAGTTCACCATAGACCTTACCTGTGGAGTATTTCAGTCCAAAAAAAAAAACAAAAAACAAAATCACAGAAACTACTGAGGGGCAAGAGAAGGGGGGAAAAAAGCACACCAGGATGACAGTCATAATACACAGTTCAGGGGGCCTCCCAGCCCCCAGCATCCAAACCGCTAACAGGGGCAGCGGGACGTGTTCTGGTGGCCTACCCGAATCCCGGGCTGAGGATGACCATGCCCCCGGCGGCCGGACCAGGGCGCCAAAAGTACAGTTCTGTTTATCAGGAGGCCGGCCCCGGACTCCAAACGGGAAGAGCAGGTTTCCAGATGGTCGACCTGCATCAACCTGCCAACAAGACGACTGCAGAGAGAATGGCGACGGTCTTCCAATGGCGGGGAGAAGCCAGGGAGAACCGGGCCAACTATGGTTAATCCCCGCGGTTCCAGATGCGGGGGAGGGAGAAAAGTGACGAGGGAAGGGAACTAATTTGGGGATATCCAGCGGTGGATTTGCAGCACCATCTCTGGATCCCACCCAAACAGGCACTGGCAGGGCCGGAACCAATCCGGTAGGGAATCCTGACTGGACCGACGCTCCACCCATGGTAGGCCCGGATTGGGCCAGAACCGCTCCTGGGACGAACTCGGAATGGGCCGACGCTGCACCCGCGATGGACCCCGATTGGGTCTGAACCCTCTTGGTGACAAACTCTGCTGAGCCAGTTCTGCACCCGCGTCGGACCCCGATTGGGTCAGAACCATTCCGGTGACGAACTCTGACTGAGTCGACGCTGCACCCGCGTCGGACCCCGATTGGGTCAGAGCCGCAACAGTATCGACCTCCAACTCCGAACCCGGAACCTCCGGCACAGCGATTGACGTCCGCTCTGCACCGGCGACCTTGGGCAAAGGCTCAGAAAAAGAAGAAGAAGAACCGGGATCAGGAACACCGGCAGCGTCAGAACCCGGCGAGACAAGCTCGGATGCAGTGGACGGCTGCACCCGGCTCGCCTCACCAAGAGACAGGCAAAAATGCTCAATAATAGAAAAGACAAAGACAACACTGAGCACTTGCCTGATCTCAAGTTTGGACGCCGTCCAGGACTTCAACGATCCAGGCTCAGACAGGAGGAGGCCGTCTTCTGGCTCCCATTCAGCCATGTCGTCATCTGCCTCTGGCAAAGAGGCTTCCGCAGCCTGAGGACCCTCCGACGCCATCGTCCACGCTAGCAACTTACGGCGTGGTGGCGGGGGGCTCCTGGCCCGCTGGGTCGGACTTCTCATCCGTGGAGACCCGGAGACGCTCCGTCGTCGGCGCAGGCTCCAAACAGTAGTCCGATCCCTTCCTCTGTCCTTGATGTTGCTGCGGGGCTGGGATCTTCTGCTCCAGGATCGCAGGCCCCCTCCTCATCTGATGACACTCGACAGACGTCGAAGAGCGCTCAACGGGGGGAGACACAGAGGCAGCGGGTTTAGTAATTATCTCAGCAGGTGGTGGAGGCTCGGGGGGCTGCGAACGCCGAACCTCACCCCCAGGAGTCAGACAAGACAAATCACCGTAAAGGGGAAAAGAGTCAACTTGTACTCACCTGTCTCCCGGGGAAAAGATGGTGCCTGCTGCAGGGAACGTTGCTCCTTCCTCCTCCCGTTGGTTGGTGGCAGAGGGCTCCCTGGAAGGACGGGGTGAGGCACTCGAGATGGGATCGAAGCGGGGCTCGCCGGAGCAGAACTCCTCATACAACCAGCAGCTGGAAAGGACGTCGGAAAGGAGGGGGCGACAGCCAAGACGGGCCGGGCACGACGCGCTGGTGAATCAGCGAAGGAAGACGGCCTGGGGAGACAGGCTGCGGGGGTTCCCTCCTGGCGAGACGCTGAAGAGACAGCTGTCTGGTAAAAGGAGTCATACCAGCGATCCGGAGCAGGATCCGGACGGGACTTTTGCTGAGAATGTCTCTGGCCGCGATGCTGATGTCTTCAACAGGCCACAGGTGGTGTGAACTCCTGGACTGGATCGAGGAAGGGATCAGGATCCCAAAGCGGGCAGTGGGGATTCCGTCTCCTCCGCTGCTGGGCTTCTTCTTCCTTGTACATCCGGAGTATCTGGCATTGGGCGGCGATGTCAAGTCTCCTCGCATCGACTTCTGGGTGGTCGTCGTAGCGGGGAGGCAGTTGGTCGAGCACATCCTCATCCCGGTCTAGGTACCAGTGCACGTCGGGCTGATAGCCGAGGAGGGGAGGGGCGATGAGGGTATCAGGATTAAGATCGAGGTCGGAGGCGGCGATGAGGATTTCATCTACTTGCTCCAGCACCTCGGTCAGCTGGTCGCTGGAACCCCGAGTGCGACCCCTCTGCGACGGCATAATACCAGTACCGTACCCAGACAGGAAAGAGCAGAGTTCTTCTAAATGCAACTTTACTGCAAACGGCGTCTCCTTCTGGTGGCTGTCTACCGTCACGTCTGGCCCTCATGAGCCAGCATAAGACGCCACAGACCAGTAAAGTTGCATAATAGTTTATTATAGTTCAAAGCAAGGGTAGGACAGGATAACCAGCCGCATGGGCTGAGCAGCAAGATTAACCATTAGCCAAACAATGATAAATGACGGCTAAGACGAGGAACGCTCGCTCACCGTTTTGACAAGGAAAAAAGCAAGGAACACAAACGATAAGTGCGACAATAAACACACTTACATCAAAGGGGAATCGTGGTTGAACACTAGGAGAATGTTGACGGGAAAGTTGACTAGACAGCCGCAAGATGCAGTCGCTGGCGCCGGCATTTAAAGTCGGCTGCTAATGACTGCAAATGCAGCACAGCTGCTCAGACTCTGACAGCAGGGAATTCCCGAGCATTTGACCAATCAGAGCCCAGGAAGCTAGAATGACAGCACAGCTGTCAAAGCCTGACAGGAATGGTGTGAGGCCCGAGCGCGGACAAAATAACGCTCAGGTGTGACACAGGGATAGCCAAGAAAAACGGGAGAGGCCAAAACAGAAAGGACAAAATACTGATCTGTTCCCAGTGATTCCCAGATATCAGCACAGAGACAGGTGCAGTTTGCTTGGTGACCATGGCAAGGGGCACTTTTGACAGGGCGATAAGTTTCAGCGGAGCCCTGAGGTTGTAACAGGGGAGCCCCAGCCGGGTTGACAGACTCTCCAAAATAAAGCTCTGCTCAGCCCCTGAGTCAATGAGTGCATGAGTGGAAATTTCAGTATGTCTGTGTTGAAATCGGGTGGGGAGCATCAATCATGTAAGGTATTTGGTAGTCTCTCTGTCCGTGAGTCCTCCTACTGTGACGCACGGACGCTCCCTTTTAACTGATTAGGACAGGTAGCAAGCTCGTGATCAGGGCTAGCACAATACATACACGACCCGAGGTCACCGCGGCGTTGTTGTTTCGCCAGTGGCAACTTAGATCGTACCATTACCATAGGGTCAGCGACCTTGAGAAAGTCAGAGGAGGGAAGAGCAATCAGGAAGGGGACAGTGGAATGATGAGGCTGGGCTCTGGTGCAACCCAACAGATGCCGCTCACTAGCCCGTTCCCTTAAGCGATTATCAATGCTAATGGCTAGGGAATTTAATTCATTCAATTTAGAGGGCTTGTCTGTCCGGGCCAATTCATCCCGTAAACTGGTGGAGAGGCTGCGAGCAAAGATATTGCATAGGGACGCATCCTCCCACCCAACCTTTGCCGCAACCAACCGTAAATCAACAGAGTAATCTGGCACCGATCTTAGCCCCTGTCTAAGGTAAAGCAACACACTATCGCTGTCAGGGTTATCAAACACCTTGTTAAACTCAGAGACAAAACGGTCATAAGTATAACCACAGTAATCAGGGAAGGACATGATAGCATATGCCCAGGCTAGGGCCCGCCCCTCCAACAAATTAACCACATAACTGATGCAACTGTGACAAGTAGTAAAATCTTGTGGCACCTGTTGAAACACAATGCTACGCTGAAGCAAAAAGCCCTGAACCTCCCCTAGCTTACCGTTAAAACAAGTGGGGGTGGGAACAGGAGTAACCTGGGAGTGCAGTGTAGAGGGAGAAGCGAGATTGGTAGACTCGGTCGAGCCCCTGGAAGCAGACGCTGGAGGATGCGCAGGAGCGACCTGATCGAGCTTTGTGTTAATTTGTGGAAGCTAGTATAGGATCACCTGGCTAATTATAAGATAAGATAGGACAAGATAAACTTTACTGTCCCTCAAGGGGAAATATGTCTTGGGCTTGACACCCGTGCTGCAACCACACAATCCACACATACACAATGGATGTAGTACATAATAAATGAAATTAAACCCAATAAATAATACAAGTACATACATACATAAATATATAACAGCAGTCATTAAGAACAGGAGTTATAAGTGTCCCTGACCTATTTATCTGAGTTTAAAAGTTTTACTGACGTCGGGATAAATGAGTTCTTGTATCTATTGAACCTGCACTTGGGGACTCTGTATCTCCTCCCTGAGGGCAGCCGCACATATTCATTGTTTAGTACATGGCTCATGTCACTGATTATTTTTTGAGCTTGTCTACAGGCTGCTTGGTCTTGTAAGATCTGCATGGGTAAATACGCTTTAACTCCAATAATTTTCCATGCTGTATGAATTAAACACAACACTCTGTTCTTTAGTTTCACAGAGAGGTTGCCAAACCAAGCTGTAATGCTGTATCTAATACAGCTCTCCAACACAGCCTGGTAAAATATTAGCATAATCCTTTTATCAATGCCATGTATTCTTAATCTATGCAAGAAATGCAGCCACTGTTGTAGTCTACTACAGAGGTAATCAATATGTGTACTCCAGGTTAATGAATTGTCAATAAATACTCCCAAATATTTATAGGAACTAACCTGTGTTATAGTGTGGTTGTGGATGACCACAGGCCTGTGGTCACCAACTCCCCGAGGGTCAAACACCATCTCCTTTGTTTTATCAGTGTTCAAAATGAGATGACTGTCATCACACCAATTGACAAACCTCTGGATTTCCATAACATAGCTTGACAGATCATGAGTCTTTTGAAGTAGTGATAAAATAGCAGTGTCATCAGAAAATTTAATAATTTGATTGCCTGGATAGACACTTCTGCACTCATCAGTGTACAAGGTGAACAAAAATGGTGAACTAACACAGCCTTGGGGAGCTCCTGTGCTGAGGGTTCTGGATTTAGATAAAGTTCCATTTACACTAACTTGCTGTTTACAATAAGTTAAAAATGAGTGGTACCATTTAATAATGATAGGATGCACTTTAAAATCATTTAACCTCTTAATTAAAAGGTGTGGCTGCAGTCAATTGGTCAATTCGAGGCTCCATGATGTTAAGTCTTTGAGCCAAGGCACTGTCTGTTGGGTTTTCCACTCGGAGACGTACTGACATGTTTGTAGAAAAACCCAAGCACAGACACGGACTCAAATAAACCACAGTGACACCACGACCACAGTCTTTTATTGAAGTATGAATGGGAGTGAGTGTGTGTGGTGAGTGGATGTGTGGGCAGGAGCAGGCCGAGCAGGCCGAGTCAGGCAACCCAAATGAGAGGGGAAAGACAGGGGAGTTAGTTCTTGACTCACTTTGGTGAACTGGGAGAGATGAAACAATTCTTACAGTGGTGAGACGATGGTTAATGCTCAGAAGAACGAGTAATACTTCACCGGTCCACTGAGTCCCGCTGGCGAGACTTCCAGGAGAAATTGAAGGCAGGAAGGCAAAACTTCCAAAAGTAGTTGAGGGAGGACTCTGGCGTTGAAGTCTCTCCCAGGAGAAGCGTAGACGTCGCCGTACAGATGGAAAGGCAACCCTCCTTATAAAGGCCACTAATTAGGAGGAGCAGGTGCATCCGCGGCTGTGAAGATAATTAGGGAGAAAAAAAAGCAGCACAGCGCGGATCACCACAGTCCTGACCTGAATCCAACTAAGATGCTGTGGCATGACCTTAAAAAGGTGGTTCATGCTTGAAAACCCTCCAATGTGGCTGAATTACAGCAATTCTGCAAATATGAGTCGGCCAAAATTTATCCATAATGCTGTAAAAAAACTCATTGCCAGTTATCGCAAACATTTGATTGCAGTTGTTGCTGATAAGGGTGGCCCAACCAGTTATTAAGTTAAGGGGGCATTCACTTTTTCACACAGGGCCATGTAGGTTTGGATTTTTTTTCCATTAAAAATGAACACCTTGAATTAAAAACTGCATTTTGTGTTTACTTGTGTTATTTTTGTCTAATATTTAAATTTGATGATCTGAAACATTTAAGTGTGACTAACAAAAAATGAGAAATCAGGAAGGGGGTAAACACTTTTTCACATCACTATAGGTATATAGTTTAAGCACAACACGCATGCCTACAAACATGTGTACATGCAGCCGTACAGCATACACAAGACATACACGTACACACCCACACATATACACTACATGGACATACAAATACATAGGCACACTTCGGTAGCCTTTAGCACAAAACCAGTTTGTAAAAACATGTCCACACTAAAGTTTGTCATGTGGAACATACATGGAATCGGTACCAGGGAGAGGAGGCTAAAGGTTTTTAATCGACTGAAGGAGTCACAGGAAGACTTTGTCTTATATCAGGAAATACATGCTTCTAAGTCATCTTTAGATGCGTTCTGTCATGAATCGCCCCTCAGGGCAGAGAGGAAGACCCATGCGCTTAACTGTGAATTTGTGAGATTTATTGAAAACAACAAAACAAAGTCCAAACAGTACTCTAACACAAAATTCAAACAAGTCATCGAACTTACGGATTAAGTGCACCAGAACGAGGGCTGTGTTTTGGTGGAGACGAGGAAAGGAGAAACTCAAGACTGTGGCAACGGGAAAAGAAAATAACCTTCCTTAAATAGGATCAGAAACAATTTACATAAGTAATGACAGGTGTGGGTCACATGAGTGGGCAGAAGGTAACAACAATTCCTAATTAGGCCCAGCTGGGAGCAATGAGAGGGGAGCGCAACAAGAGCTGACAGCTGACAGGGCAATGCCCATGCCGAACACAAACCTGAAAATGCCACTGACAGCTGTCAACACAGAGAAAGAACACATCGTCGTCGGCCTCCGTCGGTCTATGATGACCATGGAAGAGAATCCTAAACGTCTACTCTGCTGGAACAGCACCGCCTGTGGCTGAACAGGCCAATGCGCGAATGACAGTCCCCGTCACACAGGTCACACTTGCGGGTGGTCTCCGTGCTGCTGGGTCTGTGGCGGTTCTTCCTGCGGGTCCTTTTTTCATCTGCTGCAGCAGTCAGTCTCTCTTCACCCGCCTTGAGCTGTCTGGTCAGGGTGCCTCTCCATTTGGAGTGGTCCGTTGCAAGGTCCACCCAGCGCTCTGTGTTGATATCCAGGGCCTTCATGTCTCTCTTGCAGACGTCTCTAAAGCGCAGCTGTGGGCGGCCAACGTCTCTCCTGCCAGTTGCCAGTTCTCCATAGAGGACGTCTTTGGGGATTCTGCCATCCTCCATACGGTGAACGTGGCCTAGCCAGCGGAGCCTGCGCTGCCTGAGTAGAGTGAACATGGAGGGAAGGCCTGCGCGGGACAGAACTTCTGTGTTGGGCACTTTGTCCTGCCAGGATATGTCCAGGATGTGGCGAATGCAGCGCAAGTGGAAGGAGTTCAGTCTCTTTTCCTGCCAGGCGTATGTTGTCCACGTCTCACTCCCATAGAGCAGTGTGCTAATGACGCAGGCGTTGTACACTGCCATCTTCGTCTTGACAAAGAGTTTGGGATTCTCCCACACTCGTGTGGTGAGGCGAGCGAGTGTGAAGGCTGATTTTCCAATCCTCTTGTTGATCTCTGTATCAAGGGAGAGGTTGTTGCTGATCGTGGACCCCAGGTACGTGAACTGATTCACGACCTCCAGCTTGTAGTCATCAATGGTGATGGTTGGTGGTGCTTCCGTGCCTTGCGCCAAGACGTTAGTCTTCTTCAGGCTGATGGTAAGCCCGAAGTCCTTGCATGCCTGGGAGAAGCGGTCCATCAGGGTCTGAAGCTCCTGCTGTGTGTGGGTTGCGACTGCAGCGTCGTCTGCGAACAGCATGTCTCTGATTAGAGCCTCGCGTACTTTGGTTCTGGCTTTCAGGCGGGCAAGGTTGAAAAGCCTGCCGTCAGATCTTGTGTGCAGGTAGATTCCCTCTGTTGCTGTGCTGAAGGCATGCCTCAGGAGCATAGCAAAGAAAATCCCAAAGAGGGTTGGCGCAAGTACACAGCCCTGTTTCACTCCGCTGCATATGTTGAATGGCTCTGAGACGTTGCCATCATGCTGCACTATCCCCTGCATGTTGGTGTGAAACGATTCGATGAGGCTTTGCAACTTTGGTGGGCATCCTATCTTTGGCAGGATCTTGAAAAGGCCCTCTCTGCTGACCAGATCGAACGCTTTGGTGAGGTCGATGAAGGCGACGTACAGAGGCATGTTCTGTTCTCTGCATTTCTCCTGGAGTTGGCGGATGGAGAATATCATGTCTACCGTCGATCGCTCAGAGCGGAAGCCACACTGAGACTCGGGGTAGACACGTTCGGCAAGCTTCTGTAGACGAACGAGAACAACTCGTGCGTAGACTTTGCCAACAACGCTGAGGAAGGAAATGCCCCTGTAGTTGTTGCAGTCGCTTCTCTCCCCTTTGTTTTTGTAGAGGGTGATGATCTTGGCGTCCCTCATGTCCTGTGGTACGGCACCTTCCTTCCAGCACTGGCAGAGGACGTCATGCAATGTCAGCAGTAGGGCGGTCTTGCAGTGCTTGATCAGGTCAGGGGGTATGCCGTCGTTGCCGGGTGCCTTGCCAGCGGCCAAGCTATCAATGGCCTTACTGAGTTCGTCGATGGTTGGCTCGGCGTCAAGTTCGTCCATGGATGGCAGGCAGTCGATGGCATCAAGGGCTGACGGTGTCACGGTGTTCTGTCTAGAGTAGAGGTCGGAGTAGTGTTCTACCCATCTCTCCATCTGCTTGTTCTTCTCTGTAATCATCTCCCCAGTGGAAGATTTGAGGGGGGCCGTCTTGCTCTGAGCCGGACCAAGTGCTTTCTTGATGCCATCGTACATACCACGGATGTTCCCTGTTATGGCAGCGGTTTGAATGTCTTGGCTGAGCTGAGTCCAGTACTCGTTGGCACAGCGCCGAGCAGTCTGCTGAACTTTGCTTCTCGCAGCCCTGAGAATCTGGAGATTCTTCTCGTTTGGGTACTTCTTGTACTCAGCAAGTGCTGAGCGCTTGGTTTCAATGACGGGGGTCATCTCGGTCAACTTGGCATCAAACCAGTCCTGTGACTTCGAGGTCTTCCTCCCAAAGGTAGCCAAGGCTGTGCGGTAGATGGTGTTTCGCAGCTCTTCCCACTTCTGCTTTGCAGATTTTCCTCCTTGTGGTACACCAAGTTCCTTCTCAAAGGTGGAGGCAAACTGCTCAACAAGTTCTGGTTGGGCCATCTTGCTGGTGTCAATCCGTGCCTTTCCAGGTTGTCTAGCATGATGGAATTTCTTCAGCTGCAGCTTGACCTTGCAACACACCAATGAATGGTCTGTGTCGCAATCTGCACTCTGGAACGAACGGGTGATTAGCACATTCTTCAGTGAGGTGCGCCTGGTCAGGATCAAGTCTAGCTGGTGCCAGTGCTTTGAGCGTGGATGTTGCCAGGAAACCTTGTGTTGGGGCTTGGTCTTGAAGAACGAGTTTGTGATGCACAGATCGTGATATGTGCAGAACTCGAGCAGCCGCTGTCCGTTGTCGTTCATTCTGCCCATGCCAAAAGGTCCAAGACAGGAGGGCCAGGAGTCGTGGTCAGCACCCACTCTGGCATTGAAGTCTCCAAGGAGAATGAGTTGTTCAGAGTTGGGGATGATCCTGACAGTTGTTGTGAGATTCTCGTAGAACTCGTCTTTTGCCTCTGGTGTGGCTGTCTGTGTTGGGGCATACACACTGACGAGAGTGACTGGGCCTTGAGTGGTGTTCAGGCGGAGGGTGAGGAGTCGTGCAGAGCCAGTGCTGCCTGGTTCCACCATCTTCAGCAAAGTGTTCTTCACTGCGAAGCCCACTCCGTGTTCCCTGTGTTCGTCACTGCCCTTTCCCTGCCAGAAGAACGTGTAGTCCTTCTCTCTCAGTGTGCCTGCATCAGCTAACCGTGTTTCCTGGAGAGTGGCGATATCCACTCCCAGTCTCTTCAGCTCATTATTGATGATGGCAGTCTTCCTGGTGTCGTTGATGTCCTTGAGGTTAGCAGCGAGTCCTGTCATCATAGTGCAGACGTTCCAAGTTCCCAGTTTTAGAGTTGGTCTCTTTTGTTTTATTGTCTTGCCTGGTGCGAAGGTTCTCAGCCTGCTGTTTGGATTTCTCCTTATCCCCATGCACCCAATGAGGAAAGCAAGCTGTGGCGGGACAACACCTTATTGGCTGGGGGCTGCCCAGCTTGAGGCGGGCGGTAGCTGTCCAGTGAGATCTGATGATCCCTCCCACCGTCGGGAACAACCCCTGGCGCCACGCTCTACGCCAATTGAGCAGTGGCTTATAACCAGTAACTGTCATTCCCTGTGTTTTGTCTACGCCAAAGGCGAAGCTGGAGTGTCCTCTCCAGCGATCTGGTGTTCTACCTTCCAGCGTTGGGCGTTGGTAGGATTCAAGCCTGGGCAGGAAGATATGGAGAACAAGATATTGCCCATGCAGCATGTCCCCCCTCTCCACGTCACTGATGAATCCAAAGGAACAGCAGGGCTGCTACAGTTTGGCACCAGCGCCGTTGCAGGAGCTGCCAGAACGATGTTGAGCACAACATAGAACTGCCTTAGGGGCTCCGACTCCGGATTTTTCCTCAGGGTTGACTCCCGAAGCCTTTCCCGTGACTGGGTATGCCGCAAGGCAGCAGAGGTTTGAAATCAGGGTTTACCTTCCCCTAGATGGGCTACCTTCCCAGGTTGACGAGCCACCATCTACCCGAAGCATCTGGTTTTAAGGCGCCAGAGATCCGCCCTCGCCTCTTCTCCTATTAGTAAAAGCAGTTCCGCCGGGCTTAGAGACTAAACCACACGGGCAGGCTAGGAGTTGGACTTAGTTGCCAGAGGCTTTTCGAGACGCACGCCATAAGGAGCATTTTATGGGCACTGGGAGCTTAACCCCAGTGCCGCTCCTGGCTATGACAACCTTGGGACCTTGAAAGAACACAACAGTAAAGATATAAAGAATAAAATATCAACCAATGCAGACTAAGATATAAATACAAATTAATAGAAAATAAGAGCGTAACCAAAACTAAGATATAAACAGGAAAATAGAAAACCGTACACGAATTACAGAAACCCAAAAAGCACAAAATACAACAAATATATAAATGTAGAGAAAAAGCCATGAGACTGAGCACGGTGGAAACTTCCAGTGCTCAGCTCATGACAGAGCCCTCCTCTCAAGGGGTGAAAACCAGACACCCCAGGGTAGCATCAAAAGAAAAAGGCCCCTTCCCCCCAAATAGGAGCACAACAATAACCCACCCCGGGTGGGTGGTGGGGGTAATAGGCTAGGAGGGAACAAAACAAAACCCCGTTCAGCACCCACACCAGACGAAACCTCAACCATCTAAGCCAGAGTTTTTTAGCCAACTGAACAGAAAGGGTGGTCCAGGAGGTGGCTGCCCAACGGGAAGAACTAATGGCAGGCAAGATAGTGGAGCCGGGGAAATCATGACGATGTCAGGATAAGGAGATGGAACCAATGCAGCCTTGGACAGAGGAGATGGAACCATGACGACCTTGGGGATAGGAGAGGGAACCATGACGACATCTGACAGAGGAAGGGGAACAACAACGGTGTCTGGCAGAGGAGGGGGAACCACAACGGTGTCTGGCAGAGGAGGGGGAACCATGACAGTTTTGGACTGCTCTGCAGCACCCTCAGTGGTCCCGGACTGGGACATCGCAGCATCCACAGTGGCTCCGGGCTGGAGCAGAGCTGCACCCGGGTGGCTCTGGGCTGGAGCAAAGCTGCACCCAGGGTGGCTCTAGGCTTGAGCAAAGCTGCACCCTCGGTGGTCCCAGACTGGGACATAGCTGCACCCTCGGTGGACCCGGACTCGGCCAGAGCTGCACCCACGGTGGCCCCCGGGCTGGAGCATAACTCCCACGGCAGGCCCACACTGAAGCAAAGCACCCAGGTAGGTTTCAGGCTGGGGTGCAGCACCTACAATGGTCTCCGATTGGGACACAGTACCCATGGAGACCCGGACTGAAGAGGAACTGCAACCACGGAGGTCCCGAGCTTGAACAGAGCTCTCGCTACAACCTCAGCCGGAGGAGGAGCAACACCCATGGAGGTCCTGGGCTGGGATGGAAAACCCACCACAACCTCAGCTGGAGGAGGAGCAGCACCCTCGGAGGTCTCGGGCTGGAGCGGAGAACCCGCGACAACCTTGGCAATAAAGGTTGGCAATAAATCCTCTAATTTATAGAGTTCCAACTCAGTTTCTTTAAGCAAAACTTCACAATGAAGTTCCTTTTCCTTAGACTCCTCTTCTAATCTACAGAACTGAAACTCCAGCTCCTTTTCTTTAGGAGTGGCTTTATGTGTAAGCTCCTTTTTCCTCAATGCAAAATGATGGAGCTCCACTTCTAATTGAAGTTGGCTGAGCTAAGAAGGAGGATTTAATTCAGGCAGTGGACACCCAGTATAGATTTCACTTAGCAATGATGATATAGAGTAAAGTACTGTCACAAACGATAGCCGAGCGGTCAAGGCACCAGAGAAAGAGCGGAGGCTTCCGGAGTTTGCAACCAGCAATTTCTGTTTATTCCAATAATCTTCACAGGCAATAACTCCAATGCACATCTGACACCCTACACAAACCAAATGAAAACACCTGTTAATATACTCAGTGAGATAATTAATCTAACTGGCACATACCATAATCCCAGGTAAGACAATGAACATTTCATCTTCCCACATTTACCCAATAATATCTAAAAAGGACATAAATACATAAATAATTTCCCCACAATATTTACAGAATAAATAACACCATAAATACACCATAAATAATACAATAAATAATTCAAACCCCTATTTACATATTAAATACCCCCTTCACTCCACCATCCTATACTACCTCCTGCTGGTGTCCTTTAAAGGCCCTCAAACCCCTGAGGAGTCTTTTGCCCGGATACCACCAGGAAGCATACTGGCAAAGGTACATGGTCCCAAGATTAATCAATTGCCTCACCCAGTTAACATAAGTAATATTAACAATTATCTCACAAAAGAATTCAGTTCATTCAAAACACATTCTACAGTTATATGTGCATTTTACAATCCAATACATGTTAACATTTGCAAATATAAATTCTTTTACACATATAATATAATATTCAATTACCAGACCATACAGTGGCAACACTCTGTCGTCACAAGAACATGGTGGTAATGAACCTGTAAGTTGGTTGCCAACTGCCAATCAAGTCTAAAAGAAGAAGAAGAATTCAGGCAGTGCAACAGGTTCTGGGCTAGAAGGCAAAATACCCTTTTCAACAAGAGCAGAAAATAGTGCAGATTTAATTACTCCTTTTTTAGATTGTTTAGGCACCGGAATAAAATGCTGCACTGCAGTAGCCAACAAGTTATCTTTAGAATAACTATGAAAGTTGTAAACACTTGGCTGCACAACAAATGTTTGTTGCGTCTAAAATACCTTAACCCCCAGTTCTTTTATACAAAAGCCAAATAACCAGATTGAGAGATGAAGTATACTTTTGCTTATTTTACTGAAAGTGAGATATGGATACAGGCAGTGCTGGAACATAGCTCTTTAGGAAAATACCCCAAGAGAGTGCAACTAGAAAAGTGGGACCTATAGTTTTTATAAAGCTTCACCACTCCCTCATGCAAGAGGGAGGGTTTTTCCTCAGTGTACGTATGTGCCAACTCAGCTGAGGGCCGAGCTGATTCTATCTGGTTTCAGCGAGTGTATCATAGGGTGTAGCCTAAATACTGCAGTGTAGCTTGTAAAGCAAGCAGATAAAGAAGTGTGAGAAAGACAGGCCAATCATGTCATTTTACTGACAATTCCCCCTGTTGAAGTGTCCTATTAGGGCACCTCACTATAACCTAGTAACATAAGCTCGCGATTTTGCATCTCCCCCTGTTGAGATGGGTCTAAACCCATCTATAACCCTATTCTATCCCCTGTGTGCAGTGTTTCTAAAGTTCAATATGTGGGTGATGCCCCCTTCTGGCAGTCACGTGGACCTGCCACCCATCAGGTTGCCATTTCTCCAGTGGATATCGGGTGTGGTGCAGACATTGTGAGTCAATATAACTAACATTCCTATATGTGTAAAATATATTCAAAGCTAAGCTATAATCCTATATGCATCTATTACTACACTAATCATTTATCACAAAAGAAACCTGTAGGGCAGAAGCACAGTAGAGCAAAAATCTAACATCATGTGAATGTGCATTGTAGACCCTATACTATTTCCTCTGCATATATCTATATATTTATTCCATCTAGCTACAATGCTCCGCACTGTGTTTTTATATATCTACATATTATTCCATCTAGCTACATTGCTCCGCACTGTGTGTGTTTATATACTTGCATATTTATTCCACCTAGCTGCAATGCTCCGTACTGTGGGTGTTTATATATTTACATATTTATTCCATCTAGCTACAATGCTCTGCACTGTGTGTTCATATATTCATACATTTATTCCATCCAGCTACAATGCTCTGCACTGTGTGTCTGTGTGTGTGTGTGTGTATATATATATATTTTATAGTAATATGTACATATGTATATTAGCTGCTCTTGCTTGCTTGTTTTTTTTCTTGCCTTCTGATTGTTGCTCTGAGTGTTGCTATCCCTGTGCTGTTGCAATCCTGGAATTTCCCCATTGTGGGACTAATAAAGGCTTATCTTATCTTATCTTATCTTATCTTCTAGGCCCCCATCTGATTCCAACCATGGCACAATGTCGTCATCATTCTGGCAGGAGGAGAGTAGATGCATTGCTTCCTGAACCCCTTGGTATGGAGGAGGATCTTTGGAAGAGAAGGTCACTAAATTAGATCTTTCCACAAGTCATTTAATCATGGGAATACAACAACATCCACAAAAAACAAAAGATCAATAAACTAATAATAATACTTATAAGGGCTCCTTGCATTATTTTTCCCCATTTGCCAAACATATTATCAAACCAACTACCTACAAGATTATCAGTGCCAGATTGAGCTTTATTGAGCTTTTAGCTCTTATCTTTATAAGAGCTAAAAGCTCAATAAAGCTCAATCTATCAATCTAAATAAAGCTCAAGATTTTCATTTTTCTAAGATTTAAGCTATACTTTATTATAATTTTATTAAAAATATGCAACTTATGGACTTCCGGTCTGGACGCCATGGTGACTGCAGCTTAACGCTGAAGCTCTCAGACCCAATCCAAGAAAATACCTTGAAAATCAAACTTAACGGATTTTTGGAGGAGTGAAAATCAAAAGACAAAATCATCATGTCTAAAAGAAAATAGAAGAAACTGAAATTTTCCAGGCCAGGACACGTATCGGCCGGAGAATCTGAACTGGAAGATCTCCGTTCAGAAGACGAGGAACTGGTTGTAGCTAACAAAAAGGTTAGCTTGAAATCGCTATTTGAAGAGTTACGACGATTTTGCCGAGAGGTTACGGCCGAATTTCGGGAATTCAGAGACGAATTAAAAAGGACAAACAGCAGAGTGGACCAGGCCGAGAACCGAATCTTGGAAGCAGAGGAACGAATAAAAGTGCTCAAAGATTCTGTGCTGGACCTACGCAAAAGACAAGCATCTATAGAGGCTAAGCTAACCGACCAAGAAGGAAGACAAAGAAGAGACAATATAAGAATTCATGGTCTGATAGAAGGAGCCGAAAACGGTTTTAACTTAATGGCAGAATGCTTGGAATCTTTACTAAGAGAGAAATTGGATATTCCGCAAACCACCGACTTGAAGATAGAAAAGGCACATCGTTCATTAGCCGCTAAGCCAGCAGCGGAAGCGCCCCCACGTTCGGTGTTGGTAAGATTTTCCAATTTCAAAATAAAACAAGAGGTTGTAAGACTGGCTTGGCAGAAAAAAGGATTTATGCACCAGGAGAGAAAAGTCTTCGTGGAACACGAATACGCCCCGGAGGTCCTTAAAAAGCGCAGGGAATACAATGACGCCAAAAAGGTACTACGTGAGAAGAAACTGTGCTTTCAGACGCCATTTCCTGCGAAGTTAAGGGCCTTCTACAGCGAAGAAACATGTCTCTATAATTCAGCGGAAGAAGCAACAGCTGACATCGCGAGAAGAGGGCTCCCGGTAACGGTATTTAAACCCGCAGCAGACCCGAGTGAGAAGATCAAAGCGCAAACATGGACAACACAGAGACCTTCAAAATCCACGGGCCAGCAGCGGGAAACCCAGCGCCAGAGCGTCGCGGATAAACTGGCCGTTTTCAGGTTGGAATAGCGACCATTTTTTTTTTTCTTTTTTGAGTCAATCTGCACATCCAACCCCCCTCATACAAGGTAACAAACATTAAAGGAGATGCGTATTCAGCATGTGGTAAAACATTTCATGGAACAGTCATAATATTTGAAACAAATAAGTCTTTTTAATAAAAAAAAAAAAACTTGTTAAAATAGAAATGTGACAATAATCCACATGTTCTCCCCACACTAACAAATACTGTTTTTGCGTGAATGTTTGCTGTGATGGGGGTGGGAGGGTGCACACAATTTCACAGGGTATAGGCATAAAGGGGAAAAAAAAATCATTACAAGTTCGGATTGGGTTCTGAAACTCACGTTAAAAGCATGGGACAACTTACAGGGGTAAGAGAGGGCCCTCAACACGTAACAGAGTTTGAGGAATTTCCCTCAGAGCCTACACTCAATCAAGGCTCTTCCAGGGTCTTTAAAAAGACCCCAGCTCAGGAAGTTCTTTTGACAGTTTTTTGTTTTAAAGTTTTATACACTATGTTCTTAATGTTTTTCTTGTTCTTAATGTTCTTTCAGTTTCTGAGTAGCACAAAAGAGGGCCACCACACAGTTATACTAAACAAAACAACACAATGGAGAAACAGGGTGTAACCAAAATAATTTCATATAATGTAAAAGGAATCCTGAATCCAGTTAAAAGATCCAAGATTCTAGGCAAAATGAAAAAAAGACAAAGCAGGAATAATATTTTTACAAGAAACCCACTTAACAGACGTGGAGCACACTAAACTCAGTAGACAAGGGTTTAAAATGATCTCTTCATCTTCATATAAGTCAGGGAGGAGGAGGGGAGTAGCGACATTGATAAGATTTCAAAATTACATTTGAAAAAAAATCAGAACACAAAGATAAAGAAGGGAGATACAGTTTGGTAACTGGGCGGCTAGAAGGAGAAGATATCACCCTGCTGAATGTGTATGCTCCCCCAGGGGCTAACTGGAAATTTTATAAAAATGTATTTGACCTAATGATAACTAAAGCTCAAGGTTTAGTGATATGTGGTGGGGACTTCAATCTTAGACTGAATCCATACTGGGATACTTCTGGTAATTCTCCACAACAAAATAACACCCAAAGCAGGAAGACTCGGATGCTACTAAAAGAAATGGGAATCTGTGATGTGTGGAGGGAACTCAACCCCATTGTAAAAGACTATACATTTTAGTCAACTCCACATTCATCTTACTCAAGGATTGACTATTTTTTATGTTTAATAGAGACATTGGAAGAGTAGAAACATGTAAAATAGGACTGATGGATCTCTCTGACCACAGTCCGATCTACATGGACTTAAATATCCAAAAATACCCAAATAATACATTTTCTTGGAGGTTAAATTCAAATGTCTTGAAAGGTCCATTGAAAGATGAATTGGAATCAGATATTCTCAGATATTTGGAAGAAAACGATAATGGAGAAGTATCCCCTTTAATACTGTGGGATGCATGCAAAGCTGTAATAAGAGGAAAGATTATTGCAAAACTGGCAACCCAAAAGAAACTAAGACAAGAAAAACTATCCACATTAGAGACAGAACTTAAGAACCTACAAAAAGAACACAAAGGCAACACGCATTCTACTGACTCGCTCAAGATTAAGGAAATTAAAAACCAAATAAATGAGATCTACACAATAGAAATCCAGAAGAAACTTACATTTTTGAAACAAAAATACTATGAAGCAGGCAGTAAATCGGCAAAATTGTTAGCCTATAAATTGAGGAAACAACAAACAGAAAGAGCAATCTACAAAATCAGAGACCCAGTATCAAAGGAAATAAAATTCAGAATTCAGGATATTCTTAAAAGCTTCGAGAATTACTATAAGAACTTATACTCCCACAAAAAACATAAAAACGCATCCGAGGCATTCCTAAACACATTAAACCTTCCCCAACTTACGGAGTCACAAAATAAAACACTGCTGTCAGAAATACAACCTAAAGAATTGGAAAAAACAATTATGAAACTTAAAGCTAACAAATCCCCAGGAGCAGATGGCTATACAGCAAAGTGGTACAAAACCTTTAAACAGCAACTATCTCCTCTCCTCCTGAAAACATTTAATTATGTCCTCCACACAGGGGAAATCCCCCCTCCTGGAGAGAAGGGGTCATTGCAGTTATACCTAAACCTGAAAAGGATAAACTAGAGTGCTCCAACTACAGACCAATCAGTGTATTAAATCAGGACTATAAGCTTTTTACCATTATCCTTGCCAAAAGGTTAGAAAATATACTGACAGACCTAATTCATTTAGACCAAACAGGTTTTATATGACAAAGACAGACACA
Organism: Pholidichthys leucotaenia; assembly: GCA_020510985.1. Taxonomy (NCBI): domain Eukaryota; kingdom Metazoa; phylum Chordata; class Actinopteri; order Cichliformes; family Pholidichthyidae; genus Pholidichthys; species Pholidichthys leucotaenia. The sequence continues at coordinate 23,289,769 of CM035845.1, read as the reverse complement.
AGACAACATTAGACGCACTTTACACATAATTCATCATGTAAAAAAATATAACTTAAATGCAGTCATATTGGGATTAGATGCTGAAAAAGCATTCGATTCGGTCGACTGGTCTTTCTTATATAGAATCTTATCCAGTTTCAATTTTCATAACAACTTCATTAGAACTATACAGGCATTATATAAAAAAACCAACAGCTAAAATAAGGATTAACGGTAATTTATCATCATCTTTTGAGCTGGAAAGAGGATGTCGTCAGGGCTGCCCCCTGTCTCCACTGCTCTTTGCAATCTTCATAGAACCTCTGAGCCAATGGATAAGACAGAATCAAAAAATTCAAGGTATAACACTTGGTCAGAAGGAACATAAAATAGCACTCTTTGCTGATGACATTTTAATATACCTAGGGCAGCCGGACACTTCTTTACCAGAACTAACCTCAGTTTTTTCAGAGTATGGAGATTTATCGGGGTACAAATTAAACATGCATAAAACCCAAGTTTTAACATTCAACTATGACCCAAATCATTATTCACTAAGCAAACTCAAAACTAACTGGGAGTCGGAATCTATGAAATATCTGGGGGTCAATATCCCGAAACAACTCAACAAAATTATATCACTAAACTATGATCCACTGGTGACAAAAATAAAATCTGACCTAGCAAGATGGAATATGATACCATTCTTGGGTACTGCACAAAGAATTGAAGCAGTCAAAATGAATATACTTCCACGTCTTCTATACCTTTTCCAAACAATACTGGTAGAACCTCCCAAAAAAACATGGCAGGAGCTGGACAGAAGGATCTCAAGATTCATATGGCAGGGCAAGAGACCTAGAATCAGATATAGAACCTTACAGCTAAACAAAGACAAAGGTGGGCTCGCGCTGCCAAATATCAGGGACTACTTTAAAGCCGCACAAATTAAAACTTTAGTAGAGATATGTAACCCAGTCTACACTGCACAATGGAAGGAGATTGAATGCCAAATAACAAGTGACATCCCCCTACAGGCGATAATAGGGAACAATGCCTTACCTAAACTTTTGAATAACACTAACTCGTGGATAGAGGCCCCGCTAAAAATTTGGTTTAAGATAGTCAGAAAGAATCAAACTAAAGAACCCTATCGACTTCTGCAATGGATTGCCTATGATCAAGACTTTACTCCTAATAAAACAGACACCAGATTTAAAAAGTGGAAGGAGAAAGGGCTGATAAAATATTACGATTTTTTTAAAGGGCAAATTTTAAGAAGTTTTGAAGATTTGAAAAAACAAGGTCTAATAAATCAAGACCTTTACAGGTTCTTCCAGCTTAGACACCACATAAACAATATACTTAAAAAGGAGGATTTGGAAAGGGCCCAGTCAGGTGTTCTGAAGGTCTTCTTAATGGCATATAAAGGGATCCCAGGGATCAGATACATTTCTAAAATATACCAAGGTCTTCAAGACTTAAAAGGAGACAACACATCATATATAAAAGAGAGATGGGAAAAAGAGGGGAATTTCACTTTACAACTGGAAATATGGGAAAAGCTAAATAAACAGCAATGGAAAAGTACCTCATCCCTGCAGTGGAGAGAATTTGGATGGAAAAACTTGGTAAGATTTTTCAGAACACCTGCACAAAACAAATTTACACATAAGGTTGGCTGCACGGTGGCGCAGTGGTTTAGCACTGGGGCAGCACAGTTTTACCCTCGGCCGGGGGATCGCGGGGATCATGAGATCATGGGTTCGATCCCAGCCCCCGACCAACAGTGAGCTGTGTGGAGTTTGCATGTTCTCCCCGTGTTGCGTGGGTTTACTCCGGGATTTCTCCGGTTTCCTACTGCATACCAAAAACATGTAGGTTTAGGGCGCTCACGCACGCAGCAACCGGCAGCCAGTGGCTGTCACGCCCTGAACGCTCTTTCTCTGCGTTCAGGTTGTCCAGTGTCGCTCCTGCTCCGGGGTAGTCCGTGCCGGGTCTTCCATGGCCCGCTCTTTGACAGCGCCCAGCTGATTGCCAGCTGTCTGGTCAGCTGCGCTGGGACAGCTGTCTCCCATTCCCAATCATCTCCCCCATTTAAGCGAGCAGCCGAGAGTTACTCGTCGCTGCGACCTCGCTATGGGAAGACGTTCCTTGTGTTTCCCACGACTGTTAGCTCCTACGACTAGCTTCAGTCCGCCGTTACCTCGGCGCTTCACCCAAAGTAAGTGTTGCGACTCGGCGTGTATTTTTCCCTCGCCGCCTCTCTAGCCTTTCTCCCTGGGTGGTATGTTACCCTTAGTTCTGTGTGTGTTTTAGCCCCACGTGGCTCTTTACTTTTCTGTTCGTTATTTAGTGTAGTGTGTGCTTTGTTAATAAACTACGCTAACTCACTGGTCGCCCTCGTAACTCCTTTCCTGGCTCGTGAGAGCCAGAGTTATGACAGTAGGTCGCAGCCATAGTGAGACGGCCGCGACCGTGAGTTGGCTGTAAGGACTCGACGCCTTTTTTTCTCTTCCTCTGGGTACGGGCGAGCCAGTATCATGTCTCCCTCCAAGAGACTCATGCGGCACCCAGGCCACGATCTCTCGGAGACTCTGGACCTTGTGGACGGAACGTTGTTCACCACGGACCTCTACGATGCCCCCAGCGAGATATGCTGGCGCCTGGAGCTCGCCGAGGGTATGCTTAACTGCTTTTCTCGCTACTTGCTTCTCCCCGAGGTTAAGGCGAGGAGGGCAGACATCTCTGTGGCCTGGGAGAGGCTCCGTAGGCTGGAGGAGAACTCCGGCAGGAAGCCGAGGACAGGACGCCTTCGCTCCTCGCTTCGGAATCCCGCTCCTGCCGCCGATCCAGTCCAGGAGTTCGCCTCACCCAGGGGTGATCCCCAGGATAGAGTGACGTCAACCGGGTTTCCCCCGAAGAAGATGAGAGTGACAGCGATGCGCATTGCGGATCGAGTGGCAGCCGCTTCTTCCGCCGCTGTTCCTCCCGTAGCCATGAAGAACGTGATTGCGGCGGTCAGGCTGGTCGAGAAGAACCCGGAGCTGAACAATTATCCGGAATACGCTGACCTGTTGGCTTCGCTCATCGCACAGGAGCGGCGTTTTCCCGACCTCACGTTCAGAAGACGTCGCTCCCAAATTCCCCACTCATCTCAGCAAGAGTCCCGTCCGGATCCCGCTCCAGGAAACCACACGAATTCCGCCTCCCAGCCTGCTGTTGCTCCCGTGTCTCGCCGAAGAAGTGAATCAGCTGCTCCCGCTCCTGGGCCCGCTCTCCCCACTGTCCCGTCAGCTTTGGGCCCCCGGCTCTCCTCAGCTGTTTCACCCCCCTCTTCGTCATTCACTCCGGCTGCTGGGAGAAGCACAAATTCATCTCCAGGTGTTCCAGGTCCCGATCCGGTGCGGGTAGCACCGCCTCATCTGTCCGGGGGGTTCCCCACTTCTATCCGGTTGGGAGAAGAGAGACTCGAGTCCCTTGTAGCGGGTTCCACCGGCCCTCCGGGAATCAGGCAAGTGTCCTTTCATTCTCCTTCCATTATGAGTGAATTGCCTTGTTTGATTCCTGGGGGAGGAGTTCAGGGTTCACAGTCCCCTGAGCTCTCTCCTCCCGCTGCAAAAACTGAATATGAACCTGCGTCCTCTGTGTCTTTTCCCCTTGAGTGTGCCCCGGTGCCAGGTGTACACCGCTGCACGAGGAGGAGGCGGCCTGCGGCCCTGGAGGGTTTTGCCCCAGCCCCGCAGCCACGTTATGGGCAGAGGAGAAGGTCGAACTGCCTGTTGGAGCCAGCGCCGACGATTAAGCGTCCCCGGGTCTCCACGGAGGAATGGTTCGGCCCAGCAGAGTCCAGATCTCCTGCCTCCACGCCAGGTGGGCTGTCGACGCGGTCTTCGGCGTTTGGAGGTCGTTTGACTGTGGAAACCATCATGCCGGCTGCGGAGCCATTCGCAGTCGAGTTGGAGCCGGAGGACGGAGTCCTGCACGCTGAGCCCGGAGCATCGAAGTCCTGGATGGCGGTAGAACCCGAGATCAGGCAAGTGCTCTATTTTGTTTTTCTCTTCTCTATTCTGGAGCATTATTGCCTGTCTCTCGGGGGGGCGGGCCGGGTGCAGCCGTCTGCTGCGCTCGAGCCTGTTCCGCCGGGCTCTGCCGCTGCCGGTGATCCTGATCCCGGTTCCTTTTGTCCCTCTGAGCCTCTCCCCAGGGTCACCGGAGACGAACCTGCTCTGGGTGCCATCTCGGAGGTTCCGGTTCCCTGCACGGTGTTCGCCTCAGATGCTGCGCCCGGGAGTGCTGTCTCGGTCCAGCTGGAGTCCACCGGGAGTGCTGTCTCGGTCCAGCTGGAGTCCACCGGGAGTGTTTCGCCGGTCCAGCTGGAGTCCACCGGGAGTGCTGTCTCGGTCCAGCTGGGGTCCACCGGGAGTGCTGTCTCGGTCCAGCTGGGGTCCACCGGGAGTGTTTCGCCGGTCCAGCTGGGGTCCACCGGGAGTGTTTCGCCGGTCCAGCTGGGGTCCACCGGGGGTGCTGCGCCGGCCCGATCGGGGTCCACCGGGGGTGCTGCGCCGGCCCGATCGGGGTCTACCGGGGGTGCTGCGCCGGTCCGGGTAACGGTTAGTGTGGGAGCTGGAGGATTGTGTTCGCCTGACGTCAGGCTGACTTCGTCCCTTGCCTCCATCATTTCTCCTCCTGCCGCTGTTGGGGTTCCTCTCACCCGGGCCAGTTTCCCCCTACCCTTGTTGCCATTAGATGGCAGGCTAACTTTGCCCCTGGCCTCCATCTCTTCTCCCCCTACTACTGTGGGGGGTTTTCTCACCTGGGTCAGTTTCCTCCTGCCTTTTCCCTCAGGGAGGAAGCTGCACCAAGACTTCTCCCTCAGCTCTCCGTGGTCTGAGGTCACGGGACGACCGCCTGGGAAGCCATCTGGCTGGTTCGGTGATCTGGGTCGGCCTCCGGAGAAACTGTGTCTCCTAGCCTGGGACTCGGGTAGGCCACCCGAACTGGTGTTGTGGTTCCTGGCCTGGTGGAGTTCGGGCCGCCCGCCGGACAAGCTGTCATCGCCTGCCCCGCTCCACCTGCTGACGTCCTGGAAGAATTGACTGACTGTTTGTTGCCTTGCGTTTGATTGTCCTCCCTAATTTAATACTTTTCAGGACATCAAAGAACTCTCTGCCCTGGAGTCCTTATTGTGGGGTTATCCCAGTTAAAATTTCCTTGGACTATTTTCTTTGTTTTATAATCCCAGTATGATCCTATTCTAATTTCTCCCTTAAGTAGCATTTGCTTCACATTGCCTGGCCTCATTCCGAGTAGTCTTGTTTTTCTGTATTTATATCCTCCTCCAGACTGTTTAGTGACACTTTTGTGCTAATGTGTGTTTGAGGAGTTGTTCCTTTTGTATTTTTATCTTCATGCCAATTTGCAGTTCCAGGCTCTATTTTTGGATCTTATGCCCGGTTTGCATCCTTTGTATATTCTGTTTTGGTCGGGGTTTACTTGTGTAAGTCTATTTTAACCATATGTTCAGAGTTTTGTAGTTTTTGGCCTTCGGGACATGAGTTTTTTTTTATTGTCCTCACCCTAAGTTATTGTGAACTTTTTCCATGACTGTGTCGCTATGTTTCTGCATTTTGGTTCTTGTCGATTCTCCCCACCTCCTGTGGTCACCTGCACAGACCGTCTGGCCTCTGCAGGGGAGGGGGTGATGGTTTTTTTTTGGGGGGGGGTTTAAGATTATTATGGTATCTGACCCTATACTGTATCTAGGTTTTTTTTTTTGTTTTTTTTTTCTTCCCTGCCTCCTTTTTCTGGTCCCTCCCTTTCTCCCAGATCTGGCCCCCACCGCCCTCCCTGGTCTTCCCTCGGGGGGGGGGGGGGGTTAGGCCGCTCCAGGAGGCGCGGCTCGGGGGAGGAGTACTGTCACGCCCTGAACGCTCTTTCTCTGCGTTCAGGTTGTCCAGTGTCGCTCCTGCTCCGGGGTAGTCCGTGCCGGGTCTTCCATGGCCCGCTCTTTGACAGCGCCCAGCTGATTGCCAGCTGTCTGGTCAGCTGCGCTGGGACAGCTGTCTCCCATTCCCAATCATCTCCCCCATTTAAGCGAGCAGCCGAGAGTTACTCGTCGCTGCGACCTCGCTATGGGAAGACGTTCCTTGTGTTTCCCACGACTGTTAGCTCCTACGACTAGCTTCAGTCCGCCGTTACCTCGGCGCTTCACCCAAAGTAAGTGTTGCGACTCGGCGTGTATTTTTCCCTCGCTGCCTCTCTAGCCTTTCTCCCTGGGTGGTATGTTACCCTTAGTTCTGTGTGTGTTTTAGCCCCACGTGGCTCTTTACTTTTCTCTTCGTTATTTAGTGTAGTGTGTGCTTTGTTAATAAACTACGCTAACTCACTGGTCGCCCTCGTATCTCCTTTCCTGGCTCGTGAGAGCCAGAGTTATGACAGTGGCTTGTCACCAGACTGCAAACCAAATCTACCTACGGGTACAAATAAGTAACAAAAAAAAAAAAAAGGGATTGAACTGTTGGCGCTTGTGTGATGAAAAGACTGCAAATCATTTTCATGTGTTTTGGTCATGCCCAGTTATCCACCAATATTGGACCAATGTACAGACAATATTGGGGAAAATATTTAAAATAACAGTTCCCTTTTCTTTTGTAACTTTGTATTTGGGCCTACTACCGGACTCACTGGAAAGACGAGGAGAAAAATACTTATTCACTGTTTTAATATTGGTAAGTAAAAAAGCTCTAACTAAAAAATGGATGTTGAAGGACTGTCCTACACCTGAAGATTGGATTAATGTGATCCAAGACATTTACTCGATGGAAAAGTTGACATTCGCACTGAGACAGGACATGGATGGGTTCATGATCTTTTGGCAACCCTGGATCGCATATGTGTCTTCCATTAGATCTAATCTTTGACAAATACCATTTCAATAATGGTTCCGCTCTTTGTTCCAATGCTACTCAGGTGCTCATTTACCTTTATTTACTTATTTTTTCTTTTTGTTTGTTTTTTGCTGGTTTGTTTGTTTATTTTATTCTCTTTAATTTCACTTTTTCTTTCACTTTAAAAAAAGGGGGGTGTTGTAATAATTATTCTTCCAATGTTGCCAGATATTAGAAAATAAGGGAACATGTGATGAAAATGTAAACAATGCATTGCTGTAACGACCTGCATACCCTTTACAAAAACTTAAATAAAAAAAAAAATTAAAAAAATGCAACTTATGGATTTTATAACTATTTTATTAAGTTGATTATGCTAAGTATGATATTATATTATTATGCAAAAGTTTTTATTAAACATTAATTGTGCTGTATAATAATCAACCAGATCCCGCAATCTCAATAACCTTAAATGTGTAAACAATAAATTGAATAAATTAGTATGTTCAATTCAATTCAATTTTATTTATATAGCGCCATTTCACAACAACAGTCATCTCATAGCACTATCAACTGTAGGGGGAACCCCTACAGTTGCAGAAAGACCCCAGCAATCAGGCGATCCCCTGTGAGCAAGCACTTGGCGACGGTGGAGAGGAAAAACTCCCTTTTAACAGGAAGAAACCTCCAGCAGAACCAGGCTCAGGGAGGGGCAGTCATCTGCTGCGACTGGCTGGGGGGTGAGGGGATAGAGAAGAAGAAAAGAACAGACATGTAGAGAGCAAACAGCACGATGGGGACTCAATCTATGGGAGAGAACAAACAAATGTTAATGACTAGCAAAAAAAAATATTTCATTGAGAGTGAGGAAAGGAGTGAGGCCCAGTGCATTATTGGAGGTCCCCCGGCTGACTAAACCTATTAGCAGCATAACTAAGGGAGGGTTCAGAAACACATGATCCCTCCCAATTGTAGGCTATATCAAAAAGGTAGGTTTTAGCCCTATTCTTAAAAACAGAGATCGAGTCTGACTCCCGAATCCAGATTGGCAGCTGGTTCCACAGAAGAGCAGCTTGATAACTGAAGGCTCTGCCTCCCATTGTACTTTTGGAGATTCTAGGTATTACAAGTAATCCTGCATTTTGGGAGCGTAGTGCTCTGTTAGGATAATACGGTAGTATCAGATCTTTTAAATAAAAAGGAGCCTGATTGTTTAGAGCTTTGTAAGTAAGAAGAAGGATTTTAAACTTAATTCTAAACTCTATGGGAAGCCAATGAAGGGATGCCAGAACTGGAGAGATATGATCTCTCTTTCTAGTACCTGTTAAAACTCTTGCTGCAGCATTTTGGATCAGCTGAAGACTTTTAAAGATGTTTTAGGACAGCCTGATAATAAAGAATTACAATAATCTAATCTCGAGCTAACAAAAGCGTGGATCAGTTTCTCAGCATCACTCTGAGACAAGATGATCCTAATCTTGGCAATATTATGCAAATGATACAAGGCAGTCTTAGAAACAAATTTAATATGTGAATTGAAGGATAGATCCTGATCAAAAATAATTCCAAGGTTCCTCAGAGAGCTATTAAGAGAAAGAGTAACTGCATCCAAACTGAAAGTTTGATTTGGAAAGGAATTTCTAAGGTTTTTTGGACCAACAAGAATGACTTCAGTCTTATCTGAATTTAATAGCAGGAAATTACAAGTCATCCAAGCTTTGATTTCCTTAAGACAGGCTTCTAACTTGGCTAATTGATTACTATCATCTGGCTTCATTGACAGGTACAATTGTGTGTCGTCTGCATAACAATGAAAATGTATACAGTGCTTTCTAATAATGTTGCCTAACGGAAGCATATATAAACTAAAAAGAGTAGGGCCTAGCACAGATCCTTGTGGAACTCCATGACTAAGCTTTGAATTGAAAGAAAACTCATTATTTACATGAACAAACTGGAACCTATCAGATAAATAAGATCTAAACCACTGCAACGAAGTTCCATTAAGTCCAACATAGTGTTCTAATCTATCAAGTAGAATATTATGATCAATAGTATCAAAAGCTGCACTAAGGTCTAAAAGGACAAGTACAGAAACCAGTCCATTATCAGATGCGATGAGGAGGTTGTTAGTGACCTTCGCTAAGGCTGTTTCAGTACTATAATGGATTCTAAACCCAGATTGAAACTCTTCAAGTAAACCATTTCCCTGCAGGTGGTCAAATAATTGCATAGCAACAACTCTTTCTAAGATTTTTGAAATGAAAGGGAGATTAGAGATTGGTCTATAGTTAGCTAAAGCTCCTGGATCTAGCGTTGGCTTTTTGAGTAAGGGTTTAATTACAGCCATTTTAAAAGCCTGCGGTACATGGCCTAAAGTTAATGAAGAATTGATTATATGAAGAATAAAGCTACCAATAAGTGGGAAGACTTCTTTAAATAACCTGGTAGGAATAGGGTCTAAAAGACAAGTTGAAGGTTTGGATGAGGAAACTATTTTGTCTAACTTACAAAGGTCGATTGGAGTAAACTCATCAAGACAGACATCAATAGAAGGAGTTGTAGTAGTTACAGTATTTAAGTTAACTGTGGGAAAAATCTGATTGATTTTATCTCTGATGGATGAAATTTTATTATTGAAAAAGTTCATAAAGTCCTGACTAGTAAGCTCTAAGGGAATGCTAGGACTGACAGAGTCCTGACTCTTTGTCAACCTGGCTACAGTACTGAAAAGAAACCTGGGATTATTCTTGTTCTCTTCTATTAATGCAGAGTAATAACTCGTTCTAGCTTTTCTAAGAGATTTTTTATAAATTAAAAGATGATTTCTCCAAGCTAAATAGATTTCATCTAAATTAGTGGAGCGCCATTTTCTTTCTAATTGATGAGTCTTCTGTTTTAAGCTACGAGTTTCTGTGTTGAACCAAGGAGTTAGAAATCTCTGATTAGACTTTTTCTTTTTTAAGGGGGCCACCAAGTCTAGAGTCTGATGCAGAGAAGCTGTAACACTATCCACCATGTTATCAATTACAGAAGGAGCAAGCTGTCTATAGCTTATTTCCGTTGTGTTGACACATGGCATAGAGGAAACAATCTGCATAAATTTGGTAACAGCATCATCTGAGAGGCATCTACTGTAATAATATTTTTCTTTAGGAGCCAAATAGTCAGAAATAGTAAAATCAAAGGTTAACAGACAATGGTCTGACAGTACAGGGTTATGAGGAGACACTACCAGATTTTCTATTTCTATGCCATATGTCAGAACAAGGTCCAACGTATGGTGGAGATAATGAGTAGAATTTCCTACTTTCTGAGAAAACCCAATCGAGTCTAATATTGAATTAAATGCCACATTAAGGCAGTCACTATCTACATCCACATGTATATTAAAGTCCCCTACTATAATTATTCTATCAGATTTCAGCACTAAATCAGCTAAGAAATCGTAGGTCGAGTAGGTTGATGGGGGACGATAAACTATGGCAAATAAAATTGGGTTTAACCTAAAGTTGCTAAAGTGCCCAATACTGAGGACCAGGCCCTCAAAGGAATTATAACATGTTTTTTGCTTTACATTAACTAGTAATTTGGAATGGTAAATTGTTGCTACTCCTCCTCCACGACCAGAACTTCTGGGATTTTGACAGTTTAAATAACCAGAGGGAGTTGATTCATTTAAACCAACATAATCCTCTTTCCCTAACCAAGTCTCTGTAAGGGAAATTAAATCAATCTGACGATCAATTAACAGATCATGGACTAACAGAGACTTGGGAGTTAGAGACCTAATATTTAATAAACCACATTTAGTTTTTAAATTATGACCAGGAACAGAGGCCAAATCATTCAATTTAGAGGCTTTATGTTTAATTTGAGTTTTACCAATATTTTGCTTAATCACTTTGGGATGCTTATACATTATATTTTTATTTACTTTGGAGGGAGCAGACAACGATTCTTTGATGGGGAAGACAGGGGCTAAGTTGAGGGGTGGCGGATGAAGAGGAGCTGCAGAGAGGCGTGTAAGACTGCGACTCTGCTTCCTGGTCCCAACTCTGAGTAGTCAGGGTATTGGAAATTTGGATAAAAAAGATGCCAGATTGTTAGATAAATGAGAAGCACCATCCAAAGTGGGATAAATGCTGTCTCGTTTCATAAGACCAGGTTTTCCCCAAAAAGAGGTTGAATTGTCAATGTAGCCCACGTTATTTGCAGGACACCACACAGACAGCCAGCGGTTCAAGGATGACGAGCGGCTAAACATGTCATCACTGGTCAGATTGGTGTGGGGCCCAGAGAATACTACGGTGGCAGACATTGTTTTTGCAAAGTCACACACCAATTCTACATTAAGTTTTGTGACTTCCGACTGCCGGAGACGGATGTCATTAATGCCGGCGTGAATAACAATTGTGGAATATTTACAGTTACTTTTAGCCAGCATTTTCAAATTTGACTCGATGTCGCCTGCTCTGGCCCCAGGAATGCATTTGACTATGGCCGCTGGAGTCTCTAGGTTCACGTTTCTGACTACAGAATTGCCAATGATCAGAGTTTTTTCCTCAGCGGGTGTGTCGCTGAGCGGGGAAAAACGATTAGAAACGTGAACAGGTTGGTGGTGTACCGGGGCTTTGCGACTAGGCTTCCTTCTCACCGTCACCCACCCAGTCTCCTCACTGCTGAGGAGAGCCGGGGGACCGCTAAGAGGGGGGCCTAAGCTAGTTAGCGCCGCTGCAGCTAAGGGGCGTCCGTCAAGAGTAACTGGCGCAGACGGTGTTTCAATGCAGCGGAGCCGGGATTCCAAATCAGACAACCTCGCCTCGAGCGCCTCAAAAAGACAACATTTATTACATTTACCGTTATCACTAAAAGAGGCAGAGGTGTAGCTAAACATCTGACAGAGAGAGCACACCAGAGGAGGAGAGGAAGGAGAGCTAGTAGCCATAGCTAGTGGCTGGAGAGCAAACCACACAGGCAGACAGCAAAACAGGAAGTGACGATACGTTACCACAAGGAAGTGACGATCAAGGTTTTACGTTCATGATACCCGACTTTATGTGTAACATGGATTGCCCTTTTTATAATGTTAGCTGTGAATTAAGTGTACTTTTATAATTGTTACCCCAGACCTCTATACAATAGGTCAAGTATCAAATCAAAATCAAATCAACCTTTTTTGTCATATTGCTGCACATACAACTGTAGTGCAGGCAAGATGAAATTGCGTTTCTCTCAGCATCCATATAAGTAAAAAGAACATAATTTAAGACACACTAAGACACACCTTCACCCCCCACCCCAACACAGCCATTCACACTTCCCTGAGACATACTTGAAAACTAACCAGAACTACAATATACAAATAATATACATAATGTCCATAAGTGCAGTAGTATGTATGAGAGATTCCGGATCAGCTGTTCAGCATCCTAACAGCTTGTGGAAGGAAGCTGTTAATCATTCTGGTGGTTCTGCCTCTGATGCTCCGGAATTGTTTGCCAGATGGCAGAAGTTCAAAGTGTTTATGCAGAGGGTGAGAATGGTCCTTGACAATGTTCAGTGCCCTGCTCTTACAACGGTTCTGAAAAAGTTCTTGGACAGAGGGGAGGGAAACTCCAATTACCCTCTCAGCTCCCTTAATTATCCTCTGCAGGGCTTTTTTTGTCTGACATACTGCAGCTGGTGCACCATGTTGCAATGCAGTATGTCAGAACACTCTCCACCACACCTCTGTAGAAGGTCCTGAGGATGCAGATGGGGAGAGAGGCCTGTTTGAGTTTCCTCAAGAAGTGCAGTCTCTGCTGGGCCCGCTTCCTGATCCCCAAGGAATTCTTGCTCCAGGTCAGGTCCTGCGAGATCTGCACTCTGAGGAACTTGATGTTTTCCACTCTCTACACTAAATGGCCGCCGATGCTGAGAGGGACATGTTCAGGCTGCGACCGCCGGAAGTCAATGCTTCAATAAGCATTTTGTATCATCTGGTTTTCTGTTTAACTCTACAGGAGCTACATCTGTGCCTCACTGTACTAATTCCCAAATGTTTTTTGGAGAACCTTTTAGACTTGTACCTTTTACTGTACAGCAAGTTCATAAGGCTCTCAAAACTTTGAATCACAGAAAACCTCCTGGACCAGACTTGATAGAGCCTTACTTTTTGAAAATGGCTGCCGATTTTATTGCACAGCCTCTTACAGTACTTTTTAATTTATCAATTGAAAACAAAGAGATTCCTGTAGTATGGAAGTCAGCTTTTGTGGTTCCTCTCTTAAAAGGAGGTGACCCAGCAGTTTTAACTAACTACAGACCAATATCAAATTTGTGTGTCTTGTCCAAGATTCTTGAATCTCTCATGTGTGATCAACTTAAAGAGTTTTTATACTCAAATGAACTTCTTTCAAAACTGCAATCGGGCTTTAGAAAAAAGCACAGTGTAGAGGAGCTTGAAATAACGAGGTGATGTGATTCATAAACCAAAGTTTATTATCAGCTCCTCTAACAAGTCTCATCTAGGTGCAGCAGCAGAAGAAGTAAGAGAGCGAACACCTTCGGCTCTACGAACTTATACTCGCACATAACAAAAGACATGCATATCAAAAGCTGACATCCCTCATTATCTTAATCCCCCCATTGTCTTCGTACTCCTCCTCCTGGCCCTGGGGGGTCAGGGCAACCCACCCGGTCTCCACCGCAGTGCCTTGGATGCTCTTTAATCTTCACTGGCGGTTGAGACTCTTTGTCCTGTTCTGAGGTGTGAAGTCGCCTTACATATCTACTAACTAACTAACCTGCACTTATATAGCGCTTTTCTAGTCACAAAGACCACTCAAAGCGCTTTCATTAATACTAACCCTCTATTCTAAGGGCCTATAGGAAACAGATATCTAGGGACAATTTAGAACAGCCAATTAACCTAACATGCATGTTTTTGGCATGTGGGAGGAAACCGGAGAAATCCCGGAGTAAACCCACGCAACACGGGGAGAACATGCAAACTCCACACAGATCACTGTTGGTCGGGGGCTGGGATCGAACCCACGATCCCACGATCCCCACAATCCCCCGGCCAAGGGTAAACTGTGCTGCCGCAGTGCTAACAACTGCGCCACCGTGCAGCCCCCACTGCAGCCCCCACTGCGCCACCGTGCAGCCCAGTTACATATGTAATCACTGAACACTCTCACATGCTTAAACATATGTTGGTTATGGAATATATGATTAATATAGACCACAGCCCCCCCCCCCCCAAACGACTAAGAAAAGGACAATAGAAAAATTCACAGTTTAAGATAATTATTATGACATACTAACTGCTACACCTCTTGCCACAGAAGAAACTTTCCAGCAGCCATGCTCCTAAGAGAGTTTAGTGGTAATCATAACAGCATAGTAAAATCACAAGTCAGTCCTAAACTGTTACAGCACAATTAGTGAACAACTGTTGAGTAGTTTGCTTCAGTCTCTGTGCCGTCTGGGTTTTAATCTTCTCCCGAATCTGCTGTGGGTCCGCTTGGGCGTCATGCTGGGACCTTCCTGTAAGGAGTCTGCAGCTTGGGACGGAGAGTGATTATTTGTTCCCTGCAGGGGGGCTGAGTCTTTTCTCTTGGGGGATCTACCCCGCCGAGGTGCTCTTGCCAACCGTGCAGGCTCGTCTCTCAACAAGAAGGCAGGTTTAAGTCTGTCAATGCTGACTGTTTCTTTTCTATCCCCAAAATCAAGCACAAAGTGTTTATCACCAGGTTCCAGCACTCTGAATGGCCCATCGTATGGTGGGCGGAAAGTTGGTTTTAAAGCTTCATGCCTAACAAAAAACGAATTCAGCGTTTTTCAAAGCTTGTGGGACAAAAACCCATGGAAAAGAGTGATGTGCCGGCCCGGGGAGAGAGTCCGGTCCGTTGCTGCCTAAAAACCTCGGGGCTGGAAAATGCCCTGGCTCTGGGTTCTCTGGTAAAAATTCACCTGGGAGCCTGAGAGGTTGTGCAAAAACTAATTCTGCTGGAGAGGCGTCCAGATCCTCTTTGGGCACAGCACGCAACCCCAATAAAACCCAGGGAAGTTTATTTACCCAATTTGTATCCGTTAGTGAGGCCCTGAGGGCGGCCTTTAAAGATCTGTGAAAACGCTTGCATAACCCATTAGCCTGAGGGTGATAAGCGGTGGTGCGGTGAATTGTTGCCCCTAAGCTGCAGGACATGGCTGACCAAAGCTCCGAGACAAATTGAGGCCCCCTATCGGACGTGATGTCCGATGGAACGCCGAAACGTGCCACCCAGTTTGTCAAAAAAACGCGAGCGACTTCCTCCGCTGTGGTTGACGCCAGAGGGACTGCCTCTGGCCAGCGTGTGGTGCGGTCTATCATTGTTAACAGGTGTGTGAAACCTTGGGAGGAAGGTAGCGGCCCCACGAGGTCGACATGAACGTGGTCGAACCTTCTAGCAGGGATTCAAAAAGGCTCCAGAGGGGCTTTTGTGTGTTTGTGTACTTTGGCGCGCTGACAAGAAATGCAAGTCTTTGCCCATTCTTTTACGTTTTTGCGCAGGCCAGGCCACACAAACTTTTCGGCGACCATTTTAACTGAAGCGCGCACACCTGGGTGCGCGAGGGAGTGAATCGAGTCGAAAATACGGCGGCGCCATGCAGCTGGAACTAACGGGCGAGGTCGGCCGGTTGAGATGTCGCATATTAGGGGGGGCACACCGTCGCGTAGACCCCTTTTCTCCAGCCTTAACCCTGTTGGTCCAGACAGGAGTGCGCGCACGTCCGCGTCACTACTTTGCTCCTCCGCCATGGCTGCATAATCTATCCCTGCATGGATTGGGGCCTCGTATGTGTCCGCGTTGGCGAAGCGTTCTGCGGCTGAGGTAGTATAATCTGTCTCCTCGCGCTCTGGCGATGTCACAGCGCGAGAGAGGCAGTCTGCTACCATGTTAAGTTTGCCTGCCACATGTCGAATGTCTGTGGTGAACTCTGAAATCGCAGCTAGCTGTCTTTGTTGCCTGCCTGACCACGGTTCGGAAATTTTAGCCATAGCAAAGGTGAGCGGTTTGTGGTCTACAAAAGCCGTAAAACGCCACCCCTCTAACCAGAACTGGAAGTGGCGGATGGATAAATGGAGCGCTAGTAGCTCCCTGTCAAAAGTGCTGTATTTACGCTCAGTTTGGTTTAGCGATTTGCTGAAGAATGCCAAAAGTTGCCAGATTCCGCCGACGTGTTGTTCTACAACTGCCCCTATGGCCAGGTCTGAAGCGTCTGTGGTTAGCGCTATGCAGGCCAAGGGATCGGGGTGAACCAGCAATGTGGCATTAGCTAGGGCGCTTTTTACTTCCGCGAAGGCGCGTTCGCGCTCCGGGGTCCATTCGACTGCGTTGGAAGGTTTTTGTTTTCTGAGCGCGTCATATAGGGGCTGCATGAGCTGAACTGCATGGGGGAGGAAGCGGTTGTAAAAATTAACCATGCCCAAAAATTCCTGCAGCGATTTGACCGTTTGTGGCCGTGGGAAACTTTTTACTGCGTGAACTTTGTTTGGAAGTGGGACTGCCCCCTTCGGAGAAACTCTGTGTCCTAAAAAATCAATTTGTGACACACCGAATTTGCATTTGGCTGGATTGATTATTAACCCATGCTCTTCTAGTCTCTGAAAAACCATAGTGAGATGCTGCTCGTGTTCTTCCTCAGACGAGCTGGCTACCAGCATATCGTCGAGGTAGACGAACACGAAAGGGAGGTCGCGTAATACCGCGTCCATCATCCGCTGAAAGGTTTGAGCAGCGCCTTTGAGGCCGAAAGGCATCCGCAAAAATTCAAAAAGACCGAAGGGGGTTATTACAGCTGTTTTAGGAATGTCCTCTGCTCGAACTGGGACTTGATGATAACCGCAGACCAGGTCTATTTTTGAAAAAATGCGCGCACCCGCCAGATGTAGTGAAAAATCTTGAATGTGAGGAATTGGGTAGCGGTCATGCGCTGTTGCATTGTTTAATCTGCGGTAATCGCCACACGGCCTCCAAGAACCATCGGATTTCGGCACCATGTGAAGTGGTGATGCCCAGGGGCTTTTTGAGCGTCTGATAATGCCTAATTTTTCAAGGGTGGTGAACTCGTCCCGAGCTATGGCGAGCTTGGTCGCGTCTAAGCGCCGAGCTTTGGCGAATACCGGTGGGCCCGTTGTGGGAATAAAATGTTCGACCCCGTGTTTAGCCACTGTGGCTGAGAATTTGGGAATTGTGAGTGCTGGAAATTGGGTGAGGAGTTGATCAAACTTACCTCCTGCTGTGGTGACGCTAGCCTGCATGGGTGGTGGAGAAAGTCGAGCTGAGCAGGGAATAGAAGCAAAGGACAGTGCATTAACCAAGCGCCTGTTCGCTAGATCAACTAATAACCCATGTGCACACAAAAAAATCTGCGCCCAACAAGTTAAAACTCACCGCCGCTACAACAAATGTCCATCTGTAGTTGCAGCCGTGGATGCAGAGGGGCAGGCTCTTTTCGCCAAAAGTGTCGATGATGGAGCCGTTGGCTGCCACCGCTCCATTGCCCCGGGGGCCCATGGCCCGGTCTGCTTGGGAGGGCATGACAAAACTTAGTTGAGCTCCCGTGTCGATAAGGAACCGCTTGCCGGTGTGTCTGCCCGTCACATATAAAAGCTTGCTTTTTTCGCCAAGAACCGCCGCTGTTAACGACTCTCGGCTTCGGCGTTTTCCCGAAATTGTGAATTTGCAGGGGGGAACGCATTTGTAAGCCTTCTCGGCGAAGCGGTGGTGGTAATAACAAACGTCGCCCCGTCTGTTGCGTCCTGGTTGTGTCGCTGTCACCGTGGGCTGATTCTGCTCGGTGATTTGTGGCTCCTCGTGGCTCCGGACATCAGCGTTGAGGTCTGCGGATGCTGCTGTGGGTATCTGCTCCTTGCAGGCGTTGACGAGCCGTTGAGCTTCGTGAGCCAGCGTGCGGAAGTCTTGCTGGGTGCTGCATCGCATGTTGGCCAGCGTCCCTCTTATGTGTGGCGGCAGCGTACTGAGGAATATGAAATGGAAGAGGAAGTTGTCATTGTCCTCTTCTTTAAGTTGCAGCAAGTCCTCCATGAGGGCCTTGGGTCTGCCTCCTCTGTGGCCGTAGACCACCAGGATCCTCTCGGCTCTCTCCTTGGCTGAGGGGACGTAATTTGCCACGATGGTCGCTTTCAGTTCTTTATATTTGTCCTGGGCCGGTGGCCGTTGGATTATGCTCCGCGCACATCTCGAAGTGGCGGCGTTGAGTTTGGCGACGATGTGATAGAACTTTGTATCGTCACCCGTGATGCCCGCAAGTGCAAACTGGGCTTCAGCTTGCTGAAACCACGAGGCGGGGTCTTCCTGCCAGAAGTCCGGCAGGTTGATGGTGACGGCGTTTGTGTGGACCGTCACTGATGTGTCCGCAGGGTGAGAGTGCCTTGCTTCGGCTCTCTCCGCGGCGCTGGTGCTCGGTTGAGCCCTCTCTATCACTTCTGCCGTGGGGGAACGTCGTCCAACTGTTCCCCTGTCTGCATGGGCGCCGGCGTCTGCCTGGGTCGCCACAGATGAGTCGATCGCGGGGGAACGCCTCTGGTCCATTCTCGCGTCAGGGTCACCAGTGTAGAGGAGCTTGAAATAACGAGGCGATGTGATTCATAAACCAAAGTTTATTATCAGCTCCTCTAACAAGTCTCATCTAGGTGCAGCAGCAGAAGAAGTAAGAGAGCGAACACCTTCGGCTCTACGAACTTATACTCGCACATAACAAAAGACATGCATATCAAAAGCTGACATCCCTCATTATCTTAATCCCCCCCATTGTCTTCGTACTCCTCCTCCTGGCCCTGGGGGGTCCGGGCAACCCATCCGGTCTCCACCGCAGTGCCTTGGATGCTCTTTAATCTTCACTGGCGGTTGAGACTCTTTGTCCTGTTCTGAGGTGTGAAGTCGCCTTACATATGTAATCACCGAACACTCTCACATGCTTAAACATATGTTGGTTATGGAATATATGATTAATATAGACCACACACAGCACTATTACTGCTGCTACAAAAGTGGTCAATGATATACTTGTTGCTCTTGATAAAAAGCAGTACTGTGCTGCACTTTTCATTGATCTGTCAAAGGCTTTTGACACTGTGGACCACACAGTTTTAAAGCAAAGACTCATCAGTTTTGGTCTGTCGGAACATGTAGTCTCCTGGTTCGCAAATTATTTGAGTAACAGGACCCAATGTATTAAATATGATGGTTTGTGTTCTGAAATTGTCAGTGTCCACAAGGGGGTGCCACAGGGTTCTGTATTAGGACCCCTCCTATTCATTATGTACATTAATGATCTAGGACAAAATGTGTCTGATGCTAGTTTGCATTTTTATGCCGATGACACAATTATTTACTGCTTTGGCTCTTCCCCTGCTAATGCTGTTGCTTCTCTGCAGAAAGCTTTTAATGGGGTGCAGCACACACTTCTGCAGCTAAAACTAGTCCTTAATGCTGACAAAACTAAACTGATGTGGTTTTCAAATTTTAGGAAGAGTCCACAAATTTTTCCCACAGTGTCCACTTTTGAGGGAAATGAGATTGAGGTGGTTCACTCGTACAAGTATCTTGGTATCTTGCTTGATGACGCTCTGACTTTTAAGCCCCATTTTGAAAAACTTGTGAAGAAACTTAAACTGAAACTGGATTTTTTATTTTGAAATAAATGTTGTTTTTCTTTTGAGGTTAAAAAACGTCTTGTTACTGCAACTTTTTTATCTATTTTAGATTATGGAGACCTCTTGCATATGAACGCTTCAGCTCAGTGTCTGAGTAAGATTGACTCTGTATATCATGCTGTTTTGAGGTTTGTTACAAACTGTAGAGCCTTGACCCATCACTGTGAACTGTATTCTGGAGTGGGATGGCCCTCTTTGTCCACCAGGAGGTTGACTCACTGGTACTTTTTTATTTACAAGACCATGCTTGGACTGTTGCCCCCTTACATTTGTAATTTGATCACACTGAGAAGTGTTGATTCTTATGGTTTGCATTCTAATGATCATTTGTTGCTTTCTGTTCCATTTGCCCGTACTGAGCTGGGAAAAAGAGCTTTCATGTTCTCAGCCCCCTCTACATGGAACATGTTGCAAAAAGACTGGAAACTAACGGAACTTGTTTCATTGAACGACTTTAAAACCAGATTGAGAACACTTGAGACAGCCTCACTAATTTGTAACTGTTTTATATGATTTGTATGTCATTGTAAGTGTATTTGTGATTTTTTTGCTGCCTCTTGGCCAGGACTCCCTTGAAAAAGAGGTTTTTAATCGCAACAGTTTTTTTTCCTGGTTAAATAAAGGTAAAATAAAAATAAATAAATAAATAAAGTCGATAAGCATCTCCTTTGTTTTGTCCACGTTGAGCACCAGATTGTTCTCCCTGCACCAGCCCTCCAGGTCTCTCACTTCTTCCCTCTACATTGATTCCTCATCCCTCTAAATAAGTCCCACCACCATGGTGTCATCTGCAAACTTAATAATCTGGTTCCCCTTGTGTCTGGATACACAGTCATGTGTTAGAAGTGTAAACAACAGTGGACTGAGTACGCAGCCTTGAGGGGATGCGGTGCTCAGCGTAATAGAGTTGGAGATGTTATTTCCAACCCGGACAGACTGAGGTCTCTCAGTCAGGAAATCTAGGATCCAGAGACATGTGGCAGTGTTCAGACCAAGAAGGAGTAATTTCTCAATCAGTCTCTGGGGAATAATGGTGTTGAATGCTGAACTGAAATCAATGTACAGGATGTCTAGGTGTCTTTCTGATCCAGGTGGGTAATGACAGAGTGCAGGGTGGTGACTATAGCATCCTAAGTGGAGCGGTTTGAACAATATGCAAACTGGAGCGGGTCATGTGATGCAGGGAGGCAGGCTGTGATGTGTGGCTTCACAAGCCGTTTAAAAAACTTCATCACAATTGGTGTCAGTGCAACAGGATGATAGTCATTCAGACCGGACACAGCTGGTTTCTTTGCCACTGGTACTATGGTAGAGGTCTTAAAGGATCTGGGAACGATGGCCTGACTCAGAGAGATGTTATAAATGTCAGTCAGGACATCCGCCAACTCGCTCGTGCAGTCTCGGAGCACACGTCCCGGGATGTTGTCTGGACCTGCAGCTCACTTTTTGTTCTGCAGTTTGTTCTAGAGGCAAGAAGCTCAATTCTTCGCTGTGTTCTCGGTTAATGAGCCGAGCTACAGCAGACTCCATCACTTCTGCTTTAATCCTGGCTGCATCTGCTTCCTTTTGTAGGTTAAGTAGATCTAGAGTTGCCTCTAACCATGCCTTTTCCATTTTAATGCTCATCTCTCTCTCAGCATATGCTAGTCTGTCTTTTGCTGCTTGAGCTTCTGCTTGGGCATGTGCTGCTGCCATACTGGCTTGACTTGAAGCTGATGACCTCCTAGATCCTGCAGCTGATCGGGGAGTCAGTTTCCCGGAATGTACAGAAGACCTGGATGAGTGGGAGGAGCATGACTTTGAGGAGCGTGACCTTGAGGAGCGTGACCTTTTTTCGCTCCATGTTTTTTCACTGTTATGGCTTTCAGCCTGTGTTTGCTCCATCTTGGTGACTGGATAGGACCGCTGATGTTAAATGTACATTAAATTCCACCCACCTTCACTGTGGTCCCTCACCGAGTGCTATGATTTCACTGTACTGTTGCACCCAATGTGACTCGTGTCGTATATTGAGATTCACAGCCAGCTAAACTCTCTCTTGCATCACTTCCTCCAAGGAACAGGCAGGTATCATTTTGGACTACGATTTAATGCAAAAAAGTGTGAAACTGAAAAGATACAGACACAAAGAAATATTTAGAAACTAGAAAATAAAAACAATATCTACAAACGGTACATTAAAGGATCAATACTAGCTAAACAGCGTCATCACACGGACTTGGATACGGCTTCGCTATCACAAACACATCGCCGATTAGCGTCTATAAAACTAATCAAACTTATTCTAATAATCAATTATACTTTATCTACTTATCACAATAAACTACTAAACTTACTCATATTGCCACTCAAAGGGCTAGAAGTGAGCCGATGGCTTTAGAAGGAACAGCGACACAGACTCGTGTTCCTGTTGACATTCAGTATGCTAGGTCTCTTCTTCTCGTCACCTACTGGCAAGCTTAAAGCTACTACAGAGCCTAGCACCCTCTAGAGGACTGAACGAACACATATATTAAAACTGTATCAACACAGTCCCAGTATATTC
>CM035845.1:22975930-23267626 GCA_020510985.1 Pholidichthys leucotaenia | reverse complement strand
TCATTCCACTTCTTTACACCTTCACATCTTTATGGTTTTGTTTTGATGAAAAATGGGCAGCGGCCATAGAGAGAGCGAGATTTTGCGAAGTGGCAGGAATTGAGGATGCACATGTTGGGCTGTTGTGAAACGTGAGAGGATGAGAATGAGATTTTTGTTTTAACAGAAAATGGCAAAAATATGCACTGGAGAGATAAAGATGGTGCTCGATGTTGTGTATAGTTTGGACTCTTATTTGTGTGGCATGGGTGGTGGCTCCATCTTCCAGTTCCGCCACCACCTGGGGCTATAAGAGGGCAGTGGGCAAGAGGGGCGGTCTCTTGGCTACTTCATCTGCCTAACAGCCTCTTTAATAAACCTGTGTTCAGTTCGACACCTGGCCTTGTCCTTGGCTCCATATTCATACATAACATTTGTCGACGAGGATAAAAGGGGATCACAACAAGATATGGAAGTGTGCAGGTTTGAAATTTGGATGGTTTTGGAGCTCCCCGGTGCGCCACCGGTCCAATGGCCGGGGTGATGTGCTGTTTTCCGGATGTGCAGAGTGGCGCTGGACCTTTGGAAGCTGGGAAAGTGGAAAGCATGTGAGTCGTTGGTGCGCAATTTTGCAGTGAAGGAACAGTGTCTTCTAAGCACACTGGGTGACTGATAGTTTTGATGAAGGGATTGAGCTAATTGTGCGCTATTTTCGCGCCCTGGGAAATGTTATGGTTGGCATGATTCGGTTTTGACAGTGCCGCCAACGGGTAGGCGCGTCTATTCAGCGGTTCATGACAGACTTGATGCTGTTGGTCAGCGGGTACCAGCTTGGACTATTGGAGAAAGAGATGATTTGCGACCAGTTGGCAGATTATAACAAGGGTGCTGCGATCGGGCTGAAGCTGCTTACGTTTTTGGGCGAATTGGTGCTGCCCACTACTATTGAGTTAGCTCAACGGCTGGAAGCTGTGGACGAACTGTCACGGGAGCTGAATGACAGCTTGTCACACCAACATCTGGGATCATCGTCGATCGCATATGTAGTGGACCCGGTCAGCGTGGGAAGTGTGGAGGATGACACCAGCGCTGTGAATGTGAGGTTTGACCCGAGAAAGCCCCAAGGTGAGGGCTGTGGGTCCACGAACCACCATTTCAAGGCTAAGAGTTGTTTGGCAAGAGTGGAGTACTGCGGCACGTGTGGCTACTTGCTTCATGTCACCAGGGCATGTCACAGATCCAAGCTAGGAGGTCCGTGACACAAAGTGGACTCTTGTGCCCTCACGGTTGTTCATGCTGTGTCTCCAAGCACCAACGGTCACGCAGACTGTGTGATGGAGTTGGACGGGATGGAAGTGTTGTTGTGGATTGAAGCGGGAGCAGTGGGCTCCACGCCAGATTGGACGACCATGAGATGTTTTTCCCCGCACATCAGAATTGAGAAGGACCTGGCGCCACTTTGTGGTTGTGGAGGAGGACGGCTGGCCACGGTGGTGGAAACGTTGGAACTGATGGCTGGGTGCAAATCGGCCAAGACGTGGAACTGTGCAATCCTGAGTGTGGCAGATGGTGCAGTGTGGGATGAGGACCTGCCTGGCACCCTGGAGAGTGAGCAAGACCAATACCATCCAGGGCCATCACAGCAGGTTTCCTGTGCCAGAGACCAAGTAGCCCTAGATGAGGGAACTGGGCGGGACGGTGGGACGCCTGTGATGGTGGGTGGCACCGAGTGGCTAGCTCCATCTGTTCCCAGATTTCGACTGGAAGGTACGGGTGAACAGGCGGTCACAATGGCGATGCCGGCGGCGAAGTTAAATGAGGTTGGGGCAGGACCGATTGGCACTGAGGGAGCAAGTGCCAAGCAGAGACACTGCAAGCCGAACAGAACCCCTCTGGGAGCCGCGGATTGGATTTGGGCTTGGTGGGTGGTGAAACCACAGCAAGTGGAGGAGACTGTGAGTGATGAGACTGGACGAGTGAGACATCCGAGGGAGAAGAGGCGGTGTACCAGTGCCGAGGTGACCTGCTGCAGCCGAGGAGGCAGTCCGCTTCCAGGGGCGGACTAATGAAAGGACGGTCCAGGGGGCCCATGGTGTCATCTTCCCATGCTGTGTATATATAGTTTAATTGTTTTGTTGTTTATTGTATATATTTCTGGGGATTATTTTGCGCAATTTCTTTTAATTTAGGAATATGGCAGTTATTTTCTTTAGTTGGTCTGTTTCGTTTAGTATAGACGGCAGAATAATCTGTTTTGCCATGTGGGGGTTGTACGGCAGTTCACCTGTCCTCCCCTAGTTTTTAGTTGTTTTGTGTGACTGTGATAGGCCCCTTTTAGGAACCTCAGTTTAGATTTCTTAGTGTGTTATTCGGGTTCTACACTGGGGAGGGTCTCAATTGTGTGTGTGTTCTGGACTTTTCTGAAGGTGGGTGGTGTTGTGTATAGTTTGGACTCTTAAGCCTCATTTCCACTAGCCCAGCACACCTCGGAACGGCTCGATTCACTTCAACATGGCTCGGAATGCTTCTGTCTCCATTAGCACGGTGTTGTGCTTGGGCTGGGATGGTTGGGATGGTTATAACAGTGAGGCGGCGCCACAGCGAGGCGGCGCCACACTCCCAGCGAGGCGGGGCCACACTCCCGTGACGTAACGCACGCGACCCAAGCAAAACATAACACACAGCTGTACAAGGCCACTCCTCGGTCTGTGGCTTTTTTCACCGTAAATGCCAAAAAGGACCGCCAGACAAGGATACAGGCAGCGAGATGAAAACACTCTGGAATAGTTCTGCAGCTTCTGGGAGAGCCAAAGGCGTGAGGATACAAACTAGGTCGTATATGACGGTAAGCTAATGGTTGCTAATGCTAGTTTGCTATAAGTACGTCGTGCTACACTTTAATGTCTGCAAGTTATCGCTGTTAGGTACTAAAATATGTACGCTGTGTGTGTTTCAGATGGCTCTGTGGTGGGGAAATTACTGCTTCATTCGCTCTGGGCATGCCTGTCACGGATGTCATCAGCCTGTCACTGATGTCATCAGCCTGTCACTGTCACGCCGCGCCATTCATCAGCGGCGCCACCTGCTCACACACCTGATCCTCATCAGCGGCGAGGGATAAAAGCCGCCTCGCCCGGAGGCTCGGCCTGAAGCCGTCAGACTTCGTTCCCTCACCGTCGTGAGCATTCCTTTCTTCAGCATCGCTATTCTGGGTAAGAACCCTTACCTCCTTTTCCAGTCTGCTCCCCTGTGCACAGGTGGATTCCCCGGCGGCGGACGTCTCCGTTCCATCGCCCATCCTTCGCTGCTGCACGGAGCTCTCCAGGTGGCTGTCTCCCGGGCTACGTTCCCCTTGCTGTGCCAGCTATCCTGACAACTCAAGTAAGATCTTCTCTTGCCATAATTCATCCTGTGTTGGTGTATGCCCGTCACCCTCTCCCTGTGTTCTCTCCATAGGGTTGCTCGGCCGAACGGTCATCTGCCTCTGTGCCTGAAGCAGACGCCACCACCAACACATCTGCCTCCCGCAGACACTCACTCATACACTCCTGCTGTAAATAAACTCTTTGAACTACTCTAAGCCTGTGTGTGCGCGTCTCCTGAGCCGTGCGTTATGTCAGTCACTGATGTCAGCACAGCTTCACAAACGATCAGTGGTTATAGAGCTTAAGAATGTCTGTAGAAACGTTTTATTTCCTGTACAACAAATTGCTCTGATCTGCTTGAAAATCATGGAGAGACTGTTGAGACATCATGGACTTACCTGCTTCTGCAGCAGAGTCTGAGATGGTGTCATAGAAAAAAATGATCAGCTGACACAACTTGATCGCCAGGTTAATAACTATATTAGCCACAAAATATATATTCAAAAAGTAAACTTTACCGAGTTAGGTATAATAAGATATATTTGACAGTTATCATGCATTTTAGGCAAAAACAAACTTGATCTAGGATTAAAGGCAATTAAAATAATGCAGTCACAAGGTTACATGGAAACATGTACTGTAGAAATATATATTCTCTGCATCCACAATGTACTAGATATGCATTCATGTTGTATTGCACTGGGATTTGCACTGACAATAAACCTCTGAAGTTTTTGCAGATGTCTCTTTTTTTATATGTGAAGGTTACCACCATAAATTAAATACTGAAAGATTGGAAAAGCTAAGAATAATCCAGCAGTTTGAGAAATCACTTTTGGTTTGATGTAAGTCTGTCAACAGAATTATGAACCATAAAGCAGTTTGTGTTAAAATGTTAAATCCCATTAAACCTAATCCGGGGGCTTCCAATCATGTGTCATGGGGGGCCAAGACCCTGCAGGTGCTCTCTTCTACCCAGTCTCTTCGGCAGGTGTTGTCACTGATCAGTCAGTGGAAGAAGTTCAGTGGAATCTGCTGTTGAAGACACTGGTTGGAGGTAAAGCCTTCAGGGTCTTGGCCCTCCATGGCACATGATTAGACCCCCCCCCCCCCGCCCAAACCCATTATGATGAAGAGCAGATGCTAATATGACCCAGAATTCCTCCATATACTAGTACTGTCACTATTGAGAAACGTGTTATATGTCAATTTAATCCTATCCAACTTTTACTTTCAAAATAAGTGTAAATATTTGCAAAAAGCACACATTATTAGAAATATGTTATATTTCAATTTAATACTATCCCACTTGTACTTACAAAAAAGTGTGAATATTCATAAAAAGCACACACATGCAAAAGGTAGCACCACAAGCAGTGGGTCACAGCGGTTTTGGGCAACAGCAACACAATTGTGTATCCTTTGCCAATCTGTCTGCTGTTATTTAATGTTTAACAGTTAAGGGACGGATGATTATATGCTCCAAAACTGGAGAAACTCTCTGATAAAAAAGCTGCAACAACATAAGTCACTTTTGGTTTGAATTAACTGCCAAATGACCTAGAAATAATGAGCTGAAACTTGTTTTTATTCGTATTAAATAATGAGACAGTGGCACACTGGCCAACACCAAATTGTATTATTTTTTACATCCTAGGGCATTTTGGATGTACTGAATAAAAAAAATTCATGTTTTTCACCTTCAGGTCAACGTTTGGAACAACAGTATTGGTATTTTCCGTTTTGATGATGCTACACTCCTTCTGAAGTATTGTAATTCTCTGAATTTGGAATGCCGATAGAACATTCAATTTACATATACTTACTTTTTTACCTACTTTGACTTGTAAGCTTGATCAGTCTCTCCTGCTGCATTTTAAAGTCCAACTGTGCAACTTCTTATAAGTTAACATAAAACATGTACCCAAAGTTTAGAACTGGATCATGTGGTGCTAATTTTTTATGATATTTCAATAAAAAGAACAGAAAGCTTACAAAAACATTTGTTTTTTGGTCTAGTTAAAAATTACATTACCTTTACAATGGTTGACCCCTGACAGGATGATCAGCATCATTTTGATCAGACTAGGCAATGGAATTTCTATGTAATTATACTGTTTTATAATTCAGTGTTACAACAGACAAACCACACTTTGATCAAAAAGAATTCCATTTTATTATAAACAAAATATTAAAATAAAAAAAAAAACTTTGCAACACAACAAGAAGGTTAATCGACATTTTATACATGCCGACCACTGAGTGCCTCTACCAGCTTCCAAAAATGGGTCAGGAAGGCTCGGTTGAATGAAGCCGTCTCTGCCAGCTCCTGCCTTCTCAAGGCAACATCCTGCTCCTGGGCTACCCTCGCGTTTTCTGCAACCTCATTTAAATGTTGCAAATATTTATCATTGAATAGATTTTGCGCCTGGTGGCGGGACAGATTCACATTGGAGAATCCGGGCGGGCTGGCGCGGCGGACGCGTGGGATGATTCTACAAGGAAAATGCACACAATAAAATACATCACGAAAGTGCAAGATATACAGAAAAGACAATAGTTTTTAACAAGATTACATAAGCTTATTTCAGCGCATTGTTCACATGAATACTTAAAAGAAAAGCGTGAGTCCGCAGTGTGCTGCGATAAAGCAGAGCGATCATCATCCACAAATGAACAGCTTTTTTATTGCATAAATAAAATGAGCGTCATACCAAATATATTTGCGAAAAAATGCACAATAAAAAAAAAATCACCGTTAAAGGACTCCGATGTCAAGACCTCCCGGTTCCGGGTGGCTCCGTCTAACTCGCGCTGGATGCGTTCGTCTGACAATGCAGTGAGCAGACACTGCACCTCCTCATTGGTCCATGGAACACCCTTATTACGCGAAGCCATTTTTGATAGAGAATAAATGAAAATAGCACAGCAATACACTGAAAAAATAAACCGCCCACAGTGGTTGCGCGCTGAGTAATGGCGGTCGTGAAGATTCGGCGGTAGAGGTCGCTTTTCGTGACATTACGACCTGACCAATCAGCGGCGGTTACGAACTGACCAATCAGCGGCGGTTACAACCTGACCAATCAGCGCCGGTTACGACCTGACCAATCAGCGGCGACCAGTCTGTTAACGTCACAACACGGCACAGCTCAACACTGCTGTACCCTGCCCTTGAGCGGGGCTGAGAATCGTGGCTGTTAAACCGTGTTGGGGCTAGTGGAAAGGCGTACAAAGCGTGCTGAGCCATCCTGTGTCGTGCTAAAGCGTGCTAGTGGAAAAGGGCCTTTATTTGTGTGGTATGGGTGGTGGCTCCGTCTTCTGGTTCCACCACCACCTGGGGCTATAATAGGGCAATGGGCAAGAGGGGCGGTCTCTTGGCTACCTCTTCTGCCTAACGGTCGTGGCGTGCTGTAAAGAGCCTCTTTAATAAACCTGTGTTCAGTTCGACACCTGGCCTTGTTCTTGGCTCCACATTCATACATAACACTCGGTAAGTGGAAAAGATGGCGAAAACGAATGTGTTTTTAAGGCAGAAAGTGAATGACGGTGAGAACCTTTGGTTGCCAGATCTGCTAATTATAAGCAGCTTTGGGATTGTTTTAGTGACATGTCTGCTCATTTGGGGCTTACTATGTGTGTGTATTGTGTGTGTGAGAGGACTAACTTGTGTTTGTGCTGAAGGCAGTAATAAGGTCACACTGAACTGGGGATTTCAGTAAGATGAAATGTATTAGATGCTTGTTTTATCTCAAGATAGTTTTGTCAGTAATTTCTTTGTTGTGCAGTTTTCTAATGGATTTTTGCTTGCTTTATGATAGTTTATTGTGTTAAGCAATTTAATCTTACTTTGTTGGCATTTTTTTTTTAAATTTTAACTAACATTATCTATTGCCAGAATTTTTTGCTTATTTCAAGTAAAATTATCTGCCAGCAGAGCAAGAAAATTTGATTTTTCTTTTGTTTGGGATGCCTGAAGACATGCAAGCAGCATTAGTTTAGTTCATCTGACTCATATTTGACTTTTTGCAGTGTAGTTGTATTCTCTAGCTCACAGTTGCCTTACGGCTTCAGATGGAAAAAAAAAAAAGGAGCAACAGGCTGACTTGGACCTTGTGATGTAAAATCTAAATCTGATGATGAAGCTGAAAAAAAAATGACCATGGTTAAAAAAAAAAAAAAGGGATTTGACTAATCTGTGTGCTGTCTGTTCTATGGTGCGTGACGAGTGTGACGTGGGGGCAGGGGGCGCTGTGTTTCTGCTCCTCCTCCTCCATATTCCCCCGCTGTTACAGAACACCTCCAGGAAGGGGGGCCTGACTTCACCTCTCCTCCACTCGTCTCCACCCCCCTACCCGCTGACGCCAAACCCAAAGTGATGAAGGAGTGGAGTACCTGGAGCAGCCACACCGGGGCGCCCAAGAGTTAAGTAGATATGCACACATATCCACCGCACACTCAGCATCAATACGATCAATAAAACTGAAGATTAGAAACATGTTGTCACTGAACAATATCCTATGATTAAACTTTCAAGTCCAGCAGAAAGATGGAACACATTCAGTCACAAAGTAACAGAATAATCGTAGCAGAGCCTTTGATAGCTGAGGTGCAATAAAATACCTTCACATTATTGTGTGCATGTGACTCTTTATGAAGCACGTACACAAATTAAATTAAAGGTAAAACCAACCTGCACCTGCAAAGATTTTGCTGAGAAATTTTGTTGATTTACAGAAGTGTTTTGCTTTTCTGTGTAACTTGTCTATATATGAATATATAGAGGTGGTGTTGAAAGATAAGGAGAATAAGGAAACCTTTTCGCAAATCATGGTGGTGCCCTTGTACGAGACATATATAAAATTTTCAAGAGCCCACGGCATGCTCTTGTTTCACATGTTGACAGTTAATAGAGATGGTAATGAAATTCTGTGATATGTTTTCATCAGAACACTGGAGGGTTAAATTATTGCAGAACCATTTTACACACAGTTGAAGAAGACTTCGTCACAATAAACTGCTTTTATGGATTTTGCTGTATGCACTAATGAGCCTCACCTTACCCCACCTAGAGCATGTTCTAACCCCACCCTCCCCTTTTCATCACTGCTGATCTCAGTGGCCGACTACCCCACTGTACAACTAATGTTAGCTGCTTAGCTCAAAGCTCCGCTATCGAACAGACTGAGTTAAATAATGTATTGGCTGAGTGTAAAAGCCCAAATAAAGCATTAACGAAGACGGGGTGGAAGGCGCACAGAAACAACTCTGAATAACCGAATAGCTAGCCTTGCTAACAGCTGCCAATCCTGGCAACTATAGTAAAATAAACTCAGGGCCTTTTCCTGGTTTTTGGGGGGTCCTATGCAAGATTGTGCTTTAAGGTCCCCTAGAGCATCACTCTGGTACAGAAGAAGAAAACAGTCTTTTCATTCCCCAGCAGCTCTTGTGGGTGATGGGCCATGTTAAATGTTGGAAAATCAGCATCATCTATACTGTTTACTGATTTATATATGTCCAAGGTATGGATGCATTTGCTGCACCATGCCAAACCCCCACTATGGGGTAACGAAACTGCCAAAAAAGTGGACACATATTACCCTGCAATCATGCATAGAAGCACAGTATTACATTTACGATTTCTTCATTATGAAAACAAATTGCCAAATGTGAGAAAACACCAGTCTATACAAGTTTCTGGATGTTCATATTTCTCACAACCTTACCTGGGCAGTTAACACCATAGCTACGATAAAAAAGGCTCAACAACGTCTACACTTTCTGAGGCTCCTCAAGAAGAATGGCCTGAATGCCCAGTTGCTGGGTTTATTTTATCGCTCTGCTATTGAAAGCATTTTGTTATATGGCATCACGGTTTGGTATGAGGGCTGTTCAGCCGCAGACCGCAAAGCCTTCCAGAGAGTGATCGAGACTGCACAAAAAAATTACTGGCTGTTCTCTCCCTTCTCTGGAAGAGATTCCCAGGTCTCGGTACCTCAACAGAGCTACTGCCATCATTAAATACTGCACTCATCCAGGACATGATTTCTTTCACTTGCTCCCCTCGGGAAAGCGGTACAGATCCCATAAAACCCAGACTACCACTTATGTAACACGTACAGACTGCTGATATCATTTTATGTTATTTTAGGTTATTTTGTGGCAATAACCCTGTGTGTGTATAAGCTGGTCTTATATATTTATCGCTCAGTATGTTTTCATTATTGCTATGTACATATTGTATTCAACTTTTAGATAATATTGTTTCAAGCATTATTTATTGTTGTAATTATAAGAATGTTAAATGCATGAGTGAACTGTGAGTGTGATAGTTTGTTTTTAGGGAGCAGTATCTCAATTTCATTGCATTGTTTATTAGCAATGGAATGACAATAAAGGCACTTTGACTTTGACTTTGACCTCTCTGTAGGTTTTGGTGCCACTGTATATGTGCTTATTATGTATTCTGTGCTGCCTCCTTACCCATAGCCACTGCTTTCTGGACAGCAGCGGTGAGGCAGTCCCTTTGGCTCACACTGGTGTGAGCGCTGTCTGACTGTCTGTCGGTCTGACCACACCCCCTCTCTAAATTACTGTCAGCTGTTCCCACTCCTGTATGCCATCTTCCCGCTCCTCATCCAGGTGCTGGCAGTTTCATTATCACCAGCAATGCGTGTACTTAAGTACTTAAGTGCCTTTTGCCAGTCATACACTGCTGGGTTATTGAGAATTGTCCTCTGAGCATTGTCAACTATTGTGTGTTGTCAGCATTCTACAACGTGTGGCCACTCCGCTTTGCTGTGGTTCTCTCATGTCCGCACAGCGATACTGGCTGTGGGACACCAACATGGTTACACGTCTCCTCCCACTCGTTCGCTGGGCAATGTCGGCCCAGGAATGCCAAATGTAAGTGTTTTGTCTTTTTCTATGTCTGCACCTTCTTTGGACTGTTTGTCTGCGTGCTTAATAAATGTGTGTGGTGTAACTCCAGCGAGTAAATCCTCATCTTTTCACCCCCTTCCCATGCGCTTCGGGTTCATGACAGAGTCAAAAGAATGAACAGAAAAGTTATCCAAGAGCCAAAGACCACTTGTGGAGAGCTCCAAAAAGACCTGGAGTTAGCAGGTACGACTGTTTCAAAGAAAACAATCAGCAATGCACTCAACCAACATGGGCTCCATTCCCGCTCACCTTGCAAGACTCCATTGCTGAAGAAAAAGCATGTTGAAGCTTGTTTAAAGATTGCTGTACAACATTTGGGCAAGCCAGTAAAACACTGGGATAATATAGTCTTGTCAGATGAGACCAAAATTGAACTTTTTGGATGCCACAACACACAGCATGTTTGGAGGAGAAATGGCACTGCACATCCCATCATGGTGTGGGGGTGTTTTTCGGCACATGGTACAGGCAGACATCATATAATTGAAGGAAAGATGAATAGACATCCTTGAAAAGAACCTATTGTCATCTGCCAAGATGCTGAAGATGAAATGAGGGTGAACATTTCAGCAAGACAATGATCCCAAACACACAGCCAAGGAAACTCTCAACTGGCTCCAGAGAAGGAAAATAAAGCTGCTAGAATGGCCCAGTCAGTCACCTGACTTAAATCCAATTGAAAATCTATCAAACGAACTAAAGATCAAAGTTCATAGAAGGCATCCATGGGAACATTCAAGATTTGAAGAGTTTGTGTGGAAGAATCGGCTAAAATCACTCCTGATCAATGCCTCTACCTAGTTTCTCCATACAGGAGGCATCTGGAAGCTGTTATTAACAACAAAGGTTTTTCTACTAAATATTAAATGAATTTCACCAAGTGTGTTCAATACTTATTCCCTGTGTCATTCCATCCATCTTCTTCTGCTTAATCCTTTTCGGGTCATGGGGGGGGGGGGGGGGGCTGGAGCCTATCCCACCATCTTTGGCCAAGAGACAGGGTACACCCTGGACAGATCGCCAGTCCATCGCAGGGCCAACACAGAGAGACAGACAACCATTCACTCTCACATTCATACCTAAGGACAATTTAGAATCCCAATTTTGAGGCCAATTAACCTAACTTGCATGTTTTTGGCATGTGGGAGGAAACCGGAGAAATCCCGAAGTAAACCCACGCAGACACTGGAAGAACATGCAAACTCCACACAGATCACTGTTGGTCGGGGGCTGGGATCGAACCCGGGATTCCCCGGCCAAGGGTGAGTTGCTGTGTTGCCACAGTGCTAACCACTCCGCCACCGCGCTGCCCCTGTGTCATTCCACTTTATTAAATATAAATTGTTTTGTGAACACAGTTGCCTTGATTTCTTTGCATGGACGGATTACTTGGGTTGTTCCTGATATTTGGTGAAAATCTCAGGTCAATGGTTCCATCAGAAATATGTTTAATGAGAAAAATGTTGATGTGTTCAATACTTATTTTCCCCGCTGTATATAACCTTTATTTTAAAAATAAAACACAGTGAACATGCTGCTGATTTTACCTCTGTTTAGTGAGATTAACTCCCTTGACATGAAAAGTAAACTTATAAAATGCATACTGTAGAAGAAATTATTTTGATTAAGCTGCTAAAAAGGTATTTTCTGAATATAACAACCTCATAAGGAAGTTTTATTTTTGTCCATTATGTGATGTCATTGATTTTAAATCATCATATATACAACAGTGCATGAAGATTGTAGATTAACTGTGGGTATAGTGTTAATTATTTAACAGACAAAAGTAACCACGTTATTGCTGTCACATACCTAATATATGACCACAGTTATAACACTTATCAAAACATAAAATGTAATGATAGGCTGTAAAAGTGTCAAGTTGAAATGGATTATCTAAACATTTACTTCTGATGAGCTGATTGCAGCTAGTCAGCATGCTAACAGCATGCTTACCAACTTACTATCGGCTGTATTAGCTTCCAGCCTAGTTTTATCAGACAACCGCTGTAACTACTGTACATCCCCCACTTTTATCAGTGACTCAGTGAAGACAGAAGCTTTCATTCTCACATTTTCACAAGTCAATCAGCTCCCGCTAATGTTAGCACTGTTAAAGTACCATAATTAGTCCGCTTCAGCTCAGCTGAACATCATGGAGTAGAACCGTCTCTCTCACAAAAAGCGCCTGGTTCTTGAAACATGAATTACACAGGAAAAATCCATAAACAAGTGAGCTACACCGATGTCCTGACCACACAGTACAGTCCACACTGAGTCTCTGAAATGATGCATGCGCAGTGTGTGGAATCGATGAATCTTCTGCTCAGTACATAATGCCTGTGACCCCATGATGTATTCTTACAGTTATGTGATGGATCAAGATCTGTGTTCATAGTATAGAAATTGTAACCGTAACATTGCACTCATACTCTCATAGACACTGAAGCATATTTTCACAATTGGGAATTGGTGTCATGTGGTGGCACTCAGTAGGGGGTTTCTCCACCCAGAACCGGAGGTCCAGGTGGGGAAGGGGGGATGGATAAAAGCACTGAATGAGGATGAAGGAAGATGCATTGTGGCATCGGGGGTCTTAGAGGTAACAGAAGGGAGTAGTTGACCCCTGGGGTGACAGAGGCACACCGGAGTTCGCCACAGAGTGCGAGATGGTGATAAGCAAGGCTTTGTGTCCTGTATGTTAATGTGCCAGGCATTCTTTGTGTACTGTGTGTAATGTCTTTTATCCCCGGGTCTCAAAGGTGGGAATAAAGAGGTTTAAAGGTGAGTGCCCAGAGACCCAGGGAGATATTCTGTTTTCTGTGTTGGCGGTGAAATAAAGTTTGTGTGTCGTCCAGCTCGCTGTCCTGCCTGCTTTCATCTTCCACAGTGGTGACCCTGACATGCAATGGAGAACGGGCCGAGCACTTCCATGGAGGCAACCCATTGGGAGAGAACACCAGTGCAGCGTGCGCTGTCACAGTCATGCTCCCAAACTTTTGGCTCCACAGTCCAACCACTTGGGTTTTTACATGTGGAAGCCCAGTTCACACTCCGCAGGATCTCCATGGACGACACTAAATATTATCACGAGGTCACTGTGCTGGATGTGCGTGCCACACAGCAAGTAACGAGCCTGCTCCAGGAGCCGGCAGCCCAGGGAAAATACAACGTGCTCAAACAGATGCTCCTCCAACGTTACACCCTTTTGGACAGTGAGAGAGCCGAAAAACACCTCACATGCTCTTAGTTGGATGACAGATCAGCTGTGGATCTGACAGAGAGCATGTTAGCGCTGATGGGGAAGGATGATGGCTTATTCCTGTTCGCCCACCTCCTCCTCAAGAACCTACCAGATACAGCGAGGGCGATCCTTGCTAACTCACCACTGCTGGCAACCAATAACTAGCGTGCACTGGTGCAAGAAGCAGACCGCATCATCCTGGTGAACAGAGCCCTCAGCATGCATGCAACTACACCAGCATTCATGAAGAACTCCAGCGAGGTCAAGAAGCCGTTGGTGGTGGCTGGGACAGATGCCAAGAGACACAGGAACGGGATATTCTTTTTCTATCACCGCCATTTTGACTCAAATGCCCAACGTTGTCTGCCACCGTGCCAATTCAAGAAGCCGGGAAATGGCACGGCCAACAGTTGGCAGCAGCTGCAACCACTGGCAACAGGAACAAGCTGCTTTTCATCACGGACGCACCTTCTGGTAGACGCTTCTAGATAGACTCTTGCTCCCAGAAGAGCATCATTCTGCTGGTCAGCATGGACAGGTCAGTAGAAGGCAGTGGCCCTGAGCTTACAGCAGCCAATGGATCCAACATCAGGAAGTTTCGCTAAAGGACACTGACGGCATGCTTACATGGACACAATTACCAGTGGGACTTTGCGATAGCTGCTGTCCCCATTTTAGGTCCTGATTTTTTATGTGCTTATGGATTGTTAATTGACATTGCCAAAAGACGTTTAGTTGATGCTGCCTCATTTTCCTCCTTGCCCTGCACAGCTCAGGGTGTTGGGCCAACAACACATGCTAATGTTATAGCTCCAGGGGGTAAGTACCAGCACTAAGGGTTCCCACTTTTTCTGCTATGGTAACCAAATACAGGGTAGAGCATTTCATAACAACGAAAGGCCCGCCAGTGTTTATGTGCCCTCAGCGCCTTGACACGATTAAACTAGCAAGCGCGTGCGAGGAGTTTGCCAACTTAGAGCGACTAGGCATCGTTAGGCACTCCAACAGCCCGTGGGAATCTCCACTACACATGGTGCCCAAGGCCGATGGGTCATGGTGACCGTGCAGCGATTTCCAGCGCTTGAATAATGCATGACCAGTCTCCCATCCCCCACATCCAGGATTTTTCCGTGTATCTGGCTGGGACGTGTGTTTTTTCAAAAGTGGACCTGGTCCGTGGTTACCACCAGGTCCCGGTGAGCATGGAGGACAGTCCCAAAACAACGGTAATAACTCCTTTCGGCCTTTTTTTAGTTTTTATGCATGCCATTCAGGTTACAGGGTGTGGTACAAACCTTCCAGAGAATGATGGACGAGGTGCTCCGTGATTTGCCCTTTGTTTTTGTCTACTTAGACGACATTTTGGTGGCTAACGTGTTGGAGGAGGAGCACCACGCCCATCTCAAGCAAGTTTTCCAGTGGTTGGAAGTGCACAGGCTTATCGTTAACCCAGCAAAGTGCCAGTTTGGGATGCCAGTGATTGATTTTTTTGGGCCACCGCATCACGCCGGAGGGCAGATAAAGTGCGTGTCGTGTCAGATTTTCCACGTACACAAACCATGAGGGCACTGCAGGAATTTCTGGGAATGGTCAATTTTTACAACTGTTTCCTCCTCCAGGCAGCCCAGCTGCTTCAACTGCTGTACGGCGCGTTCAAAAAAAGAAGCCCACCGAAAACATCGACTGAACCCCCGAGTGAGTCCAGGCTTTCATAAACGCCAAAACAGTGCTCGCTAAAACGGCTTTGCTAGCCCACCCCACCCCGTCAGCGCGGATAGCACTCACCACATATATGTCTGATGTTGCCATAGGGGTAGTGGTGGAGCAGTACATCTCCGGTTTGTGGCAGCCACTCGCGTTTTTTCAGCTGCACTTTGTGCCACAACAAACACAAATAGAATACGTTTGACTGAGAGTTGTTGGTCTCCACCAGGTGATGCACCATTTCCAGTTTTGGCTGGAGGGGCGCGAGTTCACCATGTTCGCTGATCATAAACCACTTACGTACGCAATGTCTAATGTCTCGGAACCGTGGTCAGCTCGGCAGCAATGACATTTGGCCGCAATCTCGAAATTCACAACCAACATTCAATACATAGTCGGTAAGCTTAGTGTAATGGCTGACTGCCTGTCGCATGCGTTAGTCTCCCCGGTCTTCATGGGAATAGATTTCCCCACCGTGGCCGTGGAGCAAGCCGGGGACACAGACATTTGCGCACTCCAGCCCGAGCCTACTGGGTTGAAATTGGGGAGCAGGGTGGTGCAAGAAGGGTGCCCCCCTTGCTCTGCGACATCTCCACTGGTCGCCCAAGCCCAGTGGTTCTGAGCTGTTGGCGCTGCCGCATTTTTGAGTCCATCCACTCCCTTTCACATCCCAGCGTGTGCGCCTTGGTTAAACTGGTGAGGGTGAAATTTGTCTGGCCTCTTCTACGAAGAGATGTGAAAGAATGGGCTGCAGCATGCGTCGCGTGCCAACGGGCCAAAGTGCACAAACACACCAAAGCCCCCCTCGAGCCCTTTCAAATTCCGGCCAGGAGGTTTGAACACATTCATGTGAATTTGGTGGGCTCCTTTCTGCCGTTGCAAGGTTTCACACACCTTTTGACAATAGTTGACTGCACCATGCGTTGGCCTGAAGTGGTCAAGCTGGCTTCCACCACATCTGCTGAGGTTGCTCATGCTTTTTTGTCAGCTGGGGTTGCACGGTTCGGATCCCTGTCGGACATCCCTTCTGACCGGGGCTCACAATTCGTTTTAGAACTCTGGTCCACAATGACTGAGAGCCCGGGGGTCAAAATCCACCGCACCACCGCGTACAATCCCCATGCTAACAGGTTATGCAAACGTTTTCATAGGTCACTTAAAGCAACACTCAGAGCCTCACTCATGGATGCAAATTGGGTCAACCACCTGCCCTGGGTCCTATTAGGGTTGCGCTCCGTGCCTAAGGACAATCTAGCAGCCTCCCTGGCAGAGCTCATTTTTTTCTCAGCCATTGTGGATCCCCGGAGAATTTTTACCGGAAAACCCCACACCTGGGACCAATCTGCCCCCGCAATTTTTTACGGTACAGAGGCTGTTAACATGCTTGGCCCGGTGTACCACTGTTTTCCCCGCACTTTGTCCCAAAGAGCTTACAGAGTGCCAAGTTTATTTTTGTCAGGCACGATGCACACAGAACTCAGCTGCATCCACCATATGATGGCCTGTTCAGAGTGCTGGAAACTGGGGCAAAGCATTTTGTGTTAGACATGTGGGGGGGGGGGGGTGTAAGGAAACCGTCTGCATTGACAGGCTGAAGCCTGCTTATGTGTTGGCAGATGAACAGGTGGTGTTGGCTCAAGCTCCCCGGCGTGGATGCCCACCTACCGTGGTTCGACAAGTTGGTGTTCCCCCGGCAGAGAATTGTGCCCACGAAACTAACCCTGATTCTTCCCACCCTCTCCCCCTCCACAGATCAACGTTACCTCCCACACACCTCGCCAGGAGGGCACTTCATCCGGACTGGCGGTACCCCGCTACAGCTGCTATGGGCGCCGGCTCAAGCCCAAAGGACCGAGGGGTTACGCCCCTTTCTGGGTGTTGGCACTTAACAGGGCATTTCTCCACCCAGAACCGGAGGTC
The DNA here is from genome assembly GCA_020510985.1 of Pholidichthys leucotaenia. Classification (NCBI taxonomy): domain Eukaryota; kingdom Metazoa; phylum Chordata; class Actinopteri; order Cichliformes; family Pholidichthyidae; genus Pholidichthys; species Pholidichthys leucotaenia. The sequence continues at coordinate 23,250,472 of CM035845.1, read as the reverse complement.
GGGCGGGGGGGGAGTAAAAGGACTGAATGAGGAAGAAGGAAGATGCACTGTGAGACTGGGGGGTCTTAGAGGTAACAGAAGGGAGTAATCAACCCCAGGAGTGACTGGAGTCACACCGGAGTTCGGCAGAGCATGAGAGATGGTGATAAGCAAGGCTTCATGTCCTGTATGTTCATGTGCCAGACACGCTTTGTATACTGTGTGTAATGTCTTTTATCCCCGGGTCTCAAAGGCAGGAATAAAGAGGTATAAAGGTGAGTGCCTAGAGACCCAGAGTGATATTCTGTTTTCAGTGTCGGAGGTGAAATAAAGTCCGTGTGCCATTCAGCTTGCTGTCCCACCTGCTTTCGTCTTCCACAGTCCATACATTGAAACATATTCTCATAGACTGAAGTGTATTCTCACAATTAACAATTTCATATTGAAGAAATTGTAATCGTAATATCGTGCTTCTATGCACGACTGCAGGCTAATGTGTGTCTGATATTGCTAGTTATTTGATCCCATACCCCATCACTCCCAGAATCTCACTTCAGGGCTCCCTCAGTCACTTGGGGCCTATATCATTTCCATACACTGCCCAATGAATAAAAAATGAATAAGCTCTATGAGTTATAGAAGATGTTGTACAGTGGTGTGAAAAAGTGTTTGCCCCCTTCCTGATTTCTCATTTTTTTGTATGTTTGTCAAATGTTTCAGATCATCAAACAAATTTAAATATTAGACAAAGATAACACAAGTAAATACAAAATGCAGTTTTTAAATGAAGGTGTTTATTATTAAGGGTAAAAAAAAAAAAAAATCCAAACCTACGTGGCCCTGTGTGAAAAGGTGATTGCTCCCTAAACTTAATAACTGGTTTGGCCACCCTTAGCAGCAACAACTGCAATCAAGCATGTGCTATAACTGGGTTGACGACGACGCTGAGGACACAGTCCAAGTACGGATAATTTTTTTCACACATAAGGAGATGTTCAGAACTCCTTGTACGGAGATATAGAGTGATGATAATCAAGTCAGTGGCAGTAATGCACCTGTAAGCTGGTTGCCGATCGTCAATCAAATCTAAAAGAAGAAGAAGAAGATAACTGGCAATGAGTCTTTTACTGTGCTGTGGAGGAATTTTTGCCCACTCATCTTTGCAGAATTGTTGTAATTCAGCCACACTGGAGGGTTTTCAAGCATGAACCACCTTTTTAAGGTCATGCCACAACATCTCAATCAGATTCAGGTCAGGACTTTGACTAGGCCACTTCAAAGTCTTCATTTTGTTTTTCTTAAGCCATTCAGAGGTGGACTTGCTGGTGCGTTTTGGATCATTTTCCTGCTGCTGAACCCAAGTGTGCTTCAGCTTGAGGTCACCAACAGATGGTCGGACATTCTCCTTCAGGATTTTTTGGTAGACAGCAGGATTCATGGTTCAATTTACCACAGCAAAGTCTTCCAGGTCCTTAAGCAGCAAAACAGCTTCAGACCATCACACTACCACCACCATACTTTACTGTTGGTATGATGTTCCTTTTCTGAAATGCTGTGTTACTTTTTCGCCTGATGTAATGGGACACACACCTTGCAAAAAGTTCAACTTTTGTCTCGTCAGTCCACAGAGTAGTTTCCCAAAAGTGTTGGGGATCATCAAGATGTTTTCTGGAAAAACTGAGATGGGCCTTTATGCCCTTTTTGCTCAGCAGTGGTTTTCGTCTTGGAGATCTGCCAAGCAGGCCATTTTTGCCCAGGGTCTTTCTTATGGTGGAGTTATGAACACTGGCCTAAACTGAGGCAAGTGAGGCCTGCAGTTCTTTGGATGTTGTTGTGGGGTGTTTTAGGACCTCTTGGATGAGTCGTCGCTGAGCTCTTGGGGTAATTTTGGTCGGCCAGCAACGCCTAGGAAGGTTCACCATTGTTCCATGTTTTTGCCATTTGTGGATAATGGCTCTCACTGTGGTTCACTAGAGTCCCAAATCTTTAGAAATTGGCTTTATAACCTTTTCCAGACTGATAGATCTCAATTACTTTGTTTCTCATTTGTTCCTGAATTTCCCTGGATCGCAGCATGATGTCTAGTTTTTGAGGATCTTTTGGTCTACTTCACTTTTTCAGACATGTCCAGTTTAAGTGATTTCTTGATTGAGAACAAGTGTGGCAGTAATTAGGCCTGGGTGTGGCTAGAGAAATTGAACTCAGCTTTCCAAAGATGTAATAAACCACAGTTAATTTATGTTTTAACATGAAGGGGGGGGGTCACTTTTTCACACAGGGCCATGTAGGTTTGGATTTTTTTTCCCTTAATAATAAAGACCTTCATTTAAAAACTGTATTCTGTGTTTACTTGTGTTATCTTTGTATAATATTTAAATTTGTCTGATCATCTGAAACATTTAAGTGTGACAAACATACAAAAACATGAGAAATCTGCAAGGGGCCAAACACTTTTTCACACCACTGTATATGGTCAAGTGTAGGAAGACGATTTGACTGGGACCACAGATCACTTGTGGGGTTAATAAATAATTTCCATCAAGATGATTGCCAACAGTCAGCTATTGGTCAGCCGTTGGTCAGCTAAGCTAATGCTAACAGTCTGATATTATGGGCTCTGCCAGTCATAGGGTTAGTGCCACTGAGCTAAATGGCACATTTTCAAGGGCCATTCCAATCAAAACGCAGCTCGGTGGAGCAGTGTTTAGCACTGTGGCACCACAGTAAGAAGATCACAGGATCGATTCCACCCCTGACCATCATGGGTTCGATCCCGCCCCCTGACCATCAGTGACCCTTCTGTGTGGAGTTTGCATGTTCCCCCCATGTCTGCATGAGTGTACTCTGGTTTCTTCCCACAGGCCAAAAACATGCAAGTTAGGCTAATTGGAGACTAAAGTGGCCCTAGGTGTGAATGTGTGTGTGAATGGTGAAGAAACTGGCACCACACCGTGGCTGCCTCATCCATCCATTGGATGCCCTGTAATTTCACCATTGTGGGACTAATAAAGGATTCTAAATAAATAAATAAAATTAGAATAACGGCCAGAATGATCAAACAAATTATTGACTTTAATGAACCTGTGGGAAACACTGATGTCTAGTAGGGTAACTAGATTTTACATATTAAATTCTGTTAGACTGCTAGCTAAGCTAACTTTAAAGTAGCGCTGCCGGTTGGTTGGTTTAGATCAGGGGTGTCAAACTCATTCCATGGAGGGCCAAGACCCTACATGTTTTGCTTCTACCCAGTGTCATCAGCAGGTGTTTTCACTGATCAGCAATCAGTGGGAAGAAATTCAGTGAAATCACCTGTTGAAGACACTGGGTGGAGGTAAAACCTGCAGGGTCTTGGCCCTCCATGGAATGAGTTTGACACCTGTGGTTTAGATGATCAGAGAGGAATACTCACACCAGCTCATGGATATGCGCTTCTTGGAAAATATGACCAATCAAATAAATCAAAAACTATGACATCATCGTTACAAGTCTCAAAATAAAAAAAAAAAAAGTTTATGAGCAAAAGTACACAAGACTTTAGCAAAATGAGTTTATTAGAATTACTACAAAATACATACACTTTTTTTTTTTAGTCTTTAAGCACTTTTTAGATAATTCATTGTGGTAACCTTGTAGATAAGTCAAAAAACGTGGAAAAGCATGCCAAGTGACATGTAGAAAGTCGGTTTTGGTTATGTTAAATGAGGATGGATGTATGATTTTTTTTTTCCCCTTAAATGTTTCTTCCCTGGTCTTCTGATACAAGAGAAATTTTGAGTGACGTACAATGGTGAACTGAAATCTGGGTTCAGACAGTTCACAAGGGGAGTTCCTCCAATCAGTTGGCAGGAGGCTGAGGGGAAGAGCTTTTTGCACTATTTAGCACTTTGGCACTTTTTTAGTGGCTCATCAATCAAGTGTTGAATTCCATTCATACAAAAACAAATTCAATATCTATTTTTAGGTTAAATGTGGTCCATACTAGACAGGCTAAACACAGCCTAATTTTCAGTGTCTATTTGTGGGTTAAATTAAGGCTTGGATTGTGGGCCTGATTTAACCCAAAATATAATGTCTAAATTACAGCTTGTGCTGGGGGTAGAAAGTGTCCAGGGAGTTCATTCTGCTACCAAAACTTAAAGGTCCCATTTTAAGCATTTTTGATGGATATATTTTAAGTTCAGGCATCCTTGAGAACACCATCCCAAATGTAAAAAATTACATTGGTGACTGCACCATATTGTTTTTTTGCCGTGTATTGTCTGTCATCTTGACAGACAGGGTCATAAAAATTCTGTCATGACCTATCTGTCTGTAACGTCAGGTGAGCATGACATCCGGTGGTCTATCTGTGCACTGTCTCCTAACATCTTCTCTGTAGGCTGTGGGAACTTAATTACTGGTAGCTGGTTGATTGCCTCCACCTGAGCCTGGTTATCTAACGGCGTCAGGTTCCCTGTCGCGCAGCTCCTGTGACAGAACCAACCAACATTCATATGCAGCGCACCACATGCATGCACAATGCGGCACACTTTCTGTGGGCTGTACAGGAGCATGGCACCCATGCAGTCCAAGCAGCAGCCTTCTCACCCACAGTGTAGGGGAATTTTACATATCTGGGCAACAAGCAAATCATTCCATGGACAGGTGGCATACTGTAGCTCAGGGATGACTGTGACATACAGTGGGGCAAAAAAGTATTTAGTCAGCCACCAATTGTGCAAGTTCTCCCACTTAAAAGATGAGAGAGAGGTCTCCAATTTTCATCAGAGGTATACCTCAACTATGAGAGACAAAATGAGAAAAAAAAATCCAGAAAATCACATTAAAGGATTTTTAATGAATTAATTGGTAAATTCCTCGGTAAAATAAGTATTTGGTCACCTACAAACAAGCAAGATTTCTGGCTCTCACAGACCTGTAACTTCTTCTTTAAAAGACTCCTCTGTCCTCCACTTGTTACCTGTATTAATGACACCTGTTTGAACTCATTATCAGTATAAAAGACACCTGTCCACAACCTCAAACAGTCAGACTCCAAACTCCACTATGGCCAAGACCAAAGAGCTGTCAAAGGACACCAGAAACAAAATTGTAGACCTGCACCAGGCTGGGAAGACTGAATCTGCAATAGGTAAGCAGCTTGGTGTGAAGAAATCAACTGTGGAAGCAATTATTTGAAAATGGAAGACATACAAGACCACTGATAATCTCCCTCGATCTGGAGCTCCATGCAAGATCTCACCCCGTGAGGTCAAAATGATCACAAGAACAGTGAGCAAAAATCCCAGAACCACACGGGGAGACCTAGTGAATGACCTGCAGAGAGCTGGGACCAAAGTAACAAAGGCTACCATCAGTAACACACTACGCCGCCAGGGACTCAAATCCTGCAGTGCCAGACGTGACCCCCTGCTTAAGCCAGTACATGTCCAGGCCCGTCTGAAGTTTGCTAGAGAGCATTTGAATGATCCAGAAGACGATTGGGAGAATGTCATATGGTCAGATGAAACCAAAATAGAACTTTCTGGTAAAAACTCAACTTGTTGTGTTTGGAGGAGAAAGAACACCATACCTACTGTGAAGCATGGGGTGAAAACATTATACTTTGGGGCTGTTTTTCTGCAAAGGGACCAGGACGACTGATCCATGTAAAGGAAAGAATGAATGGGGCCATGTATCGTGAGATTTTGAGTGAAAACCTCCTTCCACCAGCAAGGGCATTGAAGATGAAACGTGGCTGGGTCTTTCAGCATGACAATGATCCCAAACACACCGCCCGGGCAACGAAGGAGTGGCTTCGGAAGAAGCATTTCAAGGTCCTGGAGTGGCCTAGCCAGTCTCCAGATCTCAACCACAGAGAAAATCTTTGGAGGGAGTTGAAAGTCCGTGTTGCCCAGCGACAGCCCCAAAACATCACTGCTCTAGAGGAGATCTGCATGGAGGAATGGGCCAAAATACCAGCAACAGTGTGTGAAAACCTTGTGAAGACTTACAGAAAACGTTTGACCTCTGTCATTGCCAACAAAGGGTATATAACAAAGTATTGAGATGAACTTTTGTTATTGGCCAAATACTTATTTTACCGAGGAATTTACCAATTAATTCATTAAAAATCCTTCAATGTGATTTTCTGGATTTTTTTTTCCTCATTTTGTCTCTCATAGTTGAAGTATATCTGTGATGAAAATTGGAGACCTCTCTCATCTTTTAAGTGGGAGAACTTGCACAATTGGTGGCTGACTAAATACTTTTTTTCCCCACTGTATCTGACCAGTCAGCCAGCTCCCTTTGAAAGCACTCATTGCCAGGACCTAGGGATGCAAGCTATTGATTAATTCCTTAATCATCCATTGATTCACCTTATCAATTAATTAAAAATTAATTGATATGTGGCAATTTTCCTAAGAATCTGAATTTCCCTCAGTACAATACGGTCTCTCTATCTATTATATTTAACATATAAAAATTTAATTACTGTTTTTGATATAATGAATAAAACATGAACATGGTATTCCTCAGTGATTTACTGTACCATTTGGATATTTTTTTAAAGATTCAAAGATTTTCATTTGTCAATATTTCTATACGTACAGGACATACAGGACAACTGAAATGCCGTTTCTCTCTTAGTGGTGTGTGCAATATATAAGAAAAGAAGGAATAAAGATGAAAACAACAGCAGTCTATGTACAATAATGCTACCCGTAGTGCAAATAAAGATAAATGATAAAACCCAGCAATCATACAGAAAAAGTGGAGCCGTGATACCTGTATTTGCAAGTTCAGTGCAGTAGTGTAGGTAGGTGCAGACAGTGACAGATTGACTTGCATATGATCAATATTGTAATAACAGACAGTATTATGGTATTTGTGTAAATGGTTGCAGTAAGGTTCAGAGACATACAGCAGCAGATGTATTGCTGTTGGTGTGCCAAGTCTTTCTGTGCAAACAGCTGAGGTAGTTATTGTGTGGATGAATGTGTGTGTGGGGGGGGTGGGGGTGGGGGGCAGAGTTCAGGGTCCTGATGGCCTGGTGAACAAAGCTGTTTAGCAGTCTTGTGGAGTGGGCCCCGAGGCTCCGGTACCTTTTCCCCGAGGGCAGAAGGCTGAAGAGGGAGTGTGAGGGGTGGGAGGCATCACCTGCAATGTTGATGGCTCTGTGGGTGAGGCAGGTGAACCAGGCTGTGTGAACCTGCACACAGCCTGTATCCTGTCTGAGCTCACTATTGTTGATTTATCCTGCCTTGCCATGCTTTTGATCTTTTCCTTGCCCTAGACCCTGAGACTGCCTTCTGTATTGGATTTGTCTGCCAGCCCTGATCTAGCCTGCCATGCTTTGACTAATGATCACCAGATGAGGCTTTCTTGAAGGCTTGAGGCTTTTCATCAAAATGGTTCCTATAGACAAAGCCTCGTGTGAAACTTCATTTGCTCTACTAGGCCATCTAGTGGACAAAAAGTATACAACATGTAGATTTTTAAAAGGGCATTGGTTTAGTGTGGATTTTTCTCCTTTTCAATAAATGCACTGTTTTTAAGAAATGTCAATGATCATAAGGGGAAAAAAAAGAAATAATAAAACTCGGCCTCCCTGGGAAGGTCTATGCCAAGGTACTGGAGAGGAGAGTCTGGCCGTTGGTCGAACCTCGGATTCAGGAGGAGCAATGTGGTTTTCGTCCTGGCCGTGGCACATTGGACCAGCTCTTTACCCTCTCGAGAATTCTTGAGGGTTTGTGGGAGTTTGCCCAACCAGTTTACATGTGTTTTGTGGACTTGGAGAAGGCATTTGACCTCGTCCACTATGTCTCCCAGTTGGTCTGGGAACGCCTTGGTATCCTCTCTGAAGAGCTGGAGCAGGTGGCGGGGGAGAGGGAAGTCTGGGCTTCTCTGCTTGAACTGCTGCCTCCGCGACCCGGACCTCCGGAAAAGCGGTAGAAAATGGATGGATGGATGGGTGACTACAGTGAATGTGCTTGTGTTACTTGGTGTGTTTGTGCTACTTATCCATGTTTATTAAGAGATAATAACTTTTCAGCAGTCTTTGGACTAAGGCAATTTTTTTTTTAGATTATTTCACCAGCTTTGGAGAATACTCTCTCACACGGCACAGAGGATGCAGGTGTGCAACGGAAGGTTACTGCAAGTTTGTACAGTGTAGGATAGACATGGTTCTGTCTTTCCCAGTACATTCACCTCTGTCCTTATTCTCATGCAGGGCATGATAGTGCCTCAGCATAATGTGTTATTGTTGTATCCAAGCTCATTGAAACACAACAGACACTTCACCTTGCAAATAAAAATAAATCTAAAATAAATTACATGAATGGTCCAGCTGGGACTTGAATCTCAGCCTCTCATTACGGGGGAGATTCTCTACCTCTAAGCCAACTCTTCAGCTACAAGAAATATCCACTATTTGTGAAAAATGTGAGAAATTTCAGTGTGGGAAATCAGATCAAAATCTTCTCAAATGGGAGAAGTCTGTGCTTTTGGTGCTGGCTCAATCTGAAAATTGGCTGTGACAAGTCCCTTACACAGTCAGGGATCGACAACACAAAACATGAGGGACGGGGATTTCCATTGTGTATTGCTGCTCACTTTATTTCATGTTGTGTGCAAAATCATGAATGGCTTCCTGACCCAGTTATGTGGTATGACCGGCCGACGAGGCTAACGACGTCATCACAAATGTCAGCAGTACATGCCTTGAAACGCACTTCACCAAATATTGCCTAGAGAAGCTCGGAGCACATTCCGAAGCTCCAGAGCCAGCTGTCCCATCACAAGCTTTGACCGTTGCCTGCTTCTGAACTCTGGAAACTGCCTAACGGATTGGATTTGGATACTCTCTGACTGTGCACACCATCACCTCCCCCAAGTAAGTCGGCTTACCACCATTTGTCTTCACTGCTCTTCACTCTAACTCCCCAGCACTCAGGCCTAGCCAGCCTGTCTCCAACAAGCCCCTGGAAGCTCCCATGAAACACCCCAGCACCTTCTTCCCTGGCAACCTGCTCCCCCAGCATGGAGGTTCTTCACCTGTTCCCAGCCGCTCTTCCCTGTAGAAGCTGTAAACACAAAAACTAATATTAAAACTTTGTCATACAGTTTGCTATCTAATACTTACCTGTCCTCTGGTCTCTCCTCGCAGGGTTGCCAGATCTTTATGAAATCACCATTGCACATCACTCTTTTAAAGCAAGAAATCTCTGTGTGTCTGTGTGTGTGTGTCTGTCACGTTTATAAGACATCATAGGACGGCCTATGATCTCTGACTGATCATCACAGGATGTCCTATGAACTCAGCAGGAATCATAGGACTCGCGATGCCATCATAAAGATATGATGTCTATATGATGGCACAGAGACAAATTTGTCTTTATGATGTCATATACATACAGACATCATATCTTTATGATGTCATATAGACCATCACTCACGATGCCTAGACTAATGTGTCTTTATGATGTCATATGGCTAAAAATTGGCAAGGTGAATAAGTCATAGGGCCAACGTCCAAATGGATATGCAGAAACTGAAAATCAGTTGCTAAACCTCCACCACTACCAAGTAGAGATAAAAAGGTGTTGTGGTGGACACCATGGGAGGGAAAGTGATCTCACATCAGAAGAGATGGGAGGAGTTAGAGAGGTAAAGGGGTGTGGTTTACCTGTACTGAGTTGAGATTGAGATTGAGATTGAGATTGAGATTGAGATTCAACTTTATTGTCATTACACATGTATGAATACAAGGTAACGAAACGTGACTTGGCATTTGGGCACGCTCTGCAGAGCGCATCCAAGGCCGGGGCAGCCGCTAGGCGCCAGTCATAGATGGAAGTCATATGTGGAAGTAGAGGGGCCGTGACTTAGGCTCTCTATTAAATGTACAAAAAACAGTTTATGTCACAGATGAGACATTTGAGCGATTTTGCTCTTGATGTGTCTTGTAAGTCCTAAAAAAACATGTTACAGACATGTTAACAAGAAAGAAAAAAAACAATTTTTGGCAGTGTCTCACTTTAAGAAATCCCATCTCAATCTATTTAGCAGGCTTGGTTTTAGTCACTGAAATTGGTCGATGAGACATATGGCAACAGCTCTCTGGGGGACAGTGGTGGTGGTCACGTGGACTAATTGGGTTAAAAATGTCCAAAAAAAATGCCTGTTTATGGAATCAAACAACAGTTCTTTTAGTCCCCAAAATAGCACAATTACATTCTAATCTGATATACACACAGACAAAATTAATATTTTTTTCTCTCTGCAAAGCCAACCATAGAGAGACAAGTGTTCATTTATTATCTTTCTCTGGCTGTAGCCATTCCTCACAATCTGATTGAGAGTGAAATTAGAGTCTTTCCAAGGGGCTAATTCAATATCTGAAACATAGTTTCAGTCCACAGACCAGGAAGAAGCAGAGGAGAAACCTTTCCTTTATCAGGGGGAATAATGAGAACGCTCAAAGCACTTTTCAACTTACTGCTGCATAACAGTCAAAGCTATTGCCTGAGGAAGATCCCTGCACTTACCTGCTCTTCAGTTGTTAGTTGAAAGTACCAGAGTAAACATTGAAATGAAATGCTCTGTCTTCTCACCTTATTTCTCTGCTCCTCCATATTGGTGACCGTGATGTTAGGACATGTCTGTCAATGTCAGTGACAGTGTGGCACCAAGCGGCTCGGTGCCCATGCAAGCTCCCACTGTTTTCCCTGCAGTTTTTGCAGCTACGATTAAACTGACATATTTTTGGCACCATGACCGAGACCAGTGGTTCCAGCACATTGATTCAACCTCCGGGGTATAACGGTGAATGAGACTAAATACTATCATGTGGTTGCATTGTTGGATTCCTCCATCACCCGCCATGTGATGGGTTTGCAGAGGGACCCATCAGCTGACAGGAAGTATGAGGCTCTGAAGACTGAGCTGCTAATGTTGTTTCAGGTGAGCGCCCAAGTGCTTTTTATCTCTCAATGGTTTGGGAGACAGCAAACATGCTAGCACTACTGGGCTCTGGTGTTGCTTCCAGTGATGGTTCCTGCTTTTGCTATCGTGGTTGCAAAGCATGGAGTGTGGAGCATTATATCCCCACTACCGGCCCTCCGGTTTTGTGCATGATTGATACCCATTTCTGCATATCCAGGATTTTTGTGTTTGTTTAGCGGGGGGCACTATTTTTTCTAAGGTGGATTTTGTGCAGGCCTACCACCAAGTACTAGTTCATGCAAAGGATGTGCCCAAGACTGCTGTCATTAAACCCTTTGAACTTTTGAGTTTTTGTGGATGCCATTTGGTCTGAAAGTGTCATGAGCCAAGTGCTGGAATTCTCTGCCAGACTTGGTCTCATGGCTTTTTCTGCTTATTTACTCATCTGTTACATCTTATGCTTTTTGGGTTTATGTGTTTTTGTTCTGCTTGCCATTTTTCTGTTTGTGTTAGTGTTATATTTTTATTCTGTATTTATTTATATTTAGTATGCTATTTTATTCTTTATATCTCTAGTGTTACCCTTTTACTGTTGACAGCTGTCAGGGGCGTGAAGCTTGTGTGGGCGTGCCCTGTCAGCTGTCAGTTTTGGTTCGCCTCCCTCTCACTGCCTCAGCTGATCCCAATTATGTACAGACGTGGACAAAATTGTTGGTACCCCTCTGTTTATGAAAGAAAAGCCTGCAATGGTCACAGAAATAACTTGAATCTGACAAAAGTGGTCCATCCATCCATCCATCTTCTACCGCTTTTCCAGAGGTCCGGGTCGCGGAGGCAGCAGTTCAAGCAGAGAAGCCCAGACTTCCCTCTCCCCAGCCACCTGCTCCAGCTCTTCAGAGGGGATACCAAGGTGTTCCCAGACCAGCTGGGAGACATAGTCTCTCTACCGAGTCCTGGGTCTGCTCCCGGGTCTCCTCCCAGTGGGACGTGCCTGAAACACCTCAAGTGGGAGGCGTCCAGGAGGCATCCTAATCAGATGCCCATACCACCTCAACTGACTCCTTTCAATGTGGAGGAGCAGCGGTTCTACTCTGAGCCTCTCCCGGATGACTGAGCTCCTCACCCTATCTCTGAGGGTGAGTCCAGCAATCCGACGGAGAAAGCTCATTTCAGCCGCTTGTATCCGCGATCTCGTTCTTTCGGTCATTACCCAAAGCTCGTGACCATAGGTGAGAGTAGGAACATAGATTGACTGGTAAATTGACAGCTTTGCCTTAGAACTAAGCTCCCTCTTCACCACAACAGACCGGTACAACATCAGCATCACTGCAGATGCTGCTCCAATCCGTCTGTCGATCTCTCGCTCCATTTTCCCCTCACTCGTGAACAAGACTCCAAGATACTTAAACTCCTCCACTTGGGGCAGGAGCCTGTCCCCAACCCGGAGAGGACAATCCACCTTTTTCCGGCTGAGGACCATGGACTCGGACTTGGAGGTGCCGATTCTCATTCCAGCCGCTTCACACTCAGCGGCAAACTGTCCCAGCAAGCACTGTAGGTCATTGCTGGATGAAGCCAACAGGACAACATCATCTGCAAACAACAGAGATGAGATCCTGTGGTCACCAAGCATGATACCCCCCATTCCTTGGCTGTGCCTAGAAATCCTGTTTATAAAAATTATGAACAGGATCGGTGACAAAGGGCAGCCCTGGCGGAGTCCAACTCTCACTGGGAATTAGTCTGACCGAGTGTTGGCAATATGAACCAAACTCTCACAACGGTCGTACAGAGACCGAATAGCTCGTAACAACAAGCCCGATACCCCATACTCCAGAAGCACCCCCCACAAAAAACCACGAGGGACGCAGTCAAATGCCTTCTCCAAGTCCACAAAGCACATGTAAACTGGTTGGGCAAACTTCCACGAACCCTCGAGAATTCTCGAGAGGGTAAAGAGCTGGTCCGATGTGCCACGGCCAGGACAAAAACCACATTGCTCCTCCTAAATCCGAGGTTCGACCAACGGCTGGACTCTCCTTTCCAGTACCTTGGCATAGACCTTCCCAGGGAGGCTGAGGAATGTGATCCCTCTAAAGTTGGAGCACACCCTCCGGTCCCCTTTTTTGAAGAGAGGAACCACAACCCCAGTTTGCCATGCCAAAGGCACTGCCCCCGACCTCCACGTAATGTTGCAGAGGCGTGTCAACCATGACAGCCCAACAACATCCAGGGCCTTGAGGTACTCAGGACGAATCTCGTCCACCTCCGGGGCCCGGCCACCAAGGAGATTTTTAACCACCTTGGTGACCTCAGCCCCTGTGATAGGGGTTTGGATTTTTTTTTACCCTTAATAATAAACACCTTCAATTAAAAACTGCATTTTGCGTTTACTTGTGTTATCTTTGTCTAATATTTAAATTTGTTTGATGGTCTGAAACATTTAAGTGTGACAAACATACAAAAAAAATGAGAAATCAGGAAGGGGCAAACACTTTTTTACACCACTGTAGACCCAGACCTCCCGTAGTGCAAATAGAGATAAACGATTAATAATGATAAAACCAGCAATCCTATATACAAACAACTTGAGATGTAATACCCATAGATACAGTTCAATGCGGTAGTGTAGGACTGCACATGATCAGTATTGCAATGACAGACAGCAGCAGATATGGCATTTGTGCAAACGGTTGCGGTTAAAGTGCAGAGACATACAGCAGCAAATGTATTACTGTTGGTGTGCCAGTCTTTCTGTGCCAACAGCTGAGGTAGTTATTTGGTGGGTGATTGAGTTACCATCCGGGGAGGGGGGGAGTAGACAGAGTTCAGGGTCCTGATGGCCTGATGAACAAAGCTGTTAAGCAGTCTTGTGGAGCAGGCCCGGAGGCTTTGGTATCTTTTCCTTGAGGTCAGGGGGCTGAAGAAGGAGTGTGAGGGGTGGGAGGTGTCGCCTGCGATGTTGACGGCTCTGCAGGTGAGCCGGGTGAGGTAGATGACTGAGAGGGGGGGCAGAGGGGCACTGATGATCTTGCTGGCTGCTTTCACTGTGCGTTGTAGTGTCTTCCGGCAGGAGGCGGTGCAGCTTCCATATCATACAGTGATGCAACTGGTGAGGATGCTCTCAGTGGTGCCCAGGTAGAAAGAACACATGATGGGGAGTGGGATTCATGCTCTCCTCAGTTTGCGGAGGAAGTGGAGGTGAGTTTGAGCCTTCTTGGCAAGTGATGTGGTGTTGTTGGACCAGGAGAGGTCCTCAGAGATGTGCATCCCCAGGAACTTGATGCTGCTCACCCTCTCCACAGCTGCACCATCGATGATCAGAGGTGGGTGCTTTGTGTGACCCTTCCTGAAGTCGACCACAATCCCCTTAGTTTTTCCCACAATCAGGCAGAGATTATTGTGTTTGCACCACTAGACCAGTTGGCTCACCTCATTTCTGTATTTATAGGGCGGTGCAGTGGCGGAACAGGAAGTGCCCGCCACTACACCCCACTTCACAATGAGGTGCCAAACACAAACACCACACCACAATTTCATTGTACTTTACAACTGTACAATGATAATAAAGCCTATTCTATTTTATTCTATTAAAGACAACAGTGATGCAGCTGCGGCTTCAGCCATCACTCGTTTCGGATAACTTATGTTGAACTGTATAATCAGAGGAGTTACTGTTTAGTTTGACCTTGTTAGATTTTTTTCCCTTTGTTATATTATTCTGTTCCTTTCTTTTAATCTTTACTTTTAATCTATCCGAAATAAAGATTCATTCATTCATTAAAGACAACAAAGTCAGTGTTTTGGAGTGCCCATCACAAAGTCTTGATCTTAGTCACATAGAAAATTTGTGGGCAGAGCTGAAAAGACGTGTGCAAGCAAGGCAGCCTACAAACCTGACTCAGTTCCACCAATTCTGTCAGGAGGAATGGGCCAAAATTCCAGCAAACTATTGTGAGAAGCTTGTGGAAGGATACCAAAATGTTTGACTGAAGTCATACAGTTGAAAGGCAATGCTACCAAATACTAAGGAAATGCCTGTAAACAAATGACTTTGAATAAAGAAATAAAAAAATTATCTAGCAAACAAATAATTTTGGTAATCCTAACTGACCTAAATCAGGAAAATTTAGTCTGATTTAATGTCAGACAGTGAGAAAAAAAAGGTTGTGTCTTTTTGTACAGAGTATGTGAATATCTGGTTTCAGCTGTACAGTATTTGTATCCAAACTGCATGAAAGTATTTGTTGATCTTTCATTTTCTGTGTTATCTGTTTATCAGTGCAGTTTGTCATACGCACATAAAAATGAGACGGTACACATCAAAATCTGATTTGTCTTCTCAATTATTAAACAGTATCAGAGATGAAGACCTTCAGTTTGTGAAGGGGTATCAGCCTCCTGAGAAGGTCAGACATCTCAGAATTTTGATTCATGGCCCACAAGGTGCTGGGAAGTCCTCCTTCATCAACTCTGTTGACAGCGCTTTACGGAGAAGAATTGCAACTCGGGCTCAGACAGATGCATGCACTGGTGAGAGCTTCACCACTCAGGTATGGATAACTTTTGAATGGAAGACTCAGGGTCCTCAACCTGCAGGTCTGGAGCCACTGACTGCCCTTTTCCCTAAAACCAGTGCCTGTTTGTGTTGCCAAAAAGGAAAGATAAATTTACAAGAGAAATGTTCAAAAAAGTTCAAATGTACAAGAAAAACTTCAATCTTGCAAATTTACAAGAATTTTTTTAAATACAAAATTGTGAATAAAATGTTGCAAGATACAAAGTCTTCTATTAACTGGAGAAAAATTGAAAGTTTGATTTTATCTGTCAAAAGAAACATGAAAAAGGGCCACATTTACAAGAAAAGCTGCATTTTTGAGATGTGGGATTTTATATTAAAAAAACAAAAATCTTTCCTTTTCCTAATCTTGACAGGGCAGTTTATTTTGAAAATTTAGCTGTTTATCTTAATTTCAAAGAGGTTTTTAGGATTTTTCACCATCACGAGTGGCTGCAATAGCACTCTGATCTCAAACCCAAACAAAGGCTCGGCTGGATAGGAGGAGGATGTGAGTGATCACAAGATTCTATGAGACCGATGCAAGATTAAGATGGCGACAGCCAAAATCCAAACATGAATGGAGCAATTTATTGTTTTTTACAGTATTGTTTTACCCAGAATATAGCCAATGTTGCGTTCAAAAATCTTGAGTACTACATCATATATTTCAACCATGGATGGTGCAACAAATCAAATCAAACTTTATTGTCATATTGCTGTACATACAACTGTAGTGCAGGCAAGATGAAATTGCGTTTCTCTCGGCATCCATATAAATAGAAGCAGCATGATTTAAGACACACTCACACATAGCTTCACCCCCCCACCCCCACCCCCCCATCCATTCACACATCCCTGAGACATACTTGGGAAAAAACTAACTAACTACAATATATAAATACTATACAAAATGTCCGTAGGTGCAGTAGTGTGTATGAGAGATTCCGGGTCAACTGTTCAGCATCCTGACAGCTTGTGGAAGGAAGCTGTTGATCAGTCTGGTGGTTCTGCCTCTGATGCTCCGGAATCGTTTACCAGATGGAAGAAGTTCAAAGTGTTTATGCAGAGGGTGAGAACGGTCCTTGACAATGTTCAGTGCCCTGCTCCTACAACGTTCTGAAAAAGTTCTTGGACAGAGGGGAGGGAGTCTCCAATTACCCTCTCAGTCCCCTTGACTATCCTCTGCAGGGCTTTTTTGTCTGACATACTGCAGCTGGAGTACCATGTAGCAATGCAGTACATCAGAACACTCTCCACCACACCTCTGTAGAAGGCCCTGAGGATGCAGATGGGGAGAGAGGCCTGTTTGAGTTTCCTCAAGAAGTGCAGTCTCTGCTGAGCCTGCTTCCTGATCCCCAAGGAATTCTTGCTCCAGGTCAGGTCCTGCGAGATCTGCAGTCCGAGGAACTTGATGTTCTCCACTCTCTCCACTAAACGGCCGCCGATGCTGAGGGGGACGTGCTCAGGCTGCGACCGCCGGAAGTCGATAATCATCTCCTTCGTTTTGTCCACATTGAGCACCAGATTGTTCTCCCTGCACCAACCCTCCAGGTCTCTCACTTCTTCCCTGTACATTGATTCCTCATCCCTCTGAATAAGTCCCACCACCGTGGTGTCGTCTGCAAACTTAATAATCTGGTTCCCCTCGTGTCTGGATACACAGTCCTGTGTTAGAAGTGTAAACAACAGTGGACTGAGTACACAGCCTTGAGGGGATCTGGTGCTCAGCGTGACAGAGTTGGAGATGTTGTTTCCAACCCGGACAGACTGAGGTCTCTCAGTCAGGAAATCCAGGATCCAGAGACATGTGGCGGTGTTCAGACCGAGAAGGAGTAATTTCTCCATCAGTCTCTGGGGAATAATGGTGTTGAATGCTGAACTGAAATCAATGTACAGGAGTCTGGCATAGGTGTCTTTCTGGTCCAGGTGGGTGATGACAGAGTGTAGGGTGGTGACTATAGCATCCTCCGTGGAGCAGTTTGAACGATATGCAAACTGGAGCGGGTCGTGTGATGCAGGGAGGCAGGCTGTAATGTGTGGTTTGACAAGCCATTCAAAACACTTCATCACAACTGGTGTCAGTGCAACAGGACGATAGTCATTCAAACAGGACACAACTGGTTTCTTTGCCACCGGTACAATGATAGAGGTCTTGAAGCATCTGGGAACGATGGCCTGACTCAGGGAGATGTAATAAATGCCAGTCAGGACATCCGCCAACTCACTCGTGGCGTCTTGGGACACATGTCCCGGAATGTTGTCCGGACCTGCAGCTTTGCGTGGGTTGACTCTGGTTAGGGTCCTCCGTGTGCCCGCTGTGTTGATGGTAAAAGCTGGTCCGACTGATGGTGGGGGTGGGCTAGCCCTCCCTCTTATTGTCGAGTTTGATGCTTCAAAACGTGCAAAGAAGTCGTTAAGCCTGTCTCGAAGTGAAGCGTCGTCATCATCGACCCCCTGCCTAGACTTATAGCCCGTCAGTGTCCGAACTCCCTGCCACATCTGCTTGGTGTTCCTAGTGTCACAGAGGTGTCCCTGGATTTTTTCCGCATAGGCGCGCTTTGCCACCTTAATTCCCTTTGAGAGCGCAGACCTGGCTGAGCGGAGGGCGAGCCTGTCCTTCGCTCTGAAGGCTGCATCTCTGGCTGTAAGCAGCGAGCCCACCTCTGCAGTCATCCAGGGCTTATGGTTACCCCGCATAGTGATGGTCTTCACTGTAGTGACATCCTCTGTGCACTTCGCGATGTAGCTGGTGACCATATCAGCATACTCCTCCACATCTGTCTTGTCTTCCTGGGAGGCTGCTATTTTGAAGACCTCCCAGTCTGTGTGCAGAAAACAGTCTTTCAGTGCAGAGGTTGCACTCTCTGGCCAAATTCTAATTTGTTTCACAGCTGGCCTGCTGCGCTTCAATAAAGGTTTGTAGGCAGGCAGCAGAATTACGGATATGTGATCAGAAAGGCCAAGATGGGGGCGGGGTATCGCCTTATATGCATCTGTGTTTGTGTACACTAAGTCCAACATATTCTCTTCTCTGGTCTTAAAGTCTACACATTATTTAAACTTGGGGAGCACAGTCTTTAGTCTGGTGTGGTTAAAATCCCACGCAACCACCACAAAACTGTCCGAGTGTGAAGTTTGGATTTCACTAATCGCATTGTGCAGTTCCCCGAGTGCATTCTTAGCATTAGCTTTAGCATTAGCGCTCGGCACTATGTAAACACCAGCTACAAACACGTTGCTGAATTCCCTCGGCAAATAATATGGCCGACAGTTTACAATAAGGAACTCCGCCAACGGAGAGCAGTGTTTAGACACTAACGTGGCATTGACGCACCAGTTCTTGTTAACATAGATGCATAGCCCACCCCCCAGGCTCTTACCGGAGCTCGTCGTTTCCCTGTCGGCACGGAACATCGCCATATCTTCCAGTTGAATGGCCTCGTCAGGGATGTTGTGGTGGAGCCATGTCTCAGTGAACGCAAGCACACAGCAGTCTCTCCACTCTCTCTGGGTTTCTCTCAGCAGACGCAGCTCGTCCAGCTTGTTTTCAAGGGAGCAGACGTTAGGGAGAATGAGCGACGGTACCGCTGGTCTGGAGGGGTTAGCCTTTAGCCTAGCATGGATCCCGGCCCTTTTTCCACGCTTTTGCTTGCGTTTGCTCTGCTTACGCCTCCTCCTCTCTCGGGTAGCTTCCAGCGGGGACTCCGCCAGAATTCCATGCTGGCGTAGAATGTCCAAGTCACAACCGATAGCCGCGATTCTTGCAGTGTGCAGTACCTTGAGCTTTAATAAGGTCTCACAGTTGTAAGTTTTACAGACTGTACGTCTGGGAAGATCAAAACACTCAAAACTCTCACACTCGCTGATGCCAAGAGGGGCCGCTGCATCTGTGCGTGCTGCCGCCATCTTAAGGGAATACAACAACCAGTGATAAAGACAACTTTGCTCCCACTACAGCAGCACTATCCAGTAAGAGATGCCAGCAAGCTGACTAAGCTTGTTTTCTTTTTTCTCGTAAACTTGACACTGACTACAGGAATACTTATGGTGTCCTCTCAAAATTTACTCCTGAGAAAATGTTCTGTTTAACCCCCACCCACCTCAAATAAAGAGCACATCTAAAAGCAAGATCTTTTTTTGATGTTTTGGCCAGTTGTCATTTTAAACTCAAAACTCTACCAGGCTGAGATGGACTGATGCAAAGTGGAAAAGTATGCTGTGGTCCAATGAGTCATGGATGTCATGTCCTCCAGGCTAAAGAAGAAAAGGACCATCCAGATTATTATTATATACAGTCATATAACCAAAGTTCAAAAGCCAGCATCTTTGATGGTATAGGGGTGTGTTAATGCCCATGGCAAAGGCAAATTTCACATCTGTGAAGGTGTAGGAACCTTGAAATGAAGAGACTGAATGATTTTTCAGTACTGGTTTATTTCATCTCACGTCCTACAGCTCCTCTCTCAATCAGGGAATGAAGAGATCGAGCTGTGGTAAACCACATACCTTTATACTCTTACATCAGACACAAATCACATTCACATCAAACACAGAATTCCATTCACATTTAATCCTCCCATGTCCTCTCGGCTTCTCTGTCTGACCCCAGGAGTCAGACAGTCCCTTCAGGTCCACTCTCAGATCTTCTCACTTCTTCTCCAGACCGCAGGGGGTCC
Source organism: Pholidichthys leucotaenia (assembly GCA_020510985.1). Classification (NCBI taxonomy): domain Eukaryota; kingdom Metazoa; phylum Chordata; class Actinopteri; order Cichliformes; family Pholidichthyidae; genus Pholidichthys; species Pholidichthys leucotaenia. Next base: position 23,230,324 of record CM035845.1, on the reverse strand, counting down.
AGACTCAATGTCCGTTTGAGGCGTGATGTCAATACACACTGCGAGCTCAAAGTTCCCTCATGTCTGGGTCTCTGCCAAGGAATATGTGAGCTACATAATGTTACGCCACATCACTCCCCCTGAAACGCCTAAGAACGGACATACCCAACATTACTCTAACTGTTATACACCTTATGTCAATAATGGACAGTCATACACACTATGTCAAGAATGGAAACACACACCGACTTCATGTCAATAATGGGCAGTCATACACATTACACCCTTACATCACCCCCCCCCCCCCTTTGCAGGATCTACAGCACAATTTACACGGGTTGATCAAAATACACATCACTCTGCCCGTTGCTTAGGCTTCAATCTCCTCCCGAATCTGCTGAACGCAGGCTTCGCAGCCTGTGTTGTGCCGTCCTGCGGTGCGCCTGTGGAATGAGGGGGAGAAGGGTTATTTACCCCCTGCTGGGGAACTAGGGGCTGTTCCTTTGGAGGCCTGCCGCGTCGAGGCACCCCCGCCGGCCGTACAGGTTCGTCATGTAACACAAAAGCAGGCTTTAATCTGTCAACACTGATTGTCTCCTTCCTGCCCCCCAAGTCCAGCACAAAATATTTCTCCCCGGTTTCCAGCACTCGGAACGGACGATCGTAAGGTGGGCGGAGGCTGTGATGCTGGGCGTCGTGCCTGACAAAAACAAACTCTGCGTTTTGCAAAGCCTTGGGAACAAAAACCCGCAGAAAAGTGTGATGAGCGGGGCCTGGGAGCATTTCTGCCCCCGTGCCACGTAGAGGTCCCCGCACCGGGGGGCGCTCCGGTGCTGCGTGGGCTGGCAGGAATTCTCCTGGCAGCCTGAGAGGTTGAGTAAAAACTAATTCAGCAGGTGAGGCATCTAAATCCTCTTTGGGTGCCGAACGCAACCCCAATAAAACCCATGGTAGTTTGTTTACCCAATCTGTATCCATGAGCGACGCTCTGAGGGCTGCCTTCAACGACCTGTGAAAACGCTCGCATAAACCGTTGGCCTGTGGGTGATAAGCGGTGGTACGATGGGCTGTTGCCCCTAAGCCGCTGGCCATGGCGGACCACAGCTCTGAAACGAACTGCGGACCCCTATCGGACGTAATGTCCGACGGGACTCCGAACCGCACTACCCAGGCTGTTAAAAAAACACAAGTCACCTCTGCTGCTGTGGTAGACTGCAATGGGACCACTTCCGGCCAACGCGTGGTCCGGTCCACCATTGTCAGGAGATGTGTGAACCCCTGCGAGGGTGGCAGGGGTCCCACTAGATCTACGTGTACATGATCAAACCTCTTAGCCGGGATGTGGAAAGGTTCTAAAGGAGCTTTTGTGTGCCTGTGAACTTTGGCCCGCTGGCAGGACATGCAGGCTCTCGCCCACTCTTTCACGTGCCTGCGCAGGCTTGGCCAAACAAACTTCTCCGCTACCATTTTCACCGAAGCGCGTACTCCCGGGTGTGCTAGGGAATGCACCGCGTCAAAAACATGACGGCGCCACGTGACCGGTACCACTGGGCGAGGTCGCCCGGTGGATACATAGCAAATAAGCGGGGGTGAACCGGTTTGTAAACTTACATTCTCCAGCCTTAACCCTGTTGGTCCAGACAGGAGCGCGCGCACGTCTGTGTCTTTGCCCTGCTCTGCTGCCATGGCCGCGTAATCTATCCCTATGTGCACCGGAGCCGCGTGCGCGTCCGCGCTGTTACCGTGCTCCGCGTCTGCGGCGCTACAGCCCCCATCCGCGCGGACAGGCGCTGTTACCGCTCGCGAGAGGCAGTCCGCCACCACATTAAATTTACCGGCTACGTGCTGTATATCGGTGGTGAATTCTGAAATTGCGGCCAGCTGCCTCTGCTGTCGGCCTGACCATGGTTCTGAGATTTTGGACATTGCAAAGGTTAGCGGTTTGTGGTCGACAAACGCGGTGAAACGCAGCCCTTCCAACCAGAACTGAAAATGGCGAATGGCCAGGTGGAGCGCTAGCAGTTCCCTGTCAAACGCGCTATATTTTCGCTCAGCATCGCGTAGGGACCTGCTAAAAAAAAGCGAGTGGCTGCCAAGCCCCGGCGACTTGCTGTTCTACCACGGCTCCTATGGCCACATCTGACGCGTCTGTGGTTAGCGCTATTCGGGCTGCTGGGTCTGGGTGAGCCAGCAGTGCTGCATTCGCTAGTGCTTTCTTAACCTCAGTGAATGTGCGCTCCCGCTCCGGGGGCCACTCAACCGCATTGGAGGGCTTCTGTTTTTTTAGCGCGGCGTACAACGGTTGCATGAGCTGCGCCGCGTGAGGTATGAAACGGTTGTAAAAATTTACCATACCTAAAAATTCTTGCAACGCTTTCACCGTTTGTGGCTGGGGAAACTCAGCCACTGCGCGTACTTTGGAGGGGAGCGGAACTGCACCCTCTGGGGAGACGCGGTGCCCTAAAAAATCGATCTGTGCTGCGCCAAAGAGGCACTTGGCTGGGTTGATTATCAACCCGTGCGCTCCCAACCTCTGAAAAACAGTTCTGAGGTGACTTTCGTAGACAAAAACAAAAGAAAGGTCACGCAAAACGGCATCCATCATGCGTTGGAAGGTTTGCGCAGTGCCTTTAAGGCCAAAAGGCATGCATAAAAATTCAAAAAGCCCGAAAGGGGTTATTACCGCTGTCTTGGGAATGTCCTCTGGTCGGACCGGGACCTGATGATAACCGCGGACCAGGTCTATTTTAGAAAAAATTTGCGCCTTGGCCAAATGCACCAAAAAAATCTTGGATATGCGGAATTGGGTAGCGGTCCTGCGCTGTGGCATTGTTTAACCTGTGATAATCGCTGCACGGTCTCCACGAGCCGTCCGCCTTAGGGACCATGTGGAGGGGGGAAGCCCAAGCGGACTTCGAGCGGCGAATTATGCCCAACCTTTCCAGGTTGGCGAACTCCTCACGCGCAATGGAGAGCTTAGCTGCATCCAAGCGCCGAGCCTTAGCAAAAACTGGTGGGCCACTTGTGGTTATAAAGTGCTCCGCCCCGTGCTTCGCCACCATAGCTGAAAACGTGGGAACTGTGAGTGCTGGGAACTGGTTTAGGAGAGTGTGGAACTTACCTCCTGCTGCAGCGGCGTTGGCCTGTACTGATGGCGGGGACACTCGCGCTGCACAGGGAATAGAACAAAAAGAGAGTGCATTAACCAAGCGTCTATTAGCCAGATCTACCAACAAGCCATGTGAGCACAAAAAGTCGGTGCCTAACATGTTGAAACTCACCGCCGCTACTATGAAGGTCCATTCATAGGTGCGGCTGTGCAAGGACAGGCGCAGAGTTCTTTCGCCAAAAGTCTTAATCGACGAGCTGTTTGCGGCTGTTGCCCCATCTCCGCGGGGACCGGCCACCCGGTCCGCTTAGGTTGCGGTGATGAAACTCCTCTGTGCTGCGGTGTCAACGAGGAATTGCCGTCCGGAGCTCGCGTCTGTCAGGTACAGCAGCTTGTTCCGTTCGCCGAGGGTCGAAGCTGCTAACGACCTCCGGCTCTTGCGTTTCCCTGCTTCCTGAAGTTGCATGGCGGGACGCATCTGTGAGCCTTGTGCGCGAAGCGTCGATGGTAGAAACACAGCTCGTCCCCTCCTCTGCTTCGGGACCGCGCTGCCGCTGTTGTCCCTGAGGTCAGCTCGGCTGCCACCGGATCTCCATCACCCTGGGCCGCCGCGCCGAGGTCTGCTGCTGCCGCTGCCGTCTCCTGCTCGCCGCATGCATCCAGGAGCCGCTCCGCTTCCAAAGCCAGCGCGCGGAAGTCCTGCTGGTCCACACACCTCATGCTGGACAGGGAGCCTCTCATGTGCGCTGGAAGGGTCCTTAAGAAGATGTGTTTAAATAAAAACGCATCGTTGTCTGCCCCGATCATCTGCAGCATGTCCTCCATAAGGACGGTTGGCCTGCGTCCTCCTCTGTCGCGCAGGTCCAGAAGTGTTCTGGCCCTCACCTCGGCTGATGGCACAAAGCTCCGAATGAGGGCGGCTTTCAGGGCATCGTATCTGCCAGCAGCGGGCGGCTGCTGCACCAGGCTCCGCACACACCGGGTTGTGCGGCTGTCGAGTCTTGCGATGACATTGTGGAACTTAACGTCATCCGCTGATGCCCCGTTGAGCAGGAACCGCGACTCCACGTGTTGGAACCATGAGTGCGGGTCCTCTTGCCAGAACTCGGGGAGTTTAATGGAGTTTACGCCAGTGCGGGCGGTCTCCGGTGAATCAGGTTCGGAGTCGGAGAGACGACCTCCAAGCCTTTCCATACTTCTCACGTGTGGGTCACCAATGTAGGAACCTTGAAATGAAGAGACTGAATGATTTTTCAGTATTGGTTTATTTCATCTCACGTCCTACAGCTCCTCTCTCAATCAGGGAATGAAGAGATCGAGCTGTGGTAAACCACATACCTTTATACTCTTACATCAGACACAAATCACATTCACATCAAACACAGAATTCCATTCACATTTAATCCTCCCATTGTCCTCTCGGCTTCTCTGTCTGACCCCAGGAGTCAGACAGCCTCTTCAGGTCCACTCTCAGATCTTCTCACTTCTTCTCCAGACCGCAGGGGGTCCAGACTCAATGTCCGTTTGAGGCGTGATGTCAATACACACTGCGAGCTCAAAGTTCCCTCATATCTGGGTCTCTGCCAAGGAATATGTGAGCATAATACATAATGTTACGCCACAAAGGTACCATTAATGCTGAACAGTACATACAGGTTTTGGAGCAACATATGCTGTCTTTCCAAGCAATGGTTATGAAGCCACATTCTGCATGTGTTACAACAGCGTGGCTTCGTAGTAAAAGAATGCGAGTACTAGACTGGCCTACCTGCAGTCCAGACCTGTCTCCCAATGAAAATGTGTAGCGCATTGTGATGCACAAAGTACACCAACAGAGGTCCCAGACTGTTGCGCAACTGAAGTTGTACATCAAGGAAGAATGGGAAATAATTCCACGCACAAAGTTTCGAAATTAGTGTCCTCAGTTCCTAAATGCTTATCAAGTGTTGCTAAATGGAAAAGTGACGTTGTAGAATGTGTAAATGATGAGGCAAATTGGTCTCAAGCAGTTTATTACACATTCTCTCTCATGAGCATAGTAGAAAAGAGAACATCTCACACAGAACTCTTCACTTATATACTCAGGTCCTTCTACATATCAAAAGGTCACATTGCATTCACATAAAAGATCACACTGCATGCACTTCCTTAATCCTTTAACATCCCCCTCACAGACTCTGGCACACAAAGCATCCTCCAAGCCGTCTCTGACATACAAAAGATCACATTTCACAGCTTCCTGTTATCTCCAAGGAAACTCTGCCCTCTGTTCTTATCAAAGATGCTGCTCATTATGTTATGGCCATGTGCGGCCACAACGTAACACAATGGTAAACATGCAGTGTCCCAGCATTTTTGGAACATGTTGCAGCTATTAAATTCAAAATGAGGGAATATTTGCAAGAAAGCAATAAAGTTTATTAGTTTGAACATTCAATATCTTGACTTTGTACCGTATTCAATTCAAGGTTAAAAAGGATTTGCAAATCATTGTATTCTGTTTTTATTTACATTTTACAAAATGTCCCAACTTCACTGGACTTGGAGTTTGTAGAAAATGAACAGAAAATAGTTGGCAACAGCAGAAAAATGGAGACATGCAGCCTAAATATTAGACTTATTCCTATCGGTGGTTCTGTCCTTTGGTGGCCTGCTTTGCATTAATATGCATGGCCAGCCCCTTGCCATTTTGCCACCCTAGGTGGAGATTAGGGTACCCCCTGTGCGCATGCATGCACACACACCCACACAAACACACAACCCCAAACACTATGCCTTATCAGGTCCTGAAGTCCCCGATAAAAGCAACAGACCATGGGACTCACTTTACAGCTTATAAAAAAAATTCCATAAGCCCCTTTCAATCGAGGCTTGCCGCTATTATCTTAATAGGGTAATAGGGCTACACATGTCAGATGATGCCGGCTAAATGACTCTGCAGGCAGCGTGGGTCATTGGCCACCTCATCTCAGTTCAGACATTTGAATAAGAACGGGCAGAGACAAAGAGTGGAAATGAATCAGAAAGCTGTCTGCCATTATTCTGACAGATTATATTCATTTCAAAGCTGCTACAGACGACTGTGTGTGCCACAAATATCACAGCAGCTGAAAGTGAGAGCCTCAGCCGATGGTCAGAGCCACCTGCATCTCTGACTTTCCCCGCCTGCTGTGGAGCAGATACAAGCCTGGCCTGTTTCAGGAAGAGGAAATCTCTGTTTAGTTCTACTCTGTGCATGTTCATGCATCCCAGTTCACCTCTCATTAACCCTCTATTTGTGTTTGTCGCCAAACTGCAACATGACCCCTAGTGGTCAACAGTGGAAAAGATTTTTTTCAAGAAAATATTCTGATCAGATGTCAGAACTTTCCAAAGCTATAACTTGAAAGTCGTAAGAGATAATGGCTTACTGTCAATTAGAAAGATGTAGAATATGATCCAAAATTTCAGATACGAGTAAACTTGCACATCTAATTTGCATACAAACAAACAAAGACATTCGTCACTTACCACTGGCAAGGCGGCGTCCATTTGCGGCTTTCTGGTCATAATTTTGTTCTCTCCCGGTCATTTTAGCTTTCTCTCCTACATCCAGAAACTGTTACTGATTATTCCACCTAAATCTTTTAACTGTCCACATTTCATGGACGGGTCACGCGCCCCCAGTGGCACAGCACAGCAACTGCACCTGTAAACTCTCTGGCTGTACTCTGACATCCTTGGCTATACTGAGGATTTGTACTGACCTGTACTGATCTGACAGTTCAGAAGGTGGCAGACACGTGTCGGAGGAATCATGGCTGACATGGAATACAGCAAAGAAGAAGAAATCATCATTATTATTCTTCCTTTTTCTGCCATGAGCTCACAACACCAAGATGGTCGCCACCACGATCATCTGGATCCTCACAGAAACTGCATCATACAGGAAAAATAGCCACGTAATACAAATGAAATTCATGTGGGATAATTATAAGAGTTTGTAGATGTGACAGAGAGCGTAAATGACTGATCAAACACAAAACAACGACCACGATGGGTGAAAACAGACTGACCACGCGAGTGAGCGCCCCCCCCCCCCGCCATAACGGTTAGTGATGTATTTGTCTTTTTTTTTACATTTTATTGAGTTTCTAGTTCATATACTTTGAAGATAAGATAAAAACATACTGCTGTAGACAAAACAGTGTAAAAAAAACCTAACCATTCTTTGTGTAAATATGTCCGAAGTCCACTTTTGACTGAGCTATGTAATTTATATAGCTGCCATGACATTATGCAAATTAGATGCGTAAATTGATTCCTATCTGAAACTTTTGATCATATTCTACATCTTTCTAATCGACAGTAAGCCATTATCTCTTGCAACTTTCAAGTTATAGCCTTGGAAATCTGAACTATTTTATTAACAAAAAATATTTACCACTCTTGACCACTAGGAGTTATGTTTACCCTTTAACCGTCACAGTCGCCATACGGCGACTGGGACAGTTAAAGGGTTAATTTTGCTTTTATTCTGTGGCAGTTTATCTTATATGACGACATGCAACCGGCGATTGCTCTACAGTCACATGGTGTTCTGGGCACCGGCAGGTGAAATCAATGAGCTTCGTGCTCCCTCTGTTATAAAAACATGTAAACATCTACCTTCATAAGCTAAATAATCTCTTTTTAGAATCATAGTTGGCAAATTTTTGACCAAATCCTCTGAATTTGCTCCTCTGTCTGCGATAGCATATGTCCACAACGATGGGTACCGTCCATTTTGTTTTGTAATCTCAGAGACGAAGAAGAATAAGGATTTCTTCCTCTTTGGTGTATTACGTGTCATCCATGAGTCCTCCAATGCGTGCCTGCCACCTTGTGAACTGGCATGATCAGTACAAATCCTCAGTCCAGCTGGGGAGTGTTTGGCATGTATCAGTTGACAGATGCAGCGCCACACTCTGCCACTAGGGGCACACGAAATCACACAGCTTCAGGGTTAATTTATCCTCTACTAATCTTTTCTTGACAGCTCCCTCCGAAATAAAATGTATCCCACCTTCCGTGGTGCTCGAAGTGAAACGCAACACACAAACACACATCCTCACCAAATAAAACTACAAGCCTGTACACACAACCACACACAAAAGTAAAAACAAACAGCCACAACAATAAATTTTGTCCTATGTTTGCTGTTTTGTAGTTATAAATCATATATGAGAGGCAACACACAGGACCGTACTTGGAGCTGTTTGTAGCTGGAGACTGAATCCACAGGATTGGCCAGTCGGGGGTGGAATGACTGCTGACAGAACTTGCACTGGTTCTGCTGTTAAAGCAGAGTTTGTCACAGTGTCATCTGGCAGGTGGAGAATAAGCAAAGCTGGTCTCTCTTCTGTCTTTAGTTAGCCCGCATATTTATTTAATTTTGCAAATCTCATCAAGTTCCTCTCAGCAATCTGTTTACATGACACTGGTACAGGAGTGGTGTGGATGGGCCCGCCACACCAAACTGCACTGCTGAAGTAAATCAGCTTTCTCATACAAAGCTATGACAGAATTTTAACAAGCTCCCCACTGTTTTGAAAACAAGAACAAATTACAGAGACTTTTCCACAGAGACTAAAAAATGGATTTTAAGTAATCAAGCCTGCCAGCATTGACTCTCTCCCTTAAATGGGATTTGAAATTGGACTCAGATAGTTTTTATGTGTTCCGTTTCTCTTATCTTTTTACCTTTTAAACTTACCCCCTGCTTGTATCAGGGTCAACAGTTTCTGAAACCCAGTGGCGGACCGTGTATTTTACAACTAGGCCTTCAGTGGTGATCTACCCAATTTAAGTGCCATTCATACCAAACACCATAAAAATAGCCTATAGGGCCATCCACACAAAGCATGTTGAAGATAACTTTAACTATAAAATTATAGTTTTAAAAATCTTTACCTTTTCATTGGAGAGCTCCATTTCCATGCACACTTGTTTGCTGAGCTGCAGATCCTCTCTTGTTTTCCCAAAGTGTTAAGTACTGTTGCTTGTCCAGCTGGCGGCTATGCTTCGGTGTCTTGCTGCTTCCTTGGTTAAGGCCCTGTCACACCTAGATAATACAGGCAGTGCTTGCAGTGCTTGCAAAATGTATGAAAAATTTGGAGAATATGCTGGGGTACGTGAATCAGTTATGGCTCAGTTTTGTCTAAATTAAGAGCACGCTGAAGCACGCTGGTATACAGCATTGTTCACCGAGCTCTTCTGAAAAAATTAATTTTCAGCATGCTGAAAATTTTCCGACATATCCAGCTTATGGCTGACAATGTCCCGCATTCACAGAGCAAATGACATTTTTGCAGCGTTGGTTAACAGGAAAACCCCATACAGAGCTCACTGCCTGTAGCGCATACGCGCATGTGCACACACACACACACACACACGGGACCTGTCGGGGTCTTTTACATTTAACTGAAGCATATAGAGGGGTTGCATGTGACATCAGTGGTCACATGCCACATTGTTTTTCTGCCATTTTGGACGGAAAATAGCGTGGACCCTGTGTTGAGATGAATAATAATTCCACTAGCACCTACTTGGCCCGACTTGCCACGGTGTTGGTCGTTTTCCATTATGAGTGAATACCACCTCAAGTGAGTGAGATCTTTACAGCAAGGCAGCCCGACACTCCCATGACATCATTTGTATGTGACAAGAAAAACACAAGATGGATATCGAGGCGAGCCTGCTGCTCACTGGCTTTTTGTCAGAGGAAAGGCAAAAAAAGGAGAGCCAGAGAAGGCTACAGGCAGCGAGACGGAACACTCTGGAAAAGTACTGGAGAGTTTAGGAAGCCATGGAGCAGCCGAAGACGTTGGGATACGAACTAGATCACATATGAAGGTAAGCTAATGATTGTTATTGCTAGTTAGTACTAATAAGTCCCCTGTACTACATTGTAATCACGGCAAGTTATTGCTATTAGGTACTAAAATGTGTATGCTGTGTGTGTATGTTTTAGATTTCTCTCTTGTGGCAAAGTTATTGCTTCAAACCGTCGATCTGCGCATTCAACCAAGCCTCCCAGTGATAGGATGTCACCCTAGCTTCACGAACCGCAGTGATCGCAGAATTCCAGAAAGTCTGAAGAAACATTTAGCTTCCTGTGCAACAAATTGCTCTGATCTATGTGAAAAACATGGAGAGACTTTTGAGACATCATGGGATGTAGCTGCTCCAGCCAGTAGTGTCTTGGCAAAAAGTGGTCAGCTGCCAAAAATTGATTGTGAGGTGCCATATTGTAGTTATGGGGTTATTTTAGCTGCCAGATATATATTTCAACAGGTAAGCAGTACTGCGTTAGGTATAATAAAATATGTTTAACAATTATGATGCATTTTTCACCCAAAACAAACTTCATCTAGTATTAAAAGCAATTAAAATAATGCAGTCACAAGGTTACATGGAAAATACAAGATTCAAGATACAAAGGGTTTATTATCATGTGCACAGTTAAGAAATGCTACATTTCCTGAGCAATGAAATACTTACTTTGCTCTCCGAACGACTGCCAAGTTAAAGGTACAGAAACAACAATTCTGATAGGTCATGACACACTAACACAGTAACTCAATCCTAGTACTGATGGATGCTAAGAGACATCTGGGTTTCCGTGGGTCCTTAAAAAGTCTTAAAAAGTCTTAAATGTGTTTGTCCAAAATTAAGGCCTTAATTATCCTTAAAAATTACAATTAATCCTTACATCCGCCTTTCAGAGGTCTTAAAAATGCCACAAACACAATGGACAAAATTGCAATATTTTCTTACGTTGTACTGTGAATTCTTTGTAAAGAATTTGGCGAATTTGTAATTACTGCTCCTTATTTTAGCACCACGGAGCGGAAGTGGGCGGAACCAACAGCAATCATTCGTTTGTGGGGGGAGGGGGTTACTTTCAGGTTTACACGTTAGTAGCTTGCATTTCAGTAGCTGTTGGCAACGTCAGTCATGGGCAAATATAAATTTAATCTTTGCTGGATGGTTAAACCGACATTTGCGGCATGGTTAAGACCGGTTCAAGGAAATAACTATGAGGCCCGTTGTATGCTGTGCAAGAAGCTCTTTAAACTCGGCTCGATGGGAATTAAAGCTGTGGAATCGCATATACAGAGCGAGAAGCACAAAACGGCTGCAAAAACATGAAAGACGATAAGAACAACACACTCAGTATGCCTGCTTGCACCTTTATTGACAACCACAAAGTCACAGGAGAACCCCAAAGAAAAAAAAACATATCCGCTCCCCCACCTTCTGCTCGCTTTCACAATAAAAGCCCTGCGGATAACAGTACAACAAACATTTGATAAATGACAGTTATATACAATATATTGTATCTGAAACTTAACAATCTCCCTGTCTTTTTTTTTAATCAGTCATATTCAAACCCATTAAGTCCAACAACATAAACATATACACGTGCTCAAATAAACCCTGAGCTTGAAGACAGAACATAACTGTTAAACAAAGCTTAAATATGAATAGAACTGTATGTTCTCAAGTTTTCATTTTTTTTTAGTAATACTCTGACCCCTATTAACCAACAGTCCATTGCCCTTCACTCAGCGCCTTGAGCAACTGGTGAGCTGATGCAGCCCTTTTTGTGAGGCAGTCTGCGAGTTGTTCTTTTGTGCTCTGCCACAGTATTTGTTCACCTTTCTGCATCTGAATAAGCTCTTTGATGCTACTAATCTCCAAACAAAGTCTTTTCTCAGAGACTGACTTTGTGGATTTTAGTGCATCAGTTAGCGAATGGTTGTCTGTTACACAGATTATTGGAGGGGCATGGTTTGTGTCTCCTGCGGTCAACTCAGAAAACAGTGTAGCTAGAAAAAGTCCATTGTCAACCCCTTCAGACATAGCCAGGGTTTCACCAGCTAGTGTACTTCTCACTACCCTTTTTACTCTCTTTGATTGCCAAGAAAGAGGTGAAAACTTTCCTTTTTCTCCCATGAGAACAATGAAATGTCCTCCTTGAGTGCCTCCATCAGACAAGTTTCCAAATGAGGCATCACTAAACACAGTCTTTTCCCAAATGTGAAAAGTTTAACACAACCTTCTTTGACTTTATCTTGCACACTATTCTGTTTGCTTCATGGATCGTGTGTACAGTTGCATCTTTCAGTGTTGATGCTAGGTTACTAGCATCAAACATCACATCTGGTCTACTCCGCCTGGCAACCCAGAGAATCTGACCAATCTTTGATCTGAGTTGATCTTTTTCCTCCTCACAGAGAGGTGAATCTTGCTGTACTGCTCGCGATGGGTCAGTGTGTATGGGCTGCATGTGCTGAATGTATTTCTCCTGGTGCATTTGTACCTTTCCATCAAGAGTCACAAAGTCTACTCCCACATAAGAGAAGTGTTTGTGTGCCTCACGCCCAACCTGAAAAATAGATTTCAGGTGAGGTATGACTGTTGTGGCAAATTTTTGTGTGCCTTCCCATTTGAAATCATCTACATGACAGGCGAGCACCCCAGACACGGTGCAGTCTTGATCTAACCAATAGAAAACAGCCGGATCGACCTTTGACATTTGTCCACCTGCTATCAGCTCTATCTCTTTGACTCTGTTGTACCAGTACAATGATGCATCTGCTAAGCCATATACACACTTTTTGAGCTTCCATAATATTCCATTACAGTTGGCTTCAGGAGGTAGTCTAATGTAAATGTCACGTGACACCTCCATTCCCTGAAGAAATGCTGATTTTATGTCCATAGAATGAAGTGACAAATGAAGAATAAAATGAAATTATTTTGGCAAATAACTGCTGTCAGTAGTCGTAAGGACTCTGAAGCACAGGTGGATGAGTCCTTTTGCAGCTCACACATCTCCATCTCCTCAAAACCTCTTGCCACCAGACGAGCTTTTGGCACTAATCCTGAGACAGTTTCTTTAAGAGTACACACCCACCTTGTTGAAATACACTTTTGCCCCTCATCCTTCATTTCTACAAACACACTGTTATCTCTCCAGCATTTTATTTCTTCTTGTTTGGCTTTATCAAATGATAAATCATTAGCCACAAACACATCTTCATTAGTGTTAACATCAGTGACAGCGGGTTCAGTCTCAAGACTCTGTACCTGTGTTAGATCAACAGATTTTGTGTTACCATCTAGATGATCAGGCTCCATAAAAAGCAAGTTATACCAATTTTTGTATTTCCCTGTTGCTTTGCCTGCATGCCCCAAAACTTTGGCTGTGTGTTTAACCCCACTGTCTTTGTCTATGTATTTCAGGACCTGCCCCGTTTTCAAACAAACACCGGATGTTTCAGCTGTGTTTGTTTCTCTGTTAGGCATTTCTGGTTGTGTTCCATGAGTCTCATTGTCACCATTCGTGGAAAGTGAAATCTCACTCTGAACTCCAGTAGCTTCTTCGGTGCAATGGGGCTGAAGCATGTTTTCTTGAACCTCCATTTCGTTTTCTGTGTTCTCCATGTTTTTAGCAGTTCCTGTCATTCCTTGTTTTTCACCAATGTCTATGTTGTTTTCTGGATTTCCATTTGTTGTCTGATGTTCACCACTTTTAGGATTCACTTTTCTCAGTCTGAGATGATGCACTCTTATGCAGGTTCCTCCGTGTCGAACAAACACCACTGCACCATCCTGGCCAATAACAACTGCTGGCCCTTTCCACTCTGGACAGTCCACTCTTTTATAGTAGACTTTATCACCCACTTCATATGTTTCATCTGTGTGACGGATTTGTTTGCGTAGTGCTCTCCGTATTCTTTCAGAACATTCTGCTTCTGTGAAAGCTCTTCTTGCAGCGTGCAAAGCAGAGATGTGTTTTGCAACCCATTCACTCTTTGTAGTTCCCTCTAAGGCTGGGAGTTTATCATTTAACACAGAGGGCATGTTGGGATTCTGTCCAAACACCAGTTGATATGGGCTGTATCCATGAACATTGTGCATAGTATTTTTCGCCATGAGTGCCCAGTCTAGAGCAGTGTTCCAGTCACAGCAGTTACCGGCTTTTATTTTCATTATGATCTCTGTGAGTGTTTGATTATGTCTCTCTAGAAGTCCATTGCTCCACGGGCTGTAGGCAGCTGTTGTCTTAACTTCTATGTTGAAATTCTCTGCCATATCTCTCACCTCATCATTATTGAACTCTCCTCCATTGTCACTAAACAGTTTCTGTGGTGGTCCATGTACACTTACCCACACATGAATGAAGTGCTTCATTATTTCTGAGGCCTTTTTCGTAGTGAGAATGCTGCCTACACTGAATCTTGTGAATTGATCAATAATGTGAAGATACCATAGGCCTGGCTTCAGTTCACGTAGATCAACTGCCACAGTTTCGTTATACTGAGATGCTAGTGGCAATCCAACTGCAGGCCTTGGTTTGGTCTTACTGTACCTTTGGCAAATGTCACATTCACTGATGATTTTTTTAGGATCATGTTGCATTCTGTGTCTTTATTTCCAGAGCTATCAAGCAGCTTCTGCAATTTGTCAGCAGAAGCATGGCCAAACTGTTTGTGAAGCTTCACCAGGATTTTGTGTTTTTTAGCCACATTCAAATTGTCCGTGATTGTCAGGATCTCCTCATCCCATTGCTCTTGATTCTCAGAATCAGAATCAGAATCGGAATCAGATTTATTGCCATTGTTCATGTAGTACACAAACTAGGAAATTGTCTCGGTGCAATGCTGCAACATTAAACATGGAGTAGCCCTAAAGATAAAAATAAAAAAACTATGCATGCAATAAAATGTAGAATATGAATGAGTAATACTAAACTATGCAATTTTTAAATTGCATAGTTACATAGTTGTAAGTTGTAACTATGTAGTTACATAGTTGTTAGTTGCATAAAATGCATCTCCATTTTCATGTTTTGTGACATCATCATCAGCTGTCAAAATCTGATCATCGCACTGACTGTGTCTATTTTTTCTGTCTATAATGTTCACACAGTAATGACCAGAGCTGGTAAAGTCAAGTTTCACTGGTCGCTGAAACATAACTGCACTGTCATTTTCCATGTCCAACACTGTTCCTGCTCTTTTCAAGGATGTTTTGCTCAGAAGAAGTGAGATTTTTACAGGAACAACCTCAGTTTCAATACTACATCTTGTCTGTCCAATCTTTGCAGGCATTTTCATCCTTTTTGTGGAATGAATCACATTTCCATCACCAAATTTAAATGGTTTGTTTCCCCGTTTTTCTCATATTATTTATCTCACTCAGACTCAGCCTTGTCTGTCATGCTTCGGCCCGTGCAGACCGCAAATAAGAGCCGAGGGCCGACCAGTGAGTTTGCGTAATTTATTGACAACGAAAAGCAACAAAGGAAATGAGCCTCGTGGGGCAAAACACAAATAACACGAGAACACTTACTATTTATGATGAGGGAAAAGAGGAGAGCTGGAGCCGGGCGTAGGGATTCCAGCCCAATCCACAACGTGAGGGATGTGTGGAAAGCGTGAGGTCGCAGCACTGAAAAAACAGATCAGCTCCCTAATATAGGGGTTGACAGCTCATCAGCTGATGAGCGATAATTGGCCTCCAGCCATCCCGTGGTGCTTGGCTTCTGACAGCCGGAAGCACCGCCGAGACGCTGTCACAACAAAGGACTGGCCAAAAGCCAGGGGGGAGAACGGAAAACAACCGACGATCCCGTGTGCAGAAAAGGTCAGCGCACGGATCATAACAGTTGCCCCCGTTCACGACGCGGATTCCAGATGCGCCGTAACATCAACCCCCCACCCCCCACCCCCCACCCGGGAGGTCCACCAAACCGCCCCAGGGAGGGAGGAGGGGGAAGCAGGGACAAGGAGGGCCAGAAACAAATGTATCCCGAAAAACACAGACCAAGAACAATATGGGCAATACAGAGCAAGGAACAAAAACGAAAAACACTCCATACAGCACCCATGAAACGAAATTTGGAGGGCCCCAAACGGAAACACCAAAACCAGGCCAAGGAGAACACAAAAACACGCTAACAGCGATGAATTACAAGAACGAATTACATGAACCATAACAATAATCACACCAGAACATCCACAAAATACTGAAGGACAGGGAAAAAACACAGGGATGACAGGCGCAATTACACAGTTCAGGGGGTCTCCCCGCATCCAGCATCCAAACCGCTAACAGGGGTAACGGGAAGAATTCAGGCGGCCTACCCGAATCCCAGGCCAGGAAAAACAGTGCGTCAGGTGGCCGGACCAGGTCGCCGAATAGAGAGTCAGGTTTGTCAGGAGGCCGACCCAGGACGCCAAACGGGAGGAACAGGCTCCCAGGTGGTCGACCCGCATCAACCTGCCACCAGGACCGCAGGGGAGAACACGGAGACGGCTTCCCAGTGGCGGAGAAAAGCGTGGGAGAGCCGGGCTGATTACGGGGAATCCCCGCAGCACCCGGTGGGAGGGGAAAGGGACCAGGGAGAAGACGAGGGACCAGCTCGGTGTTGCTCAGCGGAGGATCTGCAGCTCCTTCTCCGAACCCGCACACGAACTGGTGCTACGCTGTCGTCGGATCCCAAACGGAATCGTGTTGCACCCGCAACGGACCCAGATTGGGCTGGAACCAACCCGGTGACGGACCCCGACTGGGTCAATGCTGCACCCGCGATGGACCCTAACTGGGTCGGCGCAGCACCAGGGACGACCCTCGAACCCTGACCCGGAACCTCCAGCTCAGCGACCGGGATCGACTCCGCACCGGTGACCCTGGGAGAAGGCTCAGGAGAGAAGAAAGAAGACCCAGGATCAGGATCACCGGTAGCGCCAAAACCCGGCGAGACAAGCTCGGATGCAGCGGACAGCTGCACCCGGCTCGCCTCCCCAACAGACCTGCAAAAATGCTCTAAAATGGAGAAGAGAAAGACAACACAGAGCACTTGCCTGATCTTGAGTTCCGACGCTGTCCAGGACTTCAACGATCCAGATTCAGCTGGGAGAAGGTCGTCATCCGGTTCCCACTCGGCTATGGCGGGCTCCGCAGCCGGCATGATAGCACTCACAATCTAGAGCTCTTCTGTTGCAGATTTCCTCACCGAGGGCCCACACGGCGAGGAGGCAGGGGCTCCATAACCTGCCGGGTCGAGCTGCTCCTCACTGGAGACCTGGGGACGCTTCGTCGACGGCGCAGGCTCCAGTCTGCAGACCACCCTCCTCCTTTGCCCGTGACGTGGCTGCGGGGCTGGATCCAGACTCTCCAGGCCTGCAGGCTCCATCCTCGTCCAGCAGCGTAGTCCTGGCGCTGGGGGAGGCTCGGGGGAAGGCGACACAAAGACGGCAGGTTCATAATTAATTCTTGCAGAGGGCAGAGGGAGCTCAGGGGACTGAGAACCCCGAACTCCGCCCCCAGGAACCAAACAAGGTAATTCACCCAGTGAGGGAAAAGAAGGAATAAACACTTGCCTGCTTCCTGGAGGCCGGATGGAACCCGCCGCAGTGGACTGAGATCTTCCCTTTCCCCGCTGGATGGAGATGGAAGGACCCCCGGGAAGACGAGGAGGTGCCGCTCGCGGTGAATCCATGGCGGGCCTCACAGAAGCGGAACTCATCACCCTCACAGCAGCTGAAGAAGACGTCGAAGAGGAGGGGTTGACAGCCAGGGCGATCCGAGCAAGAGGAGCTGACGGAACAGCGGGGACAGAAGACCCGGGGAGAGAGGCTGCGGGAATTCCCTCCTGACGTAATGCAGAAGGTGCTGCTGACTGGGAGGCAGGGTTCCTCCGACGACCCAGAACTGGATCCGGAGGGGGTTCTCGCTGAGGTTTATTAACTGCTTGGTGACGGCATTTGCTGGCAGGAGGCGAGGCGAAGGGGAGGTCTGGAAAACGCCGCTCTTGTGCATAAACGGAGGAGAACAGGTCGGCGTATTCAGGGTAACCATTCAGTTCAGGATTCCTCTCCACCAGCCTGACCGCCGTAGTCACATGCTTGATAATCTGTGAAGAGTGACAGAGCGAGCAGCTGCTACACGGTCTCTGATGGACGCAGCTGTCAAATGTAGCATCTCCGGGGAATCCCGGCTGACATCACGCTCACTCGGGGCTCACCCCTGGATGGTGCGAACTCCTGGGCCGGACTGGGGACAGGAAAGGGATTCCGGAATGAGGAGCGAGGATGCCCCCTATTCGGCTTCCTGCCGGAGTTTCCCTCCAGCCCACGGAGTATCTCGCGCTGTGAAGCGATGTCCGCCCTCCTCGCCGTAACTTCTGGGTGGTGGGAGTAGCGAGGAAGGTGATTGAGGATGTCCTCAGCGAGATCCAGGTGCCAGCGTTTATCGCTGGGGGTGTCATACAGCATAGCAGTGAAGAGTGTTCCATCGACATAGTCTAGAGCTTCCGCTAGGTCGTAGCCCAGGCGCCGAACGCTGCGCCTGAAAGATGGCATCCTCCCAACACGCAGTCACCCAGACAGGGAAGAACAAAAGTCCAATAATGCAAGACTCACGGTGACCAGCGTCTCGCTGGCTGCGAACTACTGTCATGCTGCGGCCCGTGCGGACCGCAAATAAGAGCCGAGGGCCAACCAGTGAGTTTGCGTAATTTATTGACAACAAAAAGCAACAAAGGAAATGAGCCTCATGGGGAAAAACACAAATAACACATGAGAACACTTATTATTTACAATGAGGGAAGAGAGGAGAGCTGGAGCCGGGCGTAGGGAGTCCAGCCCAATCCACAACGTGAGGAATGTGTGGAAAGCGTGAGGCCACAGCACTGAACAAACAGAGCAGCTCCCTAATATAGGGGTTGACAGCTCATCAGCTGATGAGTGATAATTGGCCTCCAGCCGTCCCGTGGTGCTTGGCTTCTGACAGCCGGAAGCACCGCCGAGACGCTGTCACAACAAAGGACTGGCCAAAAGCCAGGGGGGAGAACGAAAAACAACCGATGATCCCGTGTGCAGAAAAGGTCAGCGCACGGATCATAACATTGTCATGTAATTATCGAGCCATTCTTGTCCACACAGAGTGCGAGTGCATGTGGTGTCAATTATTGCAAAATCAAAACACTCAGTCATAAAGATTTCTGCTTCATTGGGTGACTCTTTAGTAAACAGGGTAAAGTTACACTCCTCTGTGTTACTTACTTCACTCGCTTCTGTAAGTTTGACTTGTTCACTTCTGTGTGGACAGTCTTGAGCCCACTGAAATGTGCTTTGGCAGATGGCACATCTTGATCTCTGTCCAAAGGGTTGGTGCCTGCTTGTGGTGTTTTTTTGTTTACTATTCCAGGAGGAAGATTTTCTTGTTTGCCGGTTTTGTTCTGTGATATAGGCCGTTTCCTGATTAATGCCCAAGGTTAAAACAGATTAATTTTCACCAAATATTCACTTGAGTGCTGATTTCATCGAGGCAAAAGTTAAATCTGTACACGTAGTCAAGGCGAGCTGCCGATCTTTAACATCCAGGCATGCAGTTTCTAACAACTTAAATGCTAAAAACAGCATCGGGAAGCTCCATCTTATATTTACGCATGCGGGAGTAGCGCTGCTCAAAGTCTATTATATAGTCTGCCATAGACACACCGCTGTCTTTCTTTATCCGGTCAAAATTGAAGTGGGCCTCATAAACTCGGTCTTTTTCTTCTTTCAAGAATAAGTTATCAAGATTCAAAAGTCACATTTTGTCTTAGCTTCGTTCTGAATTGTAATCGCTCTTGTTTTATTTTTTTCTTTTGAATTCTTGGATGGAATATGGGTGGGCAATATAAGCTGCGGCTTCAGCCATCACCCATTTCGGATAACTTATGTTGAACTGTATAATCAGAGGAGTTATTGTCTAATTTGACCTTGTTGGATTTTCTTTCCCCCTTTGTTATATTATTCAGTTTCTTTTAACCTGTACTATCCGAAATAAAGACTCATTCATTCATTCATTCAAAAAAGCAAAGTGTCCATACCAGTGTCTCCATTCAGGTCATCTATCGGTATCACCATCACCACTTCCCGTGCTCTTCCCGATAGCGCCAAAGCCACAAATTGTATTTATGAACCAATAATTTGTTGCAATATCTGTAACAAAAGCGTAACACTCGGTGTTCCCCTGCCCTGTGTTTGTCACTGCTGCTGCAGCGGGCATGTTTACCTCACCACCGTCACTCTCTGAGTCTGACTCGCTAGACACGATGTACGCTTGGTACAGCTCAAACCTATATGGTTTGATGCCCCCAGATTATTCATTATCATCCAATTCTTCTGAACTATAATCGTCTGAAGATTGGACAACACAAACCAATTCCAGACTACATGTGCTGGAACCATCATCGATGTTTTCAACTGCTTCCATCATGTGTGTAGAATAGTCAGCTGATCTCTGTGTTCTGCTGCTGACATCACAACATGGCCAAGGGGTTTTCCAGCCAGTGGCACAATTGGTGCCATGGCACTTTTGAAAACGTCGGATATTTACATGAAAACAAGCCTGTTTGACTTAGAACTACACAGACCCACCTATTTCATCATATCAGAATCAGAATCAGAATCAGCTTTATTGGCCAAGTATGCACAACACATACAAGGAATTTGACTTTGGCTAAAAACTTGCTCTCGTTGTTCAGGTGGAGGATTTAAATAAGATTTAAATAAGGATTCAATGACAACAGAGTATGTACAGTAAATTACAGTCTGTCCACATTTCTATAAAAGGATGCAAATATATACAGGAATATATGCAGTTATTTACTCAGACTATCCACACTAATTGTATTATCCATCCACCCATTTATCCATCTTCTACCACTTTTCCGGAGGTCCAGGTCGCGGCGGCAGCAGTTCAAGCAGAGAAGCCCAGACTTCCCTCTCCCCAGCCACATGCTCCAGCTCTTCAGAGAGGATACCAAGGCGTTCCCAGACCAGCTGGGAGACATAGTCTCTCCACTGAGTCCTGGGTCTGCCCCGGGGTCTCCTCCCAGTGGGACGTGCCTGAAACACCTCAAGTGGGAGGCGTCCAGGAGGCATCCTAATTAGATGCCCATACCACCTAAACTGACTTCTTTCAATGTGGAGGAGCAGCGGTTCTACTCTGAGCCTATCCCAGATGACTGAGCTCCTCACCCTATCTCTGAGGGTGAGTCCAGCAATCCTACGGAGAACGCTCATTTCAGCCGCTTGTATGCGTGATCTTGTTCTTTTGGTCATTACCCAAAGCTCGTGCCCATAGGTGAAAGTAGGAACGTAGATTGACTGGTATATCAACAGCCTTGCCTTAGAACTAAGCTCCCTCTTCACCACAACAGACCGGTACAATGTTCGCATCACTGCAGATGCTGCTCCAATCCGTCTGTCAATCTCTCGCTCCATTTTCCCCTCACTCGTGAATAAGACCCCAAGATACTTAAACTCCTCCACTTGGGGCAGGAGCCTGTCCCCAACCCAGAGAGGACAATCCACCTTTTTCCAGCTGAGGACCATGGACTTGGACTTGGAGGTGCTGATTCTCATCCCAGCTGCTTCACACTCAGCGGCAAACCGTCCCAGCAAGAGCTGTAGGTCATTGCTGGATGACGCCAGCAGGACAACATCATCTGCAAACAACAGAGATGAGATCCTGTGGTCAACAAGCATGACACCCTCCATTCCCTGGCTGCGCCTAGAAATCCTGTCCATAAAAATTATGAACAGGATCGGTGATAAAGGACAGCCCTGGCGGAGTCCAACTCTCACTGGGAATGACTCCGACCGAGTGTTGGCAATACGAACCAAACTCTCACAACGGTCGTACAGAGACTGAATAGCTCATAACAAGAAGCCTGATACCCCATACTCCCGAAGCACCCCCCACAAAAAACCACAAGGGAAGCGGTCAAGTGCTTTCTCCAAGTCCACAAAACACATGTAAACTGGTTGGGCAAACTCCCACAAACCCTCAAGAATTCTCGAGAGGGTAAAGAGCTGGTCCGATGTCCCACGGCCAGGACGAAAACCAAATTGCTCCTCCTGAATCTGAGGGTCAACCAACGGCCGGACTCTCCTCTCCAGTACCTTGGCATAGACCTTCCTAGGGAGGCTGAGGAGTGTGATCCCTCTAAAGTTGGAGCACACCCTCCGGTCCCCTTTTTTGAAGATAGGAACCACCACCCCGGTTTGCCATGCCAAAAGAACTACCCCCGACCTCCACGCAATGTTGCAGAGGCGTGTCAACCATGACAGCCCAACAACATCCAGGGCCTTGAGGTACTCAGGGAGAATCTCGTCCATCCCAGGGGCCCGGCCACCAAAGAGATTTTTAACCACCTTGGCAACCTCAGCCCCTGTGATGGGCGAGTCATCCCCCTCGTCCACAAACCCTGCTTCCTCTGTGGAAGGCGTATCAGTGGGATTGAGGAGATCCTCGAAGTATTCCTTCCACCGCCCGACAATATCCCCAGTCCAAGTCAACAGTGCCCCATCCGCACCATACACAGTGTGGACAGGGAGCTGCTTTCCCCTCCTGAGCCGCCGGACAGTTTGCCAGAATCTCTTCGAGGCCGACCGAAAGTCTTGTTCCATGGCCTCACCGAACTCCTCCCATACCTGGGTTTTTTTCTTCAGCAACCACCTGAGCTGCACTCCGCTTGGCCTGCCAGTACACCTCAGCTGCTTTGGGAGTCCCACAAGCCAACCAAGCTTGATAGGACTCCTTCTTCAGCTTAATGGCCCCCCTCTCCACTGGTGACCACCACTTGGTTCGGGGTTGCCACCACGAGATGCACTGACCACCTTGCTGCTGCAGCTCTGGGCTGCCGCTTCAACAACAGAGGTGGAGAACATGGCCCATTCTGACTCCATGTCTCCTGACTCCCTCGGAATGTGATTGAAGTTCTTCCGGAGGTGGGAGTTGAAGACCTCCCGGACAGGGGCCTCAGCCAGACGTTCCCAGCACACCCTTACTATACGTTTGGTTCTACCAGGTCTGAATGGCTTCCTCCCCTGCCATCGGATCCAACTCACCACCAGCTGGTGATCAGTTGACAGCTCTGCACCTCTCTTTATCCGGGTGTCCAAGACATACGGTCGCAGGTCTGATGACACGATAACAAAATCGATCATCGACCTGTGACCTAGAGTGTCCTGGTGCCAGGTGCACATATGGACTCCCTTATGCTTGAACATGGTGTTCGTTATGGACAAACTGTGGTTAGCACAGAAGTCCAATAACTGAACACCACTCGGGTTCAGATCAGGCAGGCTGTTCCTCCCAATCACCCCCCTCCAGATTCCACTGTCGTTGCCCACATGCGCATTGAAGTCCCCCAGTAGGACAATGGAGTCTCCAAGAGGAGCACCCTCCCTCCAGCACCCCAGTCACAGACTCCAAAAAGGGTGGCTACTCTTTAACATCATTTGGTGCATAGGCACAAATGATGGTCAGGACCCATTTCCCATCCCGAAGGCGCAGGGAAGCAACCCTTTCGTCCACCGGGGAAAACTCCAATATAGAGGCAGCAAGGTGGGGGGATACAAGAATACCCACCCCTGCTCGTTGCCTCTCGCCTGGGGCAACTCCAGAAAAGGCCAAGCTCCAGCCCCCTCCAGGAGACTGGTTCCGGAACCAGAGCTGTATGTTGAGGTGAGGCCGACTATATCTAGCCAGTTTCTCTCAACCTCGTACACCAGCTCAGGCTCCTTCCCCCCCCAGAGAGGTGACATTCCACGTACCAAAAGCCAGTTTAGAAAGCTTAGGATCAGTCTGCCAAGGTCTCTGCCTTTGACCGCCACCTAATCCACATAGCACCGGACCCCCATGATCCCTCCTGCAGGTGGTGAGCCCACTTGAGGGCGGACCCATGTAACTCCTTCGGCCTGAGCCCGGCCGGGTCCCATGGGTGGAAACCCAGCCACCAGACGCTAGCCTTCGAGGCCCCGGTAACCCCATACCGGGCAGGGTACACTGAATCCTTGATATAGAATTTATCATGAGAGTCTGTTGGATCGTTCTTAGTGTGGCCCTTCACCCAGGACCAGTTTGTCTTGGGTGACCCTATCAGAGGCAAATTGCCCCGGACAACATAGCTCCTGTGATCACTGGGGCACGCAAACCCCCCCTCCACGATAAGGTGACGATCCATGAGGAGGATATTGTATTATGAGTTTGCAAAATTAACTGCAGTAAAAATCGTGTCATCAGCATTTAAGGTGTGACAAACATACCAAAAATGAGAACTCAGGAGCAAACACTTTTTCACACCACTGTATGTATCCACTTTTGTTTGTTTTATTTGTGAAGGTTACCAAGATTTAGTGACATAAATTAAATGCTAAAAGACTGGAAAAGCTATCTAAATAATCCAGCGGTTAAAGAAATCATTTTTGGTTTGGTGTAAGTCTGTCAACAGAATTATGAGCCATCAAGTAGTTTGTGTTAAAACATGTTAAATCCCATTAAACCCTAACCCATTTTTAGGAAATACAAATGCTAATATGGCCCAGAATTCCTCCATATACTGGTACTATCACTAAAATGTGCAGTGTCTTCTGCACTGGCACATTCAACAATACTGTCTTCAGTAAATAAAATAATTGTTTTTATTGGTTACGTTTACTTAAAAATGAGCCATTATTTTCAGCGTCACTGATAAATGTTTGGTTTGTACTGCTGACTCTTCCCACTGGTGTCTTAACAGACAAATAAAAAATCATGATGCAAACACGCTGACTCATCGCCTTTGCAAGGTGGCCCAGCACACCAAGGAACGCTAGATTGAAGGCAGCATTCTGAGCCATCTCCTCCCTTCACAAGGTAGTTTCATGGGCTACAGGTCAAGTGGACCCCTGACCAAGTGAGCACCCCAAGTGCACCCCGGGATCCAATCTGTACATGTACAAGTACATTCTCAATCCAGTGATTTGTAGACACCAAGAAGGAGAACAACAACAAGAAATTGTGTAAAACTGTTGGAAAGACTTTTCCCGGTCACCAAGAAGTGTAAAAAAATATATATATGCAAGATGACAACTAAGCTGACCCAGAGAAGGTTTTGGCTCTGTTTCTGCTTTCAAAAGACTTTTCTTCTCCACCGTTGCTGCTGCTCATCACTGCTGGCTGCCCCCAGATGAAAATCCATAGAATAGGTAAGTGGTACTAGAATGTTTTGAATGAGGCTTTAAAAAGCTCTCAATCTGTTTGGAAATCACTGGATTGGAGCCCGGGGTCCACTTGGGGTGCTCACATGGGGTGTTCACTTGGTCATAGGTCCACTTGACCTGCTCCCGTTTCAAGTTGTCTTGCCTCACTGAGAAGCAACTGGATGTGCTGCTGGTCCTGGTTCAGCAGATCTTCAGCCTGCGGTGGGACTCTAGAACGAAAATACATGCACAACTTAAGTATATGCACAGCATGAAAGTGCAACATGTAAAAAACTATTTTTTTAAACAGGATTAACACTAGCTTGTTTAATCAGATGTTCAAGATTCAAAATTCAAAGATTTTATTTGTCAATACTACTATACGTACAGGACATACAGGAGAATCAAAATGGCGTTTCTCTCTCTCTCTCTCTTCAGTGGTATGCATAATATAAAAAGAATAAAAGGAATAAGGCTGGGGGGAAAAAAAGAAAATGACAACAAACAGCATGTAAAAAACTACTTTTTAACCTGGATTAATACTAGTTTATTTCATCAGATGTTGTCGACACAAGCACAAAATCCAAGCAGTGCACGGAGTTAGCATTGATGGCTAACTAGTTAGCTCATTTTCTGCATACAGGAGACAAGTGTTGTCTGTTCAAAGTGAGTTTTCACCACTGGGATAAATAATGGCAAAGATGCATGATATCACATCACTCCCCATCCTTTATCACTGTTTTCAACAATGATGATGCCGTGGTCGGATCTACGCGACTCTGCCTCCGCTGTGGCCATGAATTCATTTCAGGTCGCTCTGTCCAGCTTCCTCTGGATTTCTTTAGTCAGCTGCCAAGCACAGAAAACTCTGCACCTCGTCGTTGGGCCACGGTGTTGATTTGTGTGAAGCCATTTATCTTGTTGATTACACTCACTCACACTTGCTGTTGGTGATTTGGACTGTTCGTCCAAAATGGTGCAGTAAATAAAAGACAAGTGGCCTGTGTGATGTCAGTGCAACCCCTCTATACGATCATCTGTCCTGTGTTGTTGTGATAGATATGCCAAAATATCAGAACACTGGAGGAGGAGGAGGATTCAATCAACTGATCACCTGAAGTGCAGAGCGCAGCTGTTCACTGTTGGCTGCGCCTCCCAGCAAAAGCACACTCCATGCATTATCTTGGTTCTTTTTTTTTTTTTTGCTTTATTGAAAATAAACTTTTTTTTATTGCCATCAGTTTGCATGCCTTTGAGCCAGGTTGTGACAACTGTTATCTGATGTTTCTGACGTGTTACATCAGCTGTTTTAGGCGCGACTGACCTGACAGATTTGACAGCTCTGCTTGGTCGGTCATGCCCCCCACCGTGGTCTCTGGAGGGGAGAATCTCAGTTGAACAGAGATGATCTCTCCCAAAACTAGGATTCATGGATCGGGAGGCTACGGCAGTTTGGCATGACTGCGCTATGCAGAAGTTAGACTGTTGTTGCGTGTAAGTTGTGAATGTTGGCAACACGCTAACCATTAGTTGGTTTAAGCTACTATTACTTAATTATATGTCCAAGTTGTTGTGGATATACGATGCATACGGACAAAAAGTGAAAATTTCAGCGTATCCCAGCATTTTAGACGAATTTTTATACGTTTGGCAAATGCTGCCTAAATCGTCATGGTGTGACAGACAGCTCAAGTTTACAAACCCTGTCTGGCTCCAAGTATCTACTCGATCAGTTGCAAACAGCAGGCATTCCCAGCAAGATAATTTGCAGCACTCCTCCGAGCCTGTAATCCGAGGATTCAGCTCGTTGCTAATATGGAAGTGATGGACAAATCCTTTCCATGGCTGAGATGGGCCTGCTAGCTTCTGGGTTGGCCGACCAGCTTTTCTTGAAAAGTCCATCTGGAAAATATTTTTTTTTTAAATATCAGCGACCAAATCATTTTCCTCTCCCCTGTCAACCATTGTAGGTGGAAAAACAGCTATTGTGATCTATATTTATCATATATTCCATAACCTACATATGTTGAAGCATGTGAGAATGTTTGGTGATTACATATGTAAGGCGACTTCACACCTCAGAACAGGACAAAGAGATCTCAACCGCCAGTGAGGGTCAAAGAGTTTCCCAGGCACTGCGGTGGAGACCGGAGGAGCTGCCCTCACCCCCCAGGGCCATGAGGAGGAGTACAAAGGCAATGGGGGGATTAAGATAAGGAGGGATGTCAGCTTTGGATTTGCATGTCTTTTGTTATGTGCAAGTATAAGTTCTCAGAGCCGGAGGTGTTCGGTCTCTTTTTCCTTCTTCTGCTTCTGCACTTAGATGAGACTTGTTAGAGGAGCTGATAATAAACTTTGGTTTATATATCATACCGCCTCATTCTTTCAGGCTCTTCTACACTGGTGACCCTGACGCGAGAATGGACCAGAGGCGTTCCCCCGCGATCGACTCATCTGTGGCGACCCAGGCAGACGCCGGCGCCCACGCAGACAGGGGAACAGATGGACGACGTTCCCCCCCCCCGGCAGAAGTGATAGAGAGGGCTTAACCGAGCACCAGCGCCGCTGAGAGAGCCGAAGCAAGGCACTTTCACCCTGCGGACACATCAGTGGCGGTATACACAAACGCCATCGCTGTCAAGCTGCCGGACTTCTGGCAGGAAGACCCCGCCTCGTGGTTTCAACAAGCTGAAGCCCAGTTTACACTGGCGGGCATCACGGCTGACGATACGAAGTTCTACCACATCGTCGCCAAACTCGACGCCGCCACTTCGAGGTGTGTGCGGAGCATTATCCGCCGGCCGCCGGCCCAAGACAAATATGAAATACTGAAAGCAACCATCGTGGCAAATTACGTCCCCTCAGCCGAAGAGAGAGCCGAGAGGATCCTGGCGGTCTACGGCCACAGAGGATGCAGACCTAAGGCCCTCATGGAGGACTTACTGCAGCTTAAAGAAGAGGACAATGACAACTTTCTCTTCCAATTCATATTCCTCAGTACGCTGCCGCCACACATGAGAAGGGACACTCGCCAACATGCGATGCAGCACCCAGCAAGACTTCTGCGTGCTGGCCAACGAAGCTCAACGGCTCGTCAACGCCTGCAAGGAGCAGACACCCACAGCAGCATCTGCAGACCTCAACGCTGATGCCCAGAACCACGGGGAGCCGCAAACCACTGAGCAGAACCAGCCCGCGGTGACAGCGACACAGCCAAAATGTAACAGACGGAGCGACGTTTGTTATTACCACAACCGCTTCGCCGAGAAGGCTCACAAATGCATTCCCCACTGCAAATTTACGATTTCGGGAAACGCCAAAGCCGAGAGCCGTTAACGGCAGCGGTTCTCGGCGAGAAAAGTAAGCTGTTATATGTGACGGACGGTCACACCGGCAAGCAGTTCCTTATTGACACGGGAGCTCAACTAAGTTTTGTCATGCCCTCCCAAGCAGATCGAGCCATGGGCACCCGGGGCAATGGAGCGGTGGCAGCCAACGGCTCCAGCATTGACACTTTTGGCGAAAAAAGCCTGCACCTCCGCATCCACGGCCGCAACTACAGATGGACATTTGTTGTAGCGGCGGTGAGTTTTAACTTGTTGGGCGCAGACTTTTTGTGTACACATGGGCTATTAGTTGATCTAGCGAACAGAAGCTTGGTTAATGCACTGTCCTTTGCTTCTATTCCCTGCGCAGCTCGTATTTCTCCACCACCCGTGCAGGCCAGCGTCACCACAGCAGGAGGTAAGTTTGATCAACTCCTCACCCAATTTCCAGCACTCACAATTCCCAAATTCTCAGCCACAGTGGCTAAACACGGGGTTGAACATTTTATTCCCACAACGGGCCCACCCGTATTTGCCAAAGCTCGGCGCTTAGACGCGGCCAAGCTCGCCATAGCTCGGGACGAGTTTACCACCCTTGAAAAATTAGGCATTATTAGACACTCGAAAAGCCCCTGGGCCTCACCACTTCACATGGTTCCGAAATCCGACGGTTCTTGGAGACCGTGCGGCGATTACCTCAGATTAAACAATGCGACAGCGCATGACCGCTACCCAATTCCTCACATCCAAGATTTTTCACTGCATCTGGCGGGTGCGCGCATTTTTTCAAAAATAGACCTGGTCCGCAGTTATCATCAAGTCCCAGTTCGAGCAGAGGACATTCCTAAAACAGCTGTAATAACCCCTTTCGGCCTTTTTGAATTTTTGCAAATGCCTTTCAGCCTCAAAGGCGCGGCTCAAACCTTTCAGCGGATGATGGACGCAGTATTACGCAACCTCCCTTTTGTTTTTGTCTACCTCGACGATATGCTGGTAGCCAGCCCGTCTGAGGAAGAACACGGGCAGCATCTCACTACGGTTTTTCAGAGGTTAGAAGAGCACGGGTTAATAATCAATCCAGCCAAATGCAAATTCGGCGTGTCACAAATTGATTTTTTAGGACACAGAGTTTCTCCCAAGGGGGCGGTCCAACTTCAAGACAAAGTTCACGCGATAAAAAGTTTCCCACGGCCACAAACGGTCAAATCGCTGCAAGAATTTTTAGGAATGGTTAATTTTTACAACCGTTTCCTCCCCCACGCAGCTCAGCTCATGCAGCCCCTATATGACGCGCTCAGAAAACAAAAAGCTTCCAACGCGGTCGAATGGACCCCGGAGTGCGAACGCGCCTTCGCGGAAGTAAAGAGCGCCCTAGCTAATGCCACATTGTTGGTTCACCCCGATCCCTCGGCCCGCATTGCGCTAACCACAGACACTTCGGACCTAGCTATAGGGGCAGTTGTAGAACAACATGTCAGCGGAATCTGGCAACCTTTGGCATTCTTCAGCAAATCGCTAAACCAAACTGAGCGTAAATACAGCACTTTTGACAGGGAGCTGCTAGCGCTTCATTTATCCATCCGCCACTTCCAGTTCTGGTTAGAAGGGCGGAGTTTCACGGCTTTTGTAGACCACAAACCGCTCACCTTTGCCATGGCTAAAATTTCCGAACCGTGGTCAGGCAGGCAACAAAGACAGCTGGCTGCGATTTCAGAGTTCACCACAGACATTCGACATGTGGCAGGCAAACTTAACGTGGTAGCAGACTGCCTCTCTCGCGCTGTGACATCGCCAGAGCGCGAGGAGACAGATTATACTACCTCAGCCGCAGAACTCTTCACTAACGCGGACACATACGCAGCACCAATCCATGCAGGGATAGATTATGCAGCCATGGCAGAGGAACAAAGTAGTGACGCGGACGTGCGCGCACTCTTGTCTGGACCAACAGGGTTAAGGCTGTGGGAAAGGGGTTTACGCGACGGCGTGCCCCCCCTAATATGCGATATTTCAACCGGCCGACCGCGCCCGTTAGTCCCAGCTACATGGCGCCGCCGTATTTTCGACTCAATTCACTCCCTCGCGCACCCAGGTGTGCGCGCCTCGGTTAAAATGGTCGCCGAAAAATTTGTGTGGCCTTGCCTGCGCAAAAACGTAAAAGAATGGGCAAAAACTTGCATTTCTTGTCAGCGCGCCAAAATACACAAACACACAAAAGCCCCTCTGGAGCCTTTTCCAATCCCTGCTAGAAGGTTCGACCACATTCATGTCGACCTCGTGGGACCACTACCTTCCTCCCAAGGTTTCACACACCTGTTGACAATGATAGACCGCACCACGCGCTGGCCAGAGGCAGTCCCTCTGGCGTCAACCACAGCGGAGGAAGTCGCTCGCGTTTTTTGGACAAACTGGGTGGCATGTTTCGGCGTCCCATCGGACATCACGTCCGACAGGGGGCCTCAATTTGTCTCGGAGCTTTGGTCAGCCATGTCCAGCAGCTTAGGGGCAACAATTCACCGCACCACCGCTTATCACCCTCAGGCTAATGGGTTATGCGAGCGTTTTCACAGATCTTTAAAGGCCGCCCTCAGAGCCTCACTAACGGATACAAATTGGGTAAATAAACTTCCCTGGATTTTATTGGGGTTGTGTGCTGCGCCTAAAGAGGATCTAGACGCCTCTCCAGCAGAATTAGTTTTTGCACAACCTCTCAGGCTCCCAGGTGAATTTTTACCAGAGAACCCAGAGCCAGGGCATCTTCCAGCCCCAAGATCTTTAGGCAGCAGCGGACCGGACTCTCTCCCCGGTCCGGCTCATCACTCTTTTCCACGGGTTTTTGTCCCTCAAGCTTTAAAGAATGCTGAATTCGTTTTTGTTAGGCATGAAGCTTTAAAACCAACTTTCCGCCCACCATACGATGGGCCATTCAGAGTGCTGGAACCTGGTGATAAACACTTTGTGCTTGATTTTGGGGATAGAAAAGAAACAGTCAGCATTGACAGACTTAAACCTGCCTTCTTGTTGAAAGACGAGCCTGCACGGTTGGCGAGAGCACCTCGGAGGGGTAGACCCCCCAAGAGAAAAGACTCAGCCCCCCTGCAGGGAACAAATAATCACTCTCCTTCCCACACTGCAGATTCCTTACAGGAAGGTCCCAGCAGGACGCCCAAGCGGACCCACAGCAGTTTCGGGAGAAGATTAAAACCCAGACGGCACAGAGACTGATACAAACTACTCAACAGTTGTTCACTAATTGTGCTGTAACAGTTTAGGACTGACTTGTGATTTTACTATGCTGTTATGATTACCACTGAACTCTCGTAGGGGCATGGCTGCTAGAAAGTTTCTCCTGTGGCAAGAGGTGTAGCAGTTAGTATGTCATAATAATTATCTTAAACTGTGAATTTTTCTATTGTCCTTTTCTTAGTCGTTTGGGGGGGGGGGGGCTGTGGTCTATATTTATCATATATTCCATAACCTACATATGTTGGAGCATGTGAGAATGTTTGGTGATTACATATGTAAGGCAACTTCACACCTCAGAACAGGACAAAGAGATCTCAACCGCCAGTGAGGGTCAAAGAGTTTCCCAGGCACTGCGGTGGAGACCGGAGGAGCTGCCCTCACCCCCCAGGGCCATGAGGAGGAGTACAAAGACAATGGGGGGATTAAGATAAGGAGGGATGTCAGCTTTGGATTTGCATGTCTTTTGTTATGTGCAAGTATAAGTTCTCAGAGCCGGAGGTGTTCGGTCTCTTTTTCCTTCTTCTGCTTCTGCACTTAGATGAGACTTGTTAGAGGAGCTGATAATAAATTTTGGTTTATATATCATACCGCCTCGTTCTTTCAAGCTCTTCTACACTATTATATTTAAACATGGATCGTCACCTTATTGTGGTGGTGGGGTTTGCGTGCCCCAGTGATCACAGGAGCTATGTTGTTCGGGGCAATTTCCCTCTGATAGGGTCACCCAAGACAAACTGGTCCTGGGTGAAGAGCCACACTAAGAACGATCCAACAGACTCTCACGATAAATTCTATATCAAGGATTCAGTGTACCCCGCCCGGTATGGGGTTACCGGGGCCCCACCCTGGAGTCAGGCCTGGGGGAGGGGCTCGATGGCTAGCATCTGATGGCCAGGTTTCCACCCATGGGACCCGGCCGGGCTCAGCCCGAAGGAGTTACATGGGTCCGCCCTCAAGTGGGCTCACCACCTGCAGGAGGGATCATGGGGGTCCAGTGCTATGTGGATTAGGTGGCGGTCAAAGGCGGAGACCTTGGCAGACTGATCCCAAGCTTTCTAAACTGGCTTTTGGTATGTGGAATGTGACCTCTGGTGGGGAAGGAGCCTGAGCTAGTGTACGAGGTTGAGAGATACTGGCTAGATATAGTCGGCCTCACCTCAACACACAGCTCTGGTTCCGGAACCAGTCTCCTGGAGAGGGGCTGGAGCTTGGCCTTTTCTGGAGTTGCCCCGGGCGAGAGGTGACGAGCAGGGGTGGGTATTCTTGTATCCCCCCACCTTGCTGCCTTTATATTGGAGTTTTCCCCGGTGGACGAAAGGGTTGCTTCCCTGTGCCTTCCGGTTGGGAAACAGGTCCTGACCATCATTTGTGCCTATGCACCAAATGATGTTAAAGAGTAGCCACCCTTTTTGGAGTCTTTGACTGGGGTGCTGGAGGGTGCTCCTCTTGGAGACTCCATTGTCCTACTGGGGGACTTCAATGCGCACGTGGGCAATGACAGTGAAACCTGGAGGGGGGTGATTGGGAGGAACAGCCTGCCCGATCTGAACCCGAGTGGTGTTCAGTTATTGGACTTTTGTGCTAACCACAGTCTGTCCATAACAAACACCATGTTCAAGCATAAGGGTATCCATATGTGCACCTGGCACCAGGACACCCTAGGTCGCAGGTCGATGATCGATTTTGTTATCGTGTCATCAGACCTGCGACCGTATGTCTTGGACACTTGGGTAAAGAGAGGTGCAGAGCTGTCAACTGATCACCAGCTGGTGGTGAGTTGGATCTGATGGCAGGGGAGGAAGTCATTCAGACCTGGTAGACCCAAACGTATAGTAAGGGTGTACGGGGAACGTCTGGCTGAGGCCCCTGTCCGGGAGGTCTTCAACTCCCACCTCCGGAAGAACTTCAATCACATTCCGAGGGAGTCAGGAGACATGGAGTCGGAATGGGCCATGTTCTCCACCTCTGTTGTTGAAGCGGTGGCCTAGAGCTGCGGCAGCAAGGTGGTCGGTGCATCTCGTGGTGGCAACCCCGAACCAAGTGGTGGACACCAGTGGTGAGGGGGGCCATTAAGCTGAAGGAGTCCTATCAAGCTTGGTTGGCTTGTGGGACTCCCGAAGCAGCTGAGGTGTACCAGCAGGCCAAGCGGAGTGCAGCTCGGGTGGTTGCTGAAGCAAAAACCCAGGTATGGGAGGAGTTCGGTGAGGCCATGGAACAAGACTTTCGGTCGGCCTTGAAGAGATTCTGGCAAACTGTCCAGCGGCTCAGGAGGGGAAAACAGCTCCCTGTCCACATTACGTATGGTGCGGATGGGGCACTGTTGACTTCGACTGGTGATATTGTAGGGTGGTGGAAGGGATAATTCGAGGATCTCCTCAATCCCACTGATACGCCTTCCACAGAGGAAGCAGGGTTTGTGGACGAGGGGGATGACTATCACAGGGGCTGAGGTCGCCAAGGTGGTTAAAAATCTCTTTGGTGGCCGGGCCCCCGGGGATGGATGAGATTCGCCCTGAGTACCTCAAGGCCCTGGATGTTGTTGGGCTGTCATGGTTGACACGCCTCTGCACATTGCGTGGAGGTCGGGGGCAGTGCCTTTGGCATGGCAAACCGGGGTGGTGGTTCCTCTTTTCAAAAAATGGGACCGGAGGGTGTGCTCCAACTTTAGAGGGATCACACTCCTCAGCCTCCCTAGGAAGGTCTATGCCAAGGTACTGGAGAGGAGAGTCCAGCCGTTGGTCGAACCTCGGATTCAGGAGGAGCAATGTGGTTTCGTCCTGGCTGTGGCACATCGGACCAGCTCTTTACCCTCTCGAGAATTCTCGAGGGTTCGTGGGAATTTGCCCAACCAGTTTACATGTGTTTTGTGGACTTGGAAAAGGCATTTGACCGTGTCCCTTGTGGTTTTTTGTGGGGGGTGCTTCGGGAGTATGGGGTATCGGGCTTCTTGTTACGAGCTATTCACTCTCTGTACGACCGTTGTGAGAGTTTGGTTCGTATTGCCAACACTCGGTCGGACTCATTCCCAGTGAGAGTTGGACTCCGCCAGGGTTTCCCTTTGTCACCGATCCTGTTAATAATTTTTATGGGCAGGATTTCTAGGCGCAGCCAGGGAATGGAGGGTGTCATGCTTGTTGACCACAGGATCTCATCTCTGTTGTTTGCAGATGATGTTGTCCTGCTGGCTTCATCCAGCAATGATCTACAGCTCTTGCTGGGACGGCTTGCCACTGAGTGTGAAGCGCTGGGATGAGAATCAACACCTCCAAATCTGAGTCCATGGTCCTCAGCTGGAAAAAGGTGGATTGTCCTCTCTGGGTTGGGGACAGGCTCCTGCCCCAAGTGGAGGAGTTTAAGTATCTTGGAGTCTTATTCACGAGTGAGGGGAGAATGGAGCGAGAGATTGACAGACGGATTGGAGCAGCATCTGCAGTGATGCGGACATTGTATCGGTCTGTTGTGGTGAAGACGGAGCTGAGTTCTAAGGCAAAGCTGTTGATTTACCAGTCAATCTACGTTGCTACTCTCATCTATGGTCACGAGCTTTGGGTAATGACCGAAAGAACAAGATCGTGCATACAAGCAGCTGAAATGAGCTTTCTCCGTAGGATTGCTGGACTCACCCTCAGAGATAGGGTGAGGAGCTCAGTTATCCGGGAGAGGCTCAGAGTAGAGCCGCTGCTCCTCCACATTGAAAGGAGTCAGTTGAGGTGGTATGGACATCTGATCAGGATGCCTCCTGGATACCTCCCACTTGAGGTGTTTCGGACACGTCCCACTGGGAGGAGACCCCAGGGCAGACCCAGGACTCAGTGGAGAGACTATGTCTCCCAGCTGGTCTGGGAACGCCTTGGTATCCTCTCTGAAGAGCTGGAGCAGGTGGCTGGGGAAAGCGAAGTCTGGGCTTCTCTGCTTGAACTGCTGCCTCCGCATCCCGGACCTCCTGAAAAGTGGTAGAAGATGGATGGATGGATGGATGGATGGATATTTAAACAGATACAGTAACTTGTAGCTGCTTATGTGATGGCCTGCTTGTTTGTGATTATCCTCTCCAGCTGCGCACACACCTGTTTATCATCACGGCTGGGGCTATATAATCCACACTGCCCTGGAAGACAGTGCGGAGTCATCGGTCTTTCTCTATGAAGACCTCGCACGCCCTCATCTCTAGAGATCGTAGCCTCAGCCTGACTGCTTCTCTGCAGACCACCTACAACCCGCCTGCGCTTGGAAGGAAACTCTCCACCACGCAAGTAAGCCTCAGTCTTCTCTCACCATTTCCACATCAGTCCCCTGTGCACAGGTGGAACCCCTTGGCGGCGGACTGAACCTCACCTTCTCACGAACTACACCTCCACCATCAACTCGCTGCAACGGGCTCTGTGGACGCTGTTCTCCTGGCCATAGCGACTGTGCTAACCTGAGCATTGCAACGTCTCTACAAACAGGTTGCCAGGTTTAACGGCATTCTGCTCATCCCCAGCTGCAGCAAGAACACACACTCACACATTCACACACTCCACTTTAAAACAATAAAGATAATTGTATCTACTCTGGTCTTCGAGTCTGCTCACTGGGTCAACAAACCATGTCAGCTTAAGCAAGTCCTTGCACTGGTGTTTTGCTAGCTAGGATCCTCTGCGTTATGGATAGAGGAGTCTAACTGTCCAATCAAAAGACATAAAAATGCCAGTGTTCTCGGATGCCTTCTATGCATACCCCTGGATGTACAGAAGACATCTGATTGGTTAAAGCAACAGGATAAGTTTAACAGTTAATTTAACCTACAGAGCTGCACTGTTAATTCCCGAAGGCCCAAAGCAGATTTGCTTGACCCTGGCAACACAGATGGCTGAAATATGATTGGACAAAAAAAACATGCACTACACGACTGGAAGAAGTGCAACCAAGAGAAAAGCTAAAAAATGAAGAGAATAGACTAAAAGGAATAATTTATTAATACATCCACATGGAACAAATATGTTGTAAAGGTTGTAAATGTAACTCTGATAGTGTTTAGGCCAGCAGAGAAGGCTTTGCTGGCCCTGAGGGTCCACCGCTGCTGAAACCCGACCTGAATTGCTTTCTATATCTGCTGTTTTCCTTTTAATATCCTCCTGCCTGCCTCAGGGACTACAGATGGAAATTTGTGAGAATGCTATAATCTGGTACAGAGCATCTTTACCCTGTGTTTAATGTTTTTTTCTGTACATGGTCCCAGACAAGTAAACCAATAAACTAAACTAAAGCAAAGTGATTCAAAATCACTGTTACGGTCTGAGCGCTGATTTTTATCCACGCTCAGGTTGTCCAGTTTTTCTCCTGCTCCACCCCATTCCAGGCCTGGTCTTATGACCTCCTCCGAGGCTCGTAGTTTTGACAGCGTCTCAGCAGACTTCCGGCTGTCAAGCCCAGCTGCTCTGGGACAGCTGTCTGTTATCATCATTAATTACCTTCCCCGCTTCTGATTGGTTTCTGTCCCCATTTAAGGAAGCAGCTTAGAATGACTCCTCGCTGCGACCTAAAGGAAGAGACCCGTACATTGTGCTTCCCCATGTATGTGGCTGGAGTTCCTACGCCCAACTCCAGTTCCCTCAGTGACTCTGTTCTTCGCCCTCCAGTAAGTGCTACTGCTCAGCGTGGGTTCTGCCCTCGCTGCCTTCCTAGCTTTTCACCCGAGGTGGAGTTCTATTTAGAGTTATGAGCGTGTTTTTGCCCCTCGTGGCTCTTTACTTTGTCATTTGTATATTTAAGTCTTTTGTTAATAAAGAAATGCAATCTCACCGGTTGTCTATGGCGTCTCCTTAATGGCTCGCGAGAGCCATTCTTAACAGTAGGTCGCAGCCAAACTGAGACGCCGGAGACCGTGAGTTTTGCCAAATTTGGACTTGTTGCTTTTCCCCTGTCTGGGTACTGATGAGCTTGGATTATGTCGTCCTTCAGGAGCCGCATTTGGCGCCTGGGCTATGAGCTGGCGGAGGCCCTGGATTACATAGATGGAACACTTTTCACCGCAGGCCTCTATGACACTCCCAGCGATGTACGCCGGCACCAGGACCTCGCTGAGGACATAATTAACCGCCTTCATCGCTACTCCAACCACCCTGAAGTTAAGGCGAGGAGTGCAGACATCTCTGCGCTCCGGGAAAGACTCCATGGGCTGGAGGGAAACTCCGGCAGGAAGCCGAAGACAAGGCACCAGCGCTCCTCGGTTCGGGATCCCGTTCCTGCCTCCGATCCAGCCCAGGAGTTCGCACCACCCAGGGGTCATCCCCAAGGAAGAGTGACGTCAGTCGAGGTTCCCCCAGAGAGAATACAGGTGACAGCAATTTCCATTCGGGACCGAGTGGCTGCCGCTCACTCCGCCATCCATCCCACAGAAATCATGAAGCACGTGACGGCGGCGGTCAGGCTGGTAGAGAAGAACCCTGAGCTGAATAATTATCCGGAATACACTGACCTGCTCGCCTCAGTTTCCGCGCAGGAGCGGCATTTCCCTAACCTCACATTCGCCTCGCCCTTGACTAGAAGACGTCGCTCCCAAGCCACTCAAACACCTCAGCGAGCACCCCGTCCGGATCCAGCTCCGGGTAGCCACCTGAACTCTGTCCCCCAGCCAGCTGTAGCCTCCGTGTCTTGTCGAAGAGGTGAATCAGCCGCTCCCGCTTCTGGGTCATCTCTCCCCACTGTCCCGTCAGCTTTTAGTTCCCAGTTCACCTCGGCTGTCCCCCCCCCTCCCCGACGTTCACTCCAGCCACTGTGAGTTGTGTGAGTCCATCTCCGGATGCTCCCGGTCCTGATCCGTTGCGAGAGGCTCCTCCTCGTCTTCCCGGGGGGGTCCTCCACTTCCATCCAGCGGGGAAAGGGAAGTCTCAAGTCCACTGTGGGGGGTTCCAGCGGTTCTCTGGGAATCAGGCAAGTGTCTTTTCATTATCTTCCTGTATTGGATGGATTGACTTGTTTGATTTCTGGAGGTGGAGTTCGGGGTTCACAGTCCCCTGAGCTCTCTCCACCTGCTGCAGTCATAAAGTATGAACCCGCACCCTCTGTGTTTCTCCCCTCTGAGCGTGTCTCGGTGCTAGGACTGCACCGCCGGACGAGGAGGGAGCCTGCGGCCCTGGAAAGCCTTGTTCCAGCACTGCAGCCACGTAATGGAAGAGGAGGTTGGACTGTCGTTTAGAACTTGCACTGACGATCAAGCATCCCCGGGTCTCCACGGAGGAACGGTTCGGCCCAGCAGAACTCAGATCCCCTGCCACCACGCCGTGTGGGCCTTTGATGTGGACGTCAGTGCCAGGGAATCTCCAGACTGTGAGAACCATCATGCCGGCTGTGGACCCCGTCGCAGTCGAATGGGAACTGGAAGACAAACTCCTGCACATTGAACCTGGAGCATCGAAGTCCTGGACGGCGGTAGAATCTGAGATCAGGCAAGTGCTCTATTTTGTTTTTCTCTTCTATATTCTGGAGCATTATTGCTTGTCTCTCGGAGAGAAAAGCCGGGTGCAGCCATCCGCTGCACTCGAGCCTGTCTCGCCGGGCTCTGCCGCTACTGGTCACCCTGATCCCGGTTCCTTTTGTTCCTCTGAGCCTTTCCCCAGGGTCACCGGAGACGAATCCGCTCTAGTTGTCGCTACGGGGGTTCCGGGTCTGTGCACGGAGTTTGCCCCTGGTACTGCACCGGCCCAATCGGGGCCCATCATGGGTGCTACGTTGGCCCAATCGGGGCCCATCGTGGGTGCGGCGCCGGTCCAATCGGGGTCCATCAAGAGTGCGGTGCCGGTTCGGTTAGAGGCTGGTGAAGAAACTGGGGGTTCGTTTCCCCCAGACGTCAGGCTGATTCCGTCCCTTGCCTCTGTTTTTTCCCCTCCGGGTGCCACTGGGGTTCCCCTCGTCCGGGTCAGCTTCCTCCTGTTCTCCACCCCGGTGAGGAAGTCGCGTCTAAGTTTCTCCCTCTGCTCTCGGTGGTCTGAGGAAGCGGGATGACCGCCTGCGGAACCGTCTGGTTGGTTCATCGGTCTGGGTCAGCCACCTGAGATACTGTTTTCCCAAGCCTGGGACTTGGGCAGGCAGCCCGAACTGTGAATGTCTCTCCCGGCCAGGTGGGATCCGGGTTTGGGTTGTCCACTTGACGAACTGCCGTGTGGGTTTGGCGAGATGGTCCAGCCACCTGAGGTTCAGTTTTTTCAAGTCAGGGATTCGGGTAGGTCACCCGAACTGTTTTTTCCCTTTTCCTGCAGTCAGGTGGAGTCGGGATGCAAATAAACCACCTGAACTGTCATCTTCTGCCCCTCTCCACCGGCCGGCGCCCCTGGAAAATTGACTGCTTGTTGTTTGGGTTTGAATTGTCCTCCTTAATGTGATTGTTATTATTCTTACGTCAGAGATCTTACTGACTTAAATAAATATAGATGAACACTGATTAAGAAAATTAAGAGACTATGATAATCCATATCCACACACACGGCAAGAATAGTTCTTTTGACATACCATGTCAATGTACTTTAAAAACAAAACAAAACAAAACAAACAAAAAACTTATGACTGACTTGAGTAGACATCAGTTATCCCCAGTTGGAAGAAGTCATTTGACACAGAGTGAGGAAATTCAAACTCTGAAAATATGCCATTATGCTGGACATAAACTACAAGAGATGGAGAATGATATTGATCCTGATAACCACTTTTTCAATAATATTCATTATCACTGTGAATATTACACTGAAAAGCAATTCAAAAGTCAAGTGCAACTAGATGGTAAACTATCAATAATACACTTCAACAGCAGAAG
Source organism: Pholidichthys leucotaenia (assembly GCA_020510985.1). Taxonomy (NCBI): domain Eukaryota; kingdom Metazoa; phylum Chordata; class Actinopteri; order Cichliformes; family Pholidichthyidae; genus Pholidichthys; species Pholidichthys leucotaenia. Next base: position 23,189,818 of record CM035845.1, on the reverse strand, counting down.
TCTTAACAAAAACTTTCCACAGATTCAGGACTATTTAAAACAGCTAGACAGAAAATTTACAGCTATCGCAGTCTCTGAAACTTGGCTTAACAAAGAGCAGGCTCCTCTGATGGCAATAGAGGGAAATTAGATGTTTCATATTAACCACTTGCACTCCGAGCAATTTTCCTAAAAATGCCAAAAAATAACGTGCCCAAAGTAAATCGAAAGCTGTTATTCAACCCTTTGCAGCATCTTCATGGGGTTGGTCTCATTTAAAAGAAAACACTTTGAATTTTTTGGCAAAAAAAAACATAATCTCTCTACGTACTCCGGCCACTGAGTTACAGTCATCTAAACATACTGAACTTGAAGAAAAAAAATTTGGACACAGTGTTTTTTTGGATACAAATGCTTGTAAATAACACACAGCTGTCCGATCCAGCTGGAAAATGCAACAGAAATGTAGAACCAAGTGTTATCCAGCTGAGATCCAAATTTGGTAACAATACCACAAAAAATGAATATTTTACACAGCTTTGTTCTCAGGTAGTTCCCAGGCGTTTTGGAACTGTGCCAAATTGTGCCAAATGGCACAGTTTGGAAAAACGTCTGTAACTTTTGAATGATTCAATGTAGAAGCTTCATTTTAGGCTCAAAGGAAAGGTCACACTCAGGGCTGTGTCTGTGTGTGTGTGGGGGGGTCGTCCCCCCCCGCTATCAAGGACAGAGTTCGGCCCTCGCTACATGACAGATTACACTCGTTGCATGTTTCCACAGCAACGCTGTCACAGCGCCCCCCCCCGCTACTGTGTGTGTGTGGGGGGGGTTGCCCCCCCCCGCTCGCTACAGAGGATGGACTTTAGCCATCGCTACACAACGGATTAGCCTTATGTGGTGATGTAGGACAGCAGTGCAGTCACCGCCCCCCCCCCTCGCTGCAGAAGAATAGCGGGGGTGGGGGGGCGTTCACAGCCTGTACACTGCGAGCAACCCCTTGTACCGCGGCGCACGAACTTCAGACTTCGTGAACCGCACAGCTGTAATTTACTGATCGGTCAAAAGTCATTTTGGATTACAATTTTCAGGGATAGAGAATAATTTAGCTTATAACACCTTACATCTTCACAGCGGAGTCTTGGCGAACTTGTCTTCGGTGGTGGTGGTGCATGGTGGTGCACGGTGGTGCAGTGGTTAGCACTGTTGCCTTACAGCTAGAAGGTTCCTGGTTCAAATCCCCAGGCTGGCAGGGGGTGGAACCTTTCTGTATGGAGTTTGCATGTTCTCCCTGTGCTGCGTGGGTTTACTCCGGGGGCTCCGGTTTCCTCCCACAATCCAAAGACATGCATGTTAGGTTAATTGGTTGTTCTAAATTGTCCCTAGACATCTGTTTCCTATAGGCCCTTAGAGTAGAGGGTTAGTACTAGTGAAAGCGCTTTGAGTGGTCTTTGTGACTAGAAAAGCGCTATATAAGTGCAGGTTAGTTAGTTAGTCTTCCTCATTGTCAGACGAACGCGACGCTGGTCCGCTCTGGTTCTGGTCTCGCGACTCGATCAAAACATAATTCCATTATTGCGGTTTTGTGCTTCCATGATTGCGGCTTTTGGCGAACGATTTTTCAAAACAAATAACAGTAGTAATTAAAAAAAGACTGGCGAAGGCGTGTGTTTCACTCAGCCTTCGTCGTCAGCCTCCGTCGGTCTATAATGACCATGGAAGAAATCATAACGTCTACTCTGCTGGAACCAATACAAAATAAGCACCGCCTGTGGCCGAACATGCCGATCCACGAATGGCACTCCCTGTCACACAGGTTGCATTTGTGGATGGTCTCCATGCTGCTGGGTCTGTGGGGCTCTTCCTGTGTCCTTTTTTGATCCGCTGCAGCAGCCAGTCTTCACCCAGCCTTAAAAAAAAACAGCTCACGAACTTCTCTGCTTCAATTGGCTCATTGCATTCAAAGCGTTGGGAGGCGGGTCCTCCTTCCTAGGTTTTCATTCATTGGTTCTTCAAGGTTTCAGAAACCCAATTCAAGGCTCTTATTAGTCGAATGAGAGGTCAATCAGATGAACTAATCTGTTCGCGGCTGTGTTTGCAGATTTTTTTTTTCAGTGGCGCTTGGAGGCCACACCACCTACACCACCACCATCAATATCCTTATCATGCGTCATGCGCACGAGGGCGCACGAGTGCGCCCTCGTGCGCCCTAGGACGCAGAGACTTGCCCGCCCGCGGAACAACGGAGTGCAAGTGGTTAACAGATCTCAAAAAAGGGTGGTGGTGTTGCACTGTATATTGATGACCTGTATAGGTGTAAGCTTGTAAATGGAATGTCCTTTGCACTACCAGGGATCTTGGAATGTGTTACTGTTGAGATTGACCAAGATAAAACAAAAAAAATCTAATTATAAGTTGTATATATAGAACGCCGGGAACTTGCATTGAGACATTCAGAGATAAATCAGTCGAGCTGTACAATAATATTACTAGTAAGAAAATGGTAGTAATTTGTGGAGATTTCAATATTGATTTACTAAATCCATATCAACAAAATGTAATTACACAGTTCATGAATTCTATGTACAGTATGAGTCCATATCCCACAATAACACATCCCAGTAGAATCACAGTTCACACTGCTACACTTATTGACAACCTGTTTGTTAATATTATTGATAAGAAAATAGAAAGTGGATTTTTGATAAATGATATGTGACCATTTGCCAACCTTTGCACTTATCCATGGCCACACGGGGGCCAATACAGAAAAAAATTTAAAATCGTTCAGATACAAATCACAAAATGCAACCAGTTCTTTTAAAGAAGACTTGCTGAAGCAAGACTGGAAGAAAGTCTATGTATCAGATGTAAATGAAGCCTACGACACATTTATAAACATTGTAACCACTCTTTATGAAAAAAATTGTCCATTAGTAAAGAAAAAGCTTAAACATAAATTTGTCGATAAGCCATGGTTAACCAAAGGATTACAAAAGGTGTGTAAAAAGAAAAAAATATTATATAAAGCTTTCCTAAAGAAAAGGACAAAAGAAGCAGAGCAGCGGTATAAAACATACAAAAATAAGTTAACATATATAATGAGATGTAGTAAAAGACACTATTACAGTAAAGAACTGGAGAAAAACAGAGACAATATTAAAAATACATGGACAATGTCATAACCCGAGTGTCGGTTCTGGCCACACTCGGGTCTCATATCTTTTTTTTCCCTGGCTTTGGCAGCTGAGGATTCCTTCCAGCTCCCCGGGCTCTTATTGTGAAGGCGCCTGGGGGAGCTCCCTGCTGTCAAAGTCAGCTGCTGCTCTGCTGTCATTAGAAGCAGCTGTGCCGCGTTGGGGTCATTAGCCGCCAGAGATATAAGCGGATGCTAAATGTCCTCCAACGCGGCAGTCTCTGTTATGTTCTCCTGTTATGTTCAGCTACGCTCTGTTCAGCTACGTTCTGATTGTGCTCCTGTTATGCTCAGGTATGTTTCCTTGAGACTTCACCCTTACTGTTGTCCGTCTGGCGCATCGGGTGTTCCCCGGCTCAGACTTCACCCAGCCACTGTATGTGTTCTGTGTGTGTTCATTCTTCTCTACAATAAATTACCACTGCAAACTCACTGGTGACTGAGGCGTCTTGTGACGGTCCGTGAGGGCCGTCGTGACAGTAGACTGCCGCCTAACGCCCGGAGAGGAGGCGTTGTTTCGAGACGCCATTCACCGTGCAGTTTGCAGTAGTGGACTGTTTGTTCCTACCTGTCTGAGTGTCTGCAGCGGGGAGTATGTCGTCATCCAGGGGCCGTTGTCGGCGCCTTGGCAGGCAGCAAGCGGAGGTTCTGAAGGAGGTAGACTACACCATCTTCACCGCTACGCTGTTGGACGCTCCCAGCGACATTCGTAGGTACCTGGGCCTAGCCGAGGAGATTCTGGATTCTCTTCCCCGCTTCACCAATCATCCAGAGGTAAGCGTGAGGAGAGATGACATCGCCACTCAGCATGAGAGACTCCGAGGGCTGGAGGGAAATCCTGGCAGGGAGCCGAAGCGGAGGAGACGTCGCCCCTCGCTTCGGGATCCCGCTCCTGCCTAAGTTCCGGCCTGGGAGTTCGCTTCATCCGGAGGTCTTTTCCAACCGGGCAAGTCGTCACTCGGGATTCCCCCAGAGAAGCTGCAGCTGACAGCAGACAAGATCTGGGACCGGGTGGCTGCTGCTTGCTCCGCTAGGAATCCTCCAGAGTGTATGAAGCATGTGGTGGCGGCGGTCAGACTGGTGGAGAGGAATCCAGCGCTGCGTGAGTTTCCTGAGTTCGCGGACTTGCTCGCCGCTGTTTCCGCTCAGGAACGGCGGTTTCCGGACCTCACCTTCGCCTCACCCCCTACAAGGAACCGTCGTCACTCCGGCTTCCAACCTCGGCTAGAACCCTGTCTGGATGCTGTTCCGGGTCGCCGCAAGGGCTCAACCCCCCACACAGCTGTCACTCCTGCGCCTCGTCAGAGGAGAATCCCCGCAGCCTCGTCTTCTCCCGGGTCCTCGCCTGCTGTCCCGTCAGCGCTCCATGCCCGACTGACCCCGGCTGTCGCCCCCTCCTCCTCGTCGCCTATCCTTGCTGCTGTGTGTCACGAGAGCTCCGTTTCGGCAAGCCTCATCCCGGATCCGCCTCGAGTGGCCTCATCTCGTCTTCCCAGAGGGCCCTCTGTCGCCATCCAGCGGGGAGAGGAAGGAACGACGTCCCCCACAGCGGAAACCATCTTACCCTTAGGGGAAAGGCAAGTGCATGATAATTTCTCTCCTTTTGATATTGTTTTGCCTTGTCTGACCCCTGGGGGTGGAGTTCGGGGTATGCAGCCCCCCGAGCTCCCTCCACCCGCTGTGGATGAAAGTATTAACCCTGCTTCCTCTGTCTCTCCCCCCGCTGAGCGGTCCTCGACGTCAGGCCAACGTGGCTGGATGAGGAGGGGGCCTACGGTTCTGGAGAGCCTGGTTCCGGTTCCGCAGCCACATCATGGGCGGAGGAGGAGAGCGGACTGCAGCGTGGAGCCATCGCCGATGAAGAAGCGTCCCCGGGGTTCCACGGAGGAGCGGTCCGGTCCAGCAGGGCGAGATTCTCCTGCCACCACGCCGTGCGGGCCACCGGCATGGACATCGGTGCCGGAGGACTCTCTAGCTGCACGCACCATCATGCCAGCTGCGGAGCCCGACGCAGCTGAGTGGGAGCCTGAGGACGACCTCCTGACTTCTGAGCCCGGATCATCGCAGTCCTGGACGGCGTCAGAACCCGAGCTCAGGCAAGTGCTCTGTTTTATCTTTCTTCTTCACCTTTTAGAGCACTTTTGCCTGTCTCAAGGGGAGATGAGCCGGGTGCAGCCACCCGCTGCTTCCGAGCTTATCTCGCCAGGTTCTGGCGCTACCGGTGATCCCGATCCCGGGTTTTCTCTCTTGTGTGAGTCTTCTCCCAGAGTCGCCGGCGAGGGGCTGCTCTCGCCTGCTGCACCAGAGGTTCCGGTTTCGGGGTTGGAGGTCGAGTCTGGTGCCACGCCGACCAGGTCCACCGGGAGTGCTGTTCCGGTCCAGTTGGGGTCCACCGGGAGTGCTGTTCCGGAGGCCCAATCGGGGTCCACCGTGGGTTTGGTTCCGGAGGCCCAATCGGGGTCCACCGTGGGTGCTGCACCAGCAGGTCCTAGGTTCGGTGAGGGAGCTGCAGATCCCCGGCCACCGGATGCTGGACAGGCTCGTTTCCTTCGTCACCCTCATCTCCACCGTCATCCTCCTCGTCTCCCTGAGGAGCGCTACCCATCTCCACCTGGGGCCGTTGGGGTCCCGAACGCTCCGCCCGGTTCCCCCTCATCTCCCCCCTTTTCAGCGGGACCACCGGCTACTTCTTCCCAACGGTTCTGGTGGGCTGGTGTTGCGGGGCGGCCGCCTGAAGGGCTGTCTCGTTGGTTTGGTTCTCTGGATCGGCCCCCCGACCTATTTGTCTTCCTGTGCGGCGACCTGCTCCGGTCGCCTGAAACTCTCTTCTCCCGAGTATGGGACTGGGGTAGGCCGCCCGAACTGTCCTCTTTTCCCCTCCTTGTTCTGTGGTCTCTTGTTGCCAGACGACTCCCCGAACCTTTTGCCCCCATCCCTCTGGGTCTGGACTGCACCCTTCCCGGGTTCCTGATCTCGTCTGTGGGACTGTTGGGGTGTGTGGGGGGGGAGGGGGATTGTTGTGTGTTTTTGTGGCTCACCAGGTTGTTTCTGAGTTTGGTGGTTTTTTTTTTTTCTCTTCCACCTTATGTCACTCTATTTGCCTATTTTCTTTCTTTCAAAGGTCTTTTTATTATTATTAATTGAAGTATCAATACAATACAAAGTATTAGAAATTTTCATTTTTGTTTCAACCAAACAGTAAAAAACTAGAACTTAAAGCCAACAAATGTAAATGCTTCAAAGCACAAAAACCTTTAAATAAACAATAAAAAAAAAAAAAATACAAAGAAAAATTGTGTGTGTGAAGTGGGGGTGGGGTAAAGGGGATATGAGCTACTCAGAAACTATAATCGTGGGTCTTTCAAAGAAATCAAGAAACGGGCGCCATAATTTATAGAATTTGTTTTCAGAGCCACAGACTGTATATCTGATTTTTTCTAAATCCAAACAGGACATTATATCTTTTATCCACTGTAAATGTGAAGGGGGCGAAGAGTCTTTCCACTTCAGTAATACAGCACGTCTGGCCAATAATAATGAAAATTTGAATACTTTTAATTTGGAACTTGGCAAGACAAGTTCTGGAGCCACACCAAAAATGGCGCATAATGGATCAGGTTTAATTTGATATTGCAGGACTTCAGACATAGTGATAAAAACAGAATGCCAAAAATTCATCAATGCAGGGCAGGACCAATACATGTGAAGCAAAGTGCCAGGAGCGCTACCACACTTTTCACAAGTTGGGTCTATATCCGAGTAAATACGTGCTAACTTAACCTTGGACAGGTGCATCCGGTGTACAATCTTAAATTGAATAAGAGCGTGACGAGCACACATTGATACAGTGTGAACCTGGCCAAGAATAGAGTCCCACAGTTCATCAGTAAAAGTAAAATTAAGATCTTGTTCCCAGTTCAATTTGATAGCGGCCAGAGAAGAAGATTGTAAATTTGAAATTAAATTATATAAAACTGACATTACCCCCTTAGAAGTTGGTTTAACTAATAAAAAATCATCTAGAGGATTATCAGAAGGTTTTTGAGGGAATTGTTTTGTCATGGTTTGCACATAATGTCTGACCTGGAGGAAGCGGAAAAAATGTGTAGAAGTGATGTCGAATTTGGTGGAAAGTTGAGAAAAACTTGCAAATTGACCATCAAAATATAAATCCGCAAAAGATTTTAAACCTTTTCTGTGCCATATATGAAATGCACTATCAATAGTTGATGGGGTAAATAAATGATTTGCGGCAATTGGACTTCTAATGGAAAAAAACTGAAGACCGAAATTTTTCCTGAATTGAGACCAAATTCTAAGAGACTGACGAACTACTTTATTATTACCCAGTGTAGACAAAGCAAGGGGAAGTGGTGAACCTAAAATTGCCGGTAGGGAAGTTTGATTGTCCACATGTGACTCCATAAGGATCCAAATAGGTGATTTGGGTTCCAGATAAAAATGTTTCCAATATAACATGCACCTGATATTTGCTGCCCAGTAGTAATATTGAAAGTTAGGCAGAGCCATGCCACCTACTGATTTGGGTCTTTGAAGAAAAACTTTCCTCAATCTCGGATGTTTACCATTCCAAATAAATGAGGTAATCAGAGAGTCCAAAGACTTAAAAAAGGATTTAGGAATAAAAATGGGGAGACATTGAAACAAATATAAAAACTTTAGAAGTAACATCATTTTTACAGAATTGATTCTGCCAATTAAAGACAAGGATAATGGGGACCATTTGGAAAGTATTAACTTGCACTGGTCAAGTAAGGGGAGAAAATTATTTTTAAACAAGTAATTAAATTGTTTAGTGACACATATCCCAAGATAATTAAAATGATCAATAACAACCTTGAAAGGAAAATTTTCAAAATCCTGAACTTGAATCTTTTCATTAATCAGAAACAGTTCACTCTTATTAAGATTAATTTTATAACCAGAAAACCTACTAAAACTATCCAAAATATTAAGTATAGCGGGTAATGAAGTAAGTGGGTTGGAGAGAAATAATAAAAGATCATCAGCATAGAGTGAAACCCTATGCTCAATGCCACCCCTACGAATGCCTAGAAAGTCCCGGCTCCCACGGATTGCAATAGCTAACGGCTCAACTGCCAAGGCAAAGAGCAACGGGCTCAAAGGACAGCCTTGCCTCGTACCACGGTAAAGTCTAAAATAGTCAGAATAGCGACAATTAGTTAACACTGAAGCTAAAGGACTAGCATAGAGAAGTTTAATCCAGGAACAGAAGGAAGGACCAAAACCGAACCTCTCCAAAGTAAAAAACAAATACTCCCACTCAACCCTATCGAATGCCTTTTCAGCTTCCAAACTAATAAGACATTCAGGTATGTTGTGGTGAGGAGTATAAATAATATTAAACAACCGCCGCAAGTTAAAAAAAGAATGGCGATTTTTAATGAAACCGGTTTGGTCCTGTGAAATTATAAAAGGAAGAATCTTTTCCAACCTTGAAGCTAACAACTTTGACAAAATTTTAACATCGGTATTTAACAAGGAAATAGGCCTGTAAGAAGCACAATCAACAGGATCCTTATCCTTTTTAAGCAACACAGTGATACAGGCCTGATAGCATGAAGGAGGAAGTGTACCAGAGTCAAGCGACTCTGTAAAAACTTGACAAAGGAAAGGGGCGAGGTCATCAGAGAATTTTTTGAAAAAATCAGCGGAAAACCCATCAGGTCCTGGAGATTTTCCTGATTGCATGGATGATATTGCCAGCTGAATTTCTTCTTTTGTGATGGGAGCTTCTAAAATTTGCCGAGATTCTGAAGAAATCGAAGGAATATCAATAGAATCAAAAAAAATTTCCAAATCCTTTAAGTTTGTTGTATATTCTGAGGTATATAATTTGGAATAAAATGACCTGAAAATATCATTAATCGCTTGTTGGTCAGATGTCACCTCTCCTTTATCTGTCCTAACTCCAGTAATAATTTGCTTAGCTCTAATACCACGTAGTTGATTAGCTAGAAGTTTACTGGTTTTTTCGCCATGTTCATAAAATTCACTCTGGTTCCTTATTAAACAACCTTCAATTTGTCGAGTAGAAAGTAAATTAAGTTTAGTTTGTAATATCATACGTTCCTTGTACAGAGCGGGTGATGGAGATTGAGCATATTGTCTGTCAATGTCCAGGATTTGATCTAAAATAACCTTCTGTTCCTGTATTAAGGATCGTCTTTTAAATGCTGCCAATGAAATAAATTCCCCCCTAAGAAATGCCTTCATGGCCTCCCATATCGTTTTATTTGACATACCAGGAGTTTTATTTTCTTTCAAAAAAAAATTAATTTTAGAAGAAATATTCACAATCAATTTTTCATCTGTAAGTAATAATGGACCCAATCTCCAATGCTTTCTCATGGAGTCACATCCATGGAGGATCATTTTAAGTACAAGAGGGGCATGATCAGAAACCGAGATGCTATCATAACTGCAAGAGCAAAGGTTATTAATTAATAAATTGTCAACAAAAAAATAATCTATTCTGGTATAAGTATGGTGTACGTGAGAGAAAAAAGAATAGTCCCTGCCGTTAGGATGTAAAAAACGCCAAGGATCTGTAAGGCTATATTCCTCAAGAAAAGACTTAACATAAGTTGCAGATTTATTAAGACTAGCAGGTTTTGAAGATGAGCGATCTAAGATCGGATCCATATACAAATTAAAGTCACCCCCAAGAATTAGAGAATGAGTATTTAAATCTAGAAGTTGCGAAAAAAGGTTGCGAAAAAAGTGCACATCATCAAAATTCGGTGCATACAGATTAGCCAAAGTGACATGTTTATCGCCAAGTTTACCTGATACTATTACAAATCGTCCATTTTTATCTGATACAACATTAGAGGGAATAAATGGGATATTTCGATCAATAAGAATAGCAGCGCCCCTGGCCTTAGCTTTAAAATTTGGAATGAAAAAATTGTCCTGACCAACATTTTGACAAACGCAAGTGGTCGGAATCCTGCAAATGGGTTTCCTGCAAAAACAGTACCCCAGGCTTAAACTGCTTTAGACGTGACATGACTCTCTTTCGTTTAATTGGATGGTTCAACCCCTTCACATTCCAGCTTACCAAAGTAAGATTACTATTCATTCAAAGAGTAAAATTTATATATTATGTTGTGTAGCCCAAAGAAGAATAAAGTGAGGTACGGGTAAAAAAAAAAAAAAAAGGAAGGGGTAAGGGGGGTGTAAATAAAACCATAACAAAAAAACAAAACAAAAAAAAATAAATAAAAAAATAAAAATAAAAAAAAAATAAATAAAAAAATCCAACAACCAAACCTATAACAACACTCCAGCCGGTTGCAAAAAAACAGCAACCGCTCCATCTCCAGCTCTATTTTCATCCTAACAGAATGCTCCCATACAACTGGCTTCAATCCTGCATAATATGAACGTTTTACCCTAAAAAAAAAAAAAAAAAATAAGATAAAATTAAAAAAAAGAATTAAGTAAACAACAACGTATAGGGAGCCAATTTTACCTTGTTTTTAAACATCTGAAAATGCATCAATGTCCAGTCAGTGCAGCTTCAATGAAGTAACAAGCAGCCCAGCGCGGCAGCTGGTCAACCCAGAAATGTCCAGTTCAAGGCGAAAATTGCTGGTTTCTCTCCATAGTTTGCATGAAGCAGGTGGCCTCCGAGACGGACGCCAGCCACTGGTTTTTGCCGTCTGGAAGAGTTATCCGGAGCCTGGCGGGGAAAAGAAGAGAAGGACGAAAACCTCTCTTGTACAACTCGGACATAACCTCCTTATATTCGGCTCGTTGCTTCTGAACGTCGGCGTTATAATCCTCGTAGAACTGAAGTTTATGCCCACGATATTCCAAAGTCCCACGGAGTCTCCGCGCTTCTCTCATCACCAAGTCTTTGGTCCGAAACCGGTGGAAACAAATAATGACAGCGCGCGGCTTCCCATTCGGACTCGGCTTGGACATGAGGCTGCGGTGGGCTCTATCCAGCTCTGGAGGAGATGGCAAAGTTTGTGTGCCAAAGACGTCCACCAACAGCCGAGAAAAAAATTCAGATGGCCGTGGACCCACATCAAAGGACTCCGGCAGACCCACCAGACGAATATTCAGCCTCCTGCTTCTTCCCTCCAGGTCAGAAAGTTTGTTTTTCAAAAGTTTGTTCTCCTCCTGTATTGACTCGCATGTAACTTCAAGCGCCGCTAGGCGCTGGCTGACGTCCTCCGCGTTGTTTTCAAGGTCGCCAATGCGTTGCTCCTGGTTCGCCACATCTGCTTGAATTTTATCCAGCTTACCATTAATAAGTTCAAATGAAGCTTTGAAGTCAGCAGCTATGGACATTCTGTGTTGCTCAAGCAAGGCAACAAGTGCAGGGTTAAGGCTGATATTAGCATCCTCAGCTAAGCTGGTGTTAATATTGTTCCCTGCTGCCTCCTTTTCAGTCTGCTTTCTTGTTTTGGACATATTTCAAAACAGATTCTGCACGTATTAAATGTCCAAAACATTAACAGCTTACAGCAAAATAGGGTTTAAAAAGTAAAGAAAAAAATATAGCAGGAGCCAGCAACGCACACACCTACTCCATTGCCAGCACACCTGAAGCCCTATTTGCCTATTTTGAACTTATTGTGGTTGCCCACATTTTTGGGGGTTATGGGTTTTTTTCTCCCCCTACCTTTATAGCCTTGTTGGTTGTTTGTCTCTCTCCCTCCTGCCAGCACCCCTTCCACCCACCCTAGGGGGGTGGGGGGGGGGGCTTGGGTGTTACTCAGGCTGCTCAGAGCTCGGCCTTGAGGGGGAGGTACTGTCATAACCCGAGTGTCGGTCCTGGCCACACTCGGGTCTCATATCTTTTTTTTCCCTGGCTTTGGCAGCTGAGGATTCCTTCCAGCTCCCCGGGCTCTTATTGTGAAGGCGCCTGGGGGAGCTCCCTGCTGTCAAAGTCAGCTGCTGCTCTGCTGTCATTAGAAGCAGCTGTGCTGCGTTGGGGTCATTAGCCGCCAGAGATATAAGCGGGTGCTAAATGTCCTCCAACGCGGCAGTCTCTGTTATGTTCTCCTGTTATGTTCAGCTACGCTCTGTTCAGCTACGTTCTGATTGTGCTCCTGTTATGCTCAGGTATGTTTCCTTGAGACTTCACCCTTACTGTTGTCCGTCTGGCGCATCGGGTGTTCCCCGGCTCAGACTTCACCCAGCCACTGTATGTGTTCTGTGTGTGTTCATTCTTCTCTACAATAAATTACCACTGCAAACTCACTGGTGACTGAGGCGTCTTGTGACGGTCCGTGAGGGCCGTCGTGACAGACAATACTTAACAATATTCTTGGAAATAAAAACAGAAATACAAGCTACCCAACCAGTTTTTCAAAAAATAATAAAACGACTCAGAGTGTGAATGCAGCTTCACCTGCAGATGAATTTAATAACTTTTTTGTTAACATTGGTCCTAATTTGGCTCTAGAAATACCCATTACGGAACCCACAGGTGATACAATAAGCAAAAACATTGCTATAAAAGACTCCATTTTCATAAAGAACACAGACGAGAGAGAGGTCATTGAAATTGTTAAATCGTTCAAAAGTAAAACATCTACGGATTGTGATGGTATTGACATGCTCTTAGTCAAAACTATTATTGAATGCTTAGTGAAACCACTGACGTATATCTGTAACCTGTCTCTCCAAACAGGTATATTTCCCAATGCAAGGAAAATAGCTAAAGTAATTCCGATATACAAGACGGGTGACAGAGGGGAATTCTCAAACTATAGACCAATTTGACTATTGCCGCAATTTTCCAAGATACTTGAAAAAATATTCTATGAGAAAATTAACAACTTCATACTGAAGAACATTTTATTGTGTGAACAGCAATATGGGTTCAGACACAAGAGGACAACTGCATTTGCTCTAATGGAATTTATTGAAAAAATATCAACTGCCTTTGAAAATAAAGAGTATTCAGTTGGGGTATTCCTGGATCTTAAAAAAGCATTTGATACAGTGGATCATAATTTATTATTAAAGAAACTACAAAATTGTGGTATTGGGGGGTAGCACTGTCCTGGTTATGTAGTTACTTAAAGAATAGATATCAGTATGTATGTGTTGGTAACAAAAACTCACAGTTACTGAAGGTTACTTGTGGAGTCCCACAGGGTTCAGTTTTAGGGCCATTGTTATTCAATATGTATATAAATGATATATGTAAAGTTTCAGAAAAAATGGATTTAATATTGTTTGCCAATGACACTAATTTATTATGCAGTGGAAGCAATTTGGAACAACTTTTGGATACACTCGGAAAGGAATTAGGAAAGCTTAAACTGTGGTTTGATTCAAACAAATTAACGTTGAATTTAAGTAAGACAAAATTTATAGTTTTTAACAACCATCACAACAACTTAGTATCTAAACTCAGTGTAAATGGTGTAGAGATTTAAAGGGTATCCGAAACTAAATTTCTTGGAGAAATAATTGATAATAAACTGTGTTGGAAGTCACATATTAATTATATTAAAGGTAAAATACCTAAATCAATCGCAATACTACACAGAGTGAAATATTTGCTGAATCAACCCACACTATATACTTTGTGTCATTCATTAATACTCCCATACATGACATATTGTACTGAAGTATGGGGAAATACATATAAAACAAACATATATCCAGTCTTTATGCTTCAGAAGAGAGCTATTAGAATAATAAACAAAGCTGAACCAACAAACCCACTTTTTCTTAAATTAAAAGCTCTCAAGTTGAAAGATCTGGTTGACTTTAAAACTGCAGTAATAATGTTTAAAGAGAAGAATCTATCACTGCCCGCAAATATAAGATAAGATAAGATAAGATAAGCCTTTATTAGTCCCACAATGGGGAAATTCCAGGTTTGCAACAGCACAGGGATAGCAACACTCAGAGCAACAATCAGAAGGCAAGAAAAAACAAGAGCAGCTAGTATACATATGTACATATTAATATAAATATATATATATAGACACACACAGTGCGGAGCATTGTGGTTGGTGGATGTGCAGCAGAAAGTCTAAGCTCTCTCTCCGCGGATGTGGCGGGCCAGCTGGATGTCTTTGGGCATGATGGTGACCCTCTTGGCGTGGATGGCGCACAGGTTGGTGTCCTCGAAGAGACCCACCAGGTAGGCCTCGCTGGCCTCCTGCAGAGCCATGACGGCGGAGCTCTGTAAGCGCAGGTCGGTCTTGAAGTCCTGAGCGATCTCCTTCACCAGGCGCTGGAAGGGCAGCTTATGGATGAGCAGCGCCGTGGATTTCTGGTAGTGGCGGATCTCTCTCAGTGCCATGGTACCGGGCCTGTAACAGTGAGACTTCTTCACTCCGCCGGTGGCCGGAGCGCTTTTTCGAGCAGCCTTGGTGGCCAGCTGCTTCCTGCGGGGCTTTTCCTCCAGTAGATTTACGGGCGGTCTGCTTGGTTCTTGCCATCGCTCTTTATTATTCTGTCTTATATTTCTTGCACGCCGCCTAAACTCCAGCCCGGCACCCGCATCGTTTTCGCTTCAGTTCTCCCGGTATGTCGAGTTTCTCCGTTAGCACCGGGTGGCGGTTGAGTGCTAGCTAGCTCTTCCCTGCAGTATTATCTCCTGCTGTAAACAGGGTCTCCGTCCGCCGACTCAGGAGACCTTTGGGGCGATCTGTGTGTCTGTGATATATATAGAGTGAAAGGTGTGCCGGATCAGAAAGGTATCACCAGATCAGAAAGAAGAAGGAAGATAAAAAGACTCAGGATTGAGCCGCTGTTGCAAAAGGCAGCCAACTCGTGTGGCGCCAGAACCAGAAAAAAAGAAAATAAATAAAAAAATTTGCTCCTTCTATATTTATTAATAACAGACATGAATTGCTCATTTCTTGCCTCCAGCTATTTCATTCCACACTCACTCTAATTCCCTATTGTAACCCTTACGAACCTAGCAACTGGTCTACACTTAATTATGTCCCTTACATAATTAACATAAGTTGTTCCAAATAAGGGAGAAACAATATCATTTCAGAGGAACATGTATATTTCAAAATCCTTCAGTGAGAACTACCACCAAGCAACACTGTGTTTCAGTGCAAGGAGTCAGATTATGGAACGATTTTGGACCTGAATTAAAATCATGTTCAATGCTTTGACAATTTAAACAAAAACTAAAGGAAGAAATACTCCAAACATATATACAAGATGACATGTAAAATCACATAAGGATTGTCATATCCAGTCTGTGTTGTGCTGTTGCTTAGTTTTTTGTCACATTTTGTCTTAGCTTTGTTCTGAATTGTAATCGCTCTTGTTTTGTTTTTCTTTTGAATTCTTGGATGGAATATGGGTGGGCAATATAAGCTGTGGCTTCAGCCATCACCCATTTCGAATAACTTATGTTGAACTGTATAATCAGAGGAGTTATTGTCTAATTTGACCTTGTTGGATTTTCTTTCCCCCTTTGTTATATTATTCTGTTTCTTTTTTAATCTTTACTTTTAATCTATCCGAGATAAAATAAATAAATAAAGATTCATTCATTCAAGACACTGAAGCTACTTGCAGGAGTTTTGGCTGTGGTATCAAATCCAGCCAAACTTTCTTTTGAAAGAGCTGCTTTCTAATGTCATATTATGCATGTAAGATGGAAAGTATTTATTTTAATTTAAGTTGGGCCTTAAAGTAGTATTTTGGTTTCATGTTGCTTGGCCTCATTCTGAATAATTTACCTTATCTGCATTCATACCCTCCTCCAGACTGATTTATGACATCTGTAGTGCAGATAATGATGTGGTTGAGGAATAGATCTTTTTTTTCTTCATGTTTTCAGGACAAGCTCTATGTTAAGATGGAAAATGGGTATCAGTATGTCAATTTGTAATATCAGGCTCAATTTCTTGGAGTTACTTCCAGATCATTTTCTCAGAGTAATTAATCTGTTTTGGCCGGGTCTGCATGAATGAGAAAATCTATTTTAACTGCAAGTTTACAGAATTAATTTGTTTTCTATGACCTTCGGGACATGAGGTTTGCCTTGTCTTTGCCCTAAGTTCATTCTGTGTTCTTTTTTATTCTTTTCTTTCGTGACTATGTCACTTTTTCTCTGCATCTTGGTTGTTGTCGTTCTGCCCTGCCCTCTGTGGTTGTTCGTATTAACCTTATGGTCATTGCAGAGGAGGGGGTGATGGTTGTTTTTGTTTAGAGCTGTCTATGTGGTATACTTAACTGTGTTCTGAGTTAGACCTCCAGGTTCACTATGTTTTGCTGATTGGTAGGGTCTGTTTGCCTGCTCTGTAGTTCTGAGTTTTTTTGTTTTGTTTTGTTTTTTTTCTCTTAACAGTGTTATATGGTACTGGTAGATTTTCAAGTATATCTGTATTTTTGTTTTCCTTGTGGCCTGCCGGGGCAGTATGTTTCATATATCTTTGTTATTCATCCCATTGTACCTGGAGTTCACCCTATGTTTTCTTTTTTTTTCCCCTTTCTCTTGTTTCTCTCCCTCCAGGCCTGTTTCCCCCTCCGCCCTCCCTGGGCCGGTCCTGGTGGCCTTCTGTTTGAGGGAGGGGTAAGCCAGCGCCAGGAGGCGCTGCTCGAGGGGGGAGTGCTGTTACGGTGTGAGCACTGATTTTTATCCGCGCTCAGGTTGTCCAGTTTTTCTCCAGCTCCACCCCATTCCGGGCCTGGGCTTATGGCCTCCTCCGAGGCTCGTAGTTTTGACAGCGTCTCAGCAGACTTCCGGCTGTCAAGCCCAGCTGCTCTGGGACAGCTGTCTGTTATCATCATTAATTACCTTCCCTGCTTCTGATTGGTTTCTGTCCCCATTTAAGGGAGCAGCTGAGAATGACTCCTTGCTGCGACCTAAAGGAAGAAACTCGTACATCGTGCTTCCCTGTGTACGTGACTGGTGTTCCTACACCCAACTCCAGTTCCCTCAGTGACTCTGTTCTTTGCCCTCCAGTAAGTGCTACTGCTCAGCGTGGGTTCCGTCCTCGCTGCCTTCCTAGCCTTTCACCCGAGATGGAATTCTATTTAGAGTTATGAGCGTGCTTTTGCCCCTCGTGGCTCTTTACTTTGTCATTTGTATAATTAAGTCTTTTGTTAATAAAGAAACACAAACTCACCGGTTGTCTATGGCGTCTCCTTAATGGCTCGCGAGAGCCATTCTTAACAGTCACTGTTGAAATCTGCAATGAAAAGCAAAAAAATGCAATTGTTAGTTGTGTTTACAGAGCACCTGGCTCTGATGTTGAAATCTTTCATGGCTGGATTGAGGAAACCTTCTCGAAAGTAAGAAACAAAACCACTTTTATTTGTGGAGATTTTAATATTGATTTGCTGAACCCAAACAATCACAAAGCTACAGATGGATTTATAAATACAGTGTATAGTATGGGATCACATCCAAAAATAACTCGACCTTCCAGAATCACATCTTACTCTGCCACTCTCATTGATAATACATTCACTAATGATAGAGGATACTGTAACATGTGGACTATTAATAAATGACATTAGTGATCACCTGCCAATTTTTACAGTCTATGGCAAGAACTATAAGAAAACTAAATCAGACAGAATTAACATAAACAAACGAGTGAGAACAGATGAATTGCCGGCTGCTCTAGAACATGACGTAATGTCATATAACTGGGATGACCTATATCAAATTAAAGACGTGGACAGTGCATATGAGGAATTTCTTAAAATTATTTTTTTTATATAATAAGAATTGTCCTATAATTCAGATAAATAAAAAAAGTAAAATATAAAAAATGTCCATGGATAACCAAAGGTTTACAAAATGGCTGCAAAAAGAAAAACTCACTGTATAGAGAATTCATAAGACAAAGAACGAAAGAGGCAGAAAATAAATACAAAAACTTTAGAAAGAAGTTAACTAATATTATTAGGAATAGCAAGAAAGATTATTACATGAGAATACTAGATAAAACCACAGATAATATTAAAGGAATATGGGACATATTGAATAGTATAATCAAGAATGGATCTAGACATTCACACTATCTGGAGTTTTTTGTTGTTAATGATAAGGATGGATATAATATGGATGTTGTAGTAAACAGTTTTAACAGTTTTTTTGTTCATGTTGGTCCAGATCTGGCAGAAAAAATTCCTGACCAAAGTATAACTAGGACAATCTTCGATGAGCTGATAAACCGGAATCTAAATTCAATGTTTCTTAATCCTGTGGATGAAAAAGAGGTGATTGATATTGTTATGAAGTGTAAAAACAAAAAGTCAACGGATCAAAAAGTTGATCAGCTCTCAAAGGCCCTCTACTGTCCAGGGGCTCTAAGTATTTGCTTTGTCTGCTGGTACAGCACCTCTATCAAGAATTTTATTTTATTAATTGAAAAAAATTGAGGGCTTGCAGCTGCGCCCCCTCCAGCAGGTGGCACCCTAGGCAGCCTATGTTTTGGGCCGGCCCTGGTAACATGTCTGTTTTGTCCACAGGTGGGGCTCATGTGCAGGTTACAAAGAATTAATTGGACATCACAATATAGTTATCTGACATTAAAACACATTTGAGTGGCAATTGTCTAAATCTATAATACCGTTTTTAAAAAAGTGTCTCTCAAAGGGCACTTCAGAAGGCAGAGGACAAGTTGCAGGTGCCAGAGCACCACCTGGGGTTGATCTGTGCACATGCCTGGCTGTTAATTTATTTTAACACATATGTGTAAAGTGTGTTTTACAGCACCTTATAGTATGATGTTTTATATTTATAAATAAAAAAACATCATACTATATACATCAACCAGCTGGACAGAAGAAACATCCAAATGTTTAGAACCATCAGTATGTTGCTCTAATGACACAACATGTTTATTTTAACAGTACAAGAGCTATAAAATAGAGAATACAGAAACGCGTACCTTTTACCCCTTTGTCTTCGCTGACATCATGGGCCTTGAGAGGAACGATAAACCATTTGATGTGGAGACCATAAAACTGGCCCTGAAAGGACACATAAAAGAAGGTTACACGGTATGATGACCGCTCTCTATAAACACCCCAGCATTTCTCAGATGACAGTCAGGGTCACTGATTTAACAAGATTTATATTATTCTTACAGTTCAATCCCAACACTATACTGACTGAAAGTGATCCTTCCTACAACCGAACCCCATCACTGCATGACCAGGTCCATGTTCTGGTTTGTGTTGTTTCTGCCGCTACATTAACCATTTTAGATGATGAACACATGCAGAAGCTGAGGGATGTCAGACTAGCAGCACGTGACGAAGGTGAGACATGATTCAGGATAAATTTCAAGAGCATAAAACAATTAACCATAAAACCATTAATATTTCTTGACTGCACTGTTTTTTCCACTGTATTGAAAGGGAGAGGGATTGTCCAAGTTGCCATTCTGACGCACATTGATGAAGCCTGTCCTGAGGTTAAAAGGGACATAAAGAATGTCTACAGGAGCAAACATCTGAAGGAACAGGTACTGTATGTTTCACAAAGTTATTTCACGAGTTAGAACAAAATGTCTGTTTGGATGTTATTCAACTGTACAATTGGCATTTGTGCACATATGAAACCTGGTTTTAATAATGTAAATATCTTATTTCACAAAAAAAGAACAATTTAGTTTTGCTCTCAAATGTTGTACTTCAATATAGATGGAAACACTGAGCAAAAGACTGGGTATTCAGCTGAACTGCGTCTTTCCGGTGAGAAACTACTCCCATGAAATTGAGACAGATGACGACATGGATACACTGATACTGAGTGCAGTGAGAAGGATAATTGACTATGGAGAAGACTACCTGAAAGACATCACTGACAAGGAAAATTCATGAAACCAGAATACAAACCTTTGGGTTTATATCAATAATAGGTTTATATTTATAATGGGCATTATAATGTGTAATTCTTTAGGGGGTTTTGTTTGTCAATAATAATTAATAATTAAAAAAAATGATATTTTTTGTCATCTCCAGAATGATGTCAACACACACATTTCTGTCTTGTTTTTATTATACTTTTGTTTGCCTTTCTGCATTTTGAAAATTAATCCTAGATTATCTACATTATAGGTAAATCATAAAGATTTCTCAGCATATTTAAGACAATCAGAAAAAACATGTTGGGTATCCTATGTTTTTTCAATATTGTGAAAATGTGATTTTGGAAGATGGAATGTGTTTTTTGGTTCTACAACTTTAACATAACAATTTATGACAATATAAATCTGCAGTAAACCATCAATATTAATTAAAGCCATCATGACATGAGTATGAAGTATCATTTCTTTTATCTGTTCACTGTTTCTTTGCTCTTACATTCTATCTTCAAAAATCAATCATGTAGATCAACAGGGTTCTGTGTTGTGTCTAATGATTTTTTTTACCCAGTACATGTTTCTCTTTGGTAGCATTAAAAAACATGAACATGGTTATACAGCGGACAGTCAGGTGGTTGGAGTCCTGCTTGCAGGTCTGCGGTTTGCTGGAGAAGTTGCTCATGGTTGCCGACTTGGTGGTGCTGGCCACCCGGGATGTGAACATTTTAATCAGCAGTTGTTGGTGTCAAATAACAATTAACTGCACCAAACTATTTCCCACCTCAAATGTTGTTACACAAAGTTTTTGCTGTTTTGTTGTAAAGAAACTTTACTCATGCGCATGTTCATGTTTTCCATGAGCTAAAATCCAGTGAAATCAATGTCAAACATTTCTTGTTACTCTACCCAGCACTGACTGCACCCAAACATGCAGGTTCTCGAATGCCTTCTATGTGTGGTCCCATGGGCCAGACTCAAAATCTGATTGGTTAAAGCTTGTCACAAATACCCTTACAAACTGCTAAGAACACCGTATGAATGATTTTTGGACCATTTCTTGAGGCCTTCTTAAGGTGGCCATAGGAGAATCTGGTGTTTGTAGATCGTTCATAAATTTGTGACCAGGTCAATGGTTTTTGTTGTACATAGTTCAATAGTGTGTAAGATGCTCTTATTTGTGAAATACGGTGTAGTGGCACCCACTTCTGTTTCCATCACTACACCGTACCTATAAATAGCAGCGGGCAGGGAGGTCCAGCCTCTTTGCCAACACCCCTGCCTGCCGGTTGTATTGTGCAGTTTGTGGCCTCAATAAAGATAAGTTCAGTTATGCACCTGGCCTCATTATTAATAGTCTATTTGCAGACATAACATTTTGGAGACGAGGGTAAACCATGGAAGCGTTCAATTATACAAGTTGGCCCTTCCTGGAGCTCCCGGGCAAGCCACCTGTCCCCTGGCCAAGATCATATGCAGTCTTCGAGACATACATCGTGGCGCTAAATCTGGGCAAAATGGACAAGCTGAGGGCATGCGCACTCCTGGTGCACAATATGGAAATTGAAGGCTAATGGAACCTGAGCACACTTGGTGATTCAGACGAGTTCGAGGACGTGGTTGAGCTGATGGCATGCCATTTTCGCGCCCTGGACTGCATCATCATCCGAAGGATCAAGTTTCGGCAGCGCCACCAACGGGTGGGTGAACCTATCCAGTGGTTCGTCACCGACCTGAAACTACTGGCTAGTGAGTGTCTTTTTGGGCCATTGGAGGAGAAGATGATTCACGACCAGCTGGCAGAGCACACTAACAATGCTAACAATGCTGCGATACGGATGAAGCGTGGGAGGTCACCTCTCTGGTGGGGAAGGAGCCTGAGCTGGTGTACAAGGTTGAGCGATACCGACTAGATATAGTTGGCCTCATCTCAACACACAGCTCCAGTTCTAGAACCAGTCTCCTGGAGAGGGGCTGAAGCTTGGCCTACTCTGGCCTACTCTGGAGTTGCCCCAGGCGAGAGGCAACGAGCAGGGGTGGGTATTCTTTTATCCCCCCACTTCGCTGCCTCTATATTGGAGTTTTCCCCAGTGGACGAAAGTAATGTTTCCCTGTGCCTTCGGGTTGGGAAATGGGTCCTGACCATCACTTGGTGCCTATGCACCAAGTGATGTCATCACTTGGTGCATAGGCACTTGGTGCCTATGCACCAAGTGATGTTTCAGAGTACCCACCCTTTTTGGAGGGTGGAGTTCGGTGAGGCCATGGAACAAGACTTTTGGTTGGCCTCAAAGAGATTCTGGCAAACTGTACAGCGGCTCAGGAGGGGAAAGCAGCTCCGTGTCCACACTGTGTATGGTGCAGATGGGGCACTGTTGACTTCGAATGGGGATATCGTTGGGAGGTAGAAGGAATACTTTGAGGATCTCCTCAATCCCACTGATATGCCTTCCACAGAGGACACATGGCTTGTGGATGAGGGGGACAATTCTCCTATCACAGGGACTGAGTTCACCAAGGTGGTTAAAAATCCCTTTGGTGGACAGACCCCGGGGGTGGACGAGATTTGCCCTGAGTACCTCAAGGCCCTGGATGTTGTAGGGCTGTCATGGTTGACACGCCTCTGCAACATTGCGTGGAGGTCGGGGGCATTGCCTTTGGCATGGCAAACCGGGGTGGTGGTTCCTATCTCCAAAAATGGGGACTGGAGGGTGTGTTACACTTTAGAGGGATCACACTCCTCAGCCTCCCTGGGAAGGTCTATGCCAAGGTACTGGAGAGGAGAGTCTGGCCGTTGGTCGAACCTCGAATTCAGGAGGAGCAATGCGGTTTTCGTTCTGGACGTGGCACATCGGACCAGCTCTTTACCCTCTTGAGAATCCTCGAGGGTTCGTGGGAGTTTGCCCAACCATTTTACATTTGTTTTATAGACTTGGAGAAGGCATTTGACTATGTCTCTTGTGATTTTTTTTGTGGGGGGGTGCTTTGGGAGTATGGGGTATCGGTCTTGTTTTTACAAGCTATTCAGTCTCTGTACGACCGTTGTGAGAGTTTGGTTCATATTGCCAACGCTCGATCAGACTCATTCCCAGTGAGAGTTGGACTCCACCAGGGCTGCCCTTTGTCACCGATCCTGTTCATAATTTTTATGGACAGGATTTCTAGGCGCAGCCAGGGAATTGAGGGTGTCATGCTTGGTGTCATGCTTGGTGACCACAGGATCTCATCTCTGTTGTTTGCAGATGATGTTGTCCTGCTGGCTTCATCCAGCAATGACCTACAGTTCTTGCTGGAAAGGTTTGCCGCTGAGTGTGAAGCGGCTGGGATGAGAATCAGCACCTACAAGTCCGAGTCCATGGTCCTCAGCCGGAAAAAGGTGAATTGTCCTCTCCGGGTTGGGGACAGGTTCCTGCCCCAAGTGGAGGAGTTTAAGTATCTCAGGGTCTTATTCATGAGTGAGGGCAGAATGGAGCGGGAGATTGACAGACGGATCGCAGCAGCATCTGCAGTGATGCGGACGTTGTACCGGTATGTTGTGATGAAGAGGGAGCTGAATTCTAAGGCAAAACTGTCGATTTACCAGTCAATCTACGTTCCTACTCTCACCTATGGTCATGAGCTTTGGGTTATGACTGAAAGAACAAGATTGCAGATACAAGCGGCTGAAATGAGCTTTCTTCATAGGATTGCTGGGCTCACACTCAGAGATAGGGTGAGGAGCTCAGTTATCCGGGAGAGGCTCAGAGTAGAACCACTGTTCCTCCACATTGAAAGCAGCCAGTTGAGGTGGGATGGGCATCTGGTCAGGATGTCTCCTGGACGCCTCTCACTTGAGGTGTTTTGGGCATGTCCTACTGGGAGGAGACCCCGGGGTAGACCCAAGACTCGCTGGAGATTCTATGTCTTCCAGCTGGTCTGGGAACGCCTTGGTATTATCCTCTCTGAAGGGCTGAAGCAAGTGGCTGGGGAGAGGGATGTCTGGGCTTCTCTACTTCAACTGCTGCCTCCGTGACCCGGACCTCCAGAAAAGCGGTAGAAGATGGATGGATGGATGGATGGATGGATGGACGGATGAAGCTGGTCACAGTACTGGGTGACTTGACACTAGCTAGGCCTATTGAGTTAGCTGTCCAGTCGGAGACAGTGGACAAGCTGGCTTCAGAGCTGAGTGAGCGCCTGTCACAACGGCAGCTGGAGTTTCCCACTACAACACAGGTATCGGACCCAAACAGCGATGACAACGTGGAGGACAGCGCTGCGGAGACCAACACTGCAAAATTTAGATCTGCACCAGGAAAACCCATGTGTTTGGGTTGTGGGTCCATGAAACACTGCTTCAAGGCCAGGGACTGCCTGGTGAGAGGGAAGCGCTGCGGCAAGTGTGGACGCTTGAACCACTATGCCAGGGTGTGCCGTAAGTCCAAGCAAGGGAGCCCACAAAGGAAACTGCCCCCCCACCCCGACAATTGTCCACGCGATGTCTCCGAGTACCAGAGGGTACACGTTCTGCACAGTTGAGCTGGATGGTGTAGAGGTGCCGCTGCTGATCGACACGGGGTGGAGGGTTCTTTGCTGAATTGGGCTATGATGAGAAATTTCTTTCCCCACTATAGAATTGCAGGAGACCCAGTGCTGCTCTATGGTTATGGAGACGGACAGTTGCGCACGGTGGGAACATCGGTGCTGACGGCACGGTACAAGTCGGCGGAGATGGCTGACTTCAAGTTCTTCGTGACGGCCCAAGGCGATAACATCATGGATTGTGACTTATTTTATGGTCTGGGTTCACCATTAGGAATGACACTGGTTGTGGTCGTGGAGAGGAGGATGATGCAGTGTGGGACGAAGATTTACCAGGCGCGGCGGAGGTCGAGCAGGACCAGCCTCGCTCAGGGGTGACGCAGGAGGGTTTCAGTGCCAGAGCTCATGACGCCCTGGACGAGGGTACCGAGCATGACGGTGAGGCACCTGCATTCTCGGGTGACGCTGAGAAGCTAGCTCCAGTTTTCCCCGGAGCTCAGCCAAAGTGGGCCAGAGAATTTGGGGCTACAACAGCGACAGTTGCAGCAGCTTTATAAGACGTCGGGGCCAGACCGACAGGCACAGGGAGACTGCATGCCGAGCCACAACACTTTAGGCTGAGCAAGGCACCTCTGAGGGTCTCGGATCTGGTTCAGGCTGGTGATAGGGGTATCCATGGCAAATACAGGCCAGGCAACAGCCGGAGGATCACTAGGATCGGCTGTGCATCGTGGCTGAATGAGGCGAAGCCTATTTTCAACTGTCAGATGGCTCATGGAGGCACGCCAATGAGCTGCGGCATGCCCGGGAGAAGGCTTCAGGTAGTGGGCCTGGACGAGAGGACCACCCGATGGCAAGGACGAGGAGGCGCATTATTATTTATGCAACCAGCTGCGGCCCAGAAGGCATGCCACCTCCAGGGGCAGACTTACGGAGAGACGGTCCGGGGGGGCCACAGGCCAGTATCTCCCATACTTTGCCGTGTGGACTGTGAGTTTGTATGTATGATGTAGAGTATAACAAGTTATAATAGTGTGTTTTTTTTTCTGAGAAGGGTTTTGAAATGAAACAGCAATAATTGTAATGGAAAAAAAGTTTGAATGGTGTGATACTAGTAGGTTTGCAATTGTTTTAAAGAAGTACTGTCATAAACTTCCCCGTGCACTTCTCACAGTGCACGGAGGAAGAGAAGGAAAAAGGAGGATTTAAGTGCAGGGTTTACCAATACACATTTATTGAGCACAGATGACAGACTATACAGAATGGCTAGGCAGCTCGGGATAACTGAGGGTCCTCTGAGACGCTCGGCTGAATGGGGAGAAAGCGTAACAGTAGTGCCGCACAAGGAAATGCTTATCAGTGTAATGGCACACCGCAAACATAAACGCTAACATTACTCACAGTGAAAGAGCAGTCCAAATCCTCACAGTCTCACAGCGAGCACAAACCTTTGGTGACGAGATGGCCACACGACGGGGAACGACTCTGTGACTCGTGTAATGGTCCAGTGGTGTTTGACTAGCAATGGGCTGCTTAAGTACAAACAAACACCACTGGCCTCACAATTTGGGAACACCTGGGCGAGGCGCAGGAAAGATAATTACCAGGGCACACAGCTGACTGTCAGAGAGAGGGGGGCATGGTCAGACCGGCGAATGTTCGACAGTGCCCACCAGAAGGTGGGTAAAACAGCTGCCTAACGATCGCCGGCCAGAGCAGCGGCCACAAGCATAGAAATAACAACACACAGGTGAGAAAGCAAAACACAACACAAGACCAAGAACAATCAGAACCGAGCACGCAGAAAAACACAAGCTCGGTTCATGACAAGTACAATAATAGTGACAAAAGAAAGTTTCAATGTTTACATATTTGTGCATGTGTGGAAAAATGGAAAGTCTCAAAGTGCATATGTTGGTGTATGCGTGGAAACGGGGAGAGTTTTGATGTTTATACAGTTTTATATGGTTCTGGGTTTATTTTGTTTAGTTTAGGAAACATGGCAGTGATTTTGTGTTATTAATGGACTACAATTATTTATTTTACGGGTGACAGAATAATCTACCTCGCAGTGTGGGGGTAGGACGGTAGTCCACCCGTCCACCCTAGTTTTAGTTTGTTGTGTGAAGGTGATAGGCCCTTTAGCGAATTCAGTTTAGTTTTTTTAGTGCGTGATTCGGGTCCTAAATTGGGGAGGGTCTCAATTGTATGTGTTTTGGCCTTTTCTACGGGGGGGTTGTATTGTTCATTAGTGTGTAAGATGCTCTTATTTGTGAAGTACGGTGTAGTGGCGTTCACTTCCATTTTTGCCACTACACCATGCCTATAAATAGCAGGGAGGTCCGGCCTCTTTGCCAACACCCCTGCCTGGTGGTTATATTGTGCAGTTCGTGGCATCAATAAATATAAGTTCAGTCGTGCAGCTGGCCTCATTATTAATAATCTATTTACAGACATAACAGTCTTGTTCAAGATTTCTACGAACACCCCACAAAAACACTCATCGTAGGGTGGTCATACAAATGCCATAGTAACAACATAAGAACTATGTTGGCTGTAAGTTCGCCAAAAGTGTGCCTCAAAACACCTTAAGTTGTTCTTGAGACACCAAATACTACTACGTGGTTGCAGCACTGGATGCACGCACAACACAGCAGGTGGCGAGCCTGCTCCAACAGCCCCCAGCCCATGACAAATACGATGCTCTCAAAACCGCGCTGACCCAGCGCTACACGCTCTCGGACTGCGAGAGAGCGGAAAGGCTCCTGACGTGCTCCGAGGTGGGAGACGGGTCGGCGGTCGAATTAATAAGATAAGCCTTTATTGAAGAAGATGGCGGCCGTCACTAAACACGGGGTGGAGCACTTCATTACCACCACGGGGCTGCCTGTTTTCGCGCAACCTCAACGCCTGGACGCAGCTAAACTGGCCATTGCACGCGAGGAGTTTGCCAACTTGGAAATGTTGGGCATCATCAGACACTCAAACAGCCCATGGGCATCCCTACTACATATGGTTCCTAAAGCTGAGGGATCGTGGTGACTATGCGAAGATTTCAGCAGATTAAACAACGCCACAGCACACGATCGCTACCCAATCCCCCATATTCAGGATTTTTCCGTTCACATCACTGGGGCACGCATTTTTTCCAAGATAGACCTGGTCCGCGGTTACCACCAGGTCCCGGTGTGCACGGAGGACATACCTAAAATGGCAATAACCCATTTGGTCTTTTTGAGTTCTTATGCATGCCTTTCAGGTTAAAAGGGGCGGCCCAGACATTCCAACGCATGATAGATGCGGTGTTGCGCGATCTGTCGTTTGTGTTAGTCTACCTGGACGACATACTGGTGGCCAGCGCGTCCGAGGACAAACACGTAGCCCACCTCAGGACAGTTTTCCAGAGGTTGGAGGAGCAAGGGTTAATAATCAACCCTGCGAATTGCCAGTTCAGGGTGACGGGAATCGATTTTTTGGCCCACCGCATCTCACCGGAATGCGAGATACCCTTACCGGACAAAATGCGCGCAGTGGCAGATTTTCCCCAGCCTCAGACGGTCAGGGCGCTGCAGGAGTTTTTGGGGATGGTTAACTTCTACAACCGTTTCCTCCCCCGCACAGCCCAGCTCATGCAGCCGTTGTACGCCATGCTTAAGAAATGGAAACCGGCGTACAGAGTCGACTGG
The DNA here is from genome assembly GCA_020510985.1 of Pholidichthys leucotaenia. Taxonomy (NCBI): domain Eukaryota; kingdom Metazoa; phylum Chordata; class Actinopteri; order Cichliformes; family Pholidichthyidae; genus Pholidichthys; species Pholidichthys leucotaenia. The sequence continues at coordinate 23,161,622 of CM035845.1, read as the reverse complement.
ACTCCTAAGCGAAAGCAGGCATTTTCCGAGGTTAAAACAGCTCTAGCAAATGCTGCACTACTGGCGCACCCGGACCGGCGGCTCAGATAGTGCTCACTACCGACAAATCAGACTTGGCCATAGGGGCCGTCGTGGAGCAGTGTGTCGCCGGTTCTTGGCAGCCACTCGCCTTTTATAGCAGGTCTTTGCGCAACAATGAGCGTAAATCCAGCGTGTTTGTCAGGGAGTTACTGGCCCTCCACCTTGCCATACGCCACTTCCAGTTCTGGCTGGAAGGGTGCACCTTCACTGTGTTTGTGGACCACAAGCCGCTAACGTACGTTATGGCCAAGGTTTCGGAGCCATGGTCGGCCCAGCAGCAGGCTGCAATCTCGGAGTTTACGACCGACATTCAGCATGTGGCCGGTAAACTCCATGTGGTGGCAGACTGCCTCTCACGTGCATTAGTGGCCCTAGTCTATGTAGGGATAGATTACACGGCCATGGCCGCTGAGCAGATGGGCGATGCGGACGTTTGTGCGCTCCATTCTGGACCAACAGGGTTAAGGCTGGAGAGCAGAGTACTGCAAGACAGCCCCCCCCCAATCTGTGACGTCTCCATAGGCCACCCGCACCCAGTGGTCCCACGCGCTTGACGCCGCCACGTTTTTGAGTCGGTTCACTCCCTGGCACACCCAGGAGTGCGCGTCTCAGTCAAAATGGTGGGAGCAAAGTTCATCTGGCCAAGCCTGCACAAACAGGTGAAAGAGTGGGCTGCAGCCTGCGTAGCGTGCCAACGAGCCAAGGTGCACAGGCACACAAAGGCCCCCCTTGAGCCGTTCCATGTCCTGGCTAAGAGGTTCGACCACATTCACGTGGACCTCGTGGGCCCTCTCCCATTGTCTCAGGGGTCCACGCACCTCCTGACAGTGGTAGACCGCACCACGCGCTGGCCCGTGGCACCGCATCCGCAGAAGTTGCATGCGCTTTTTTGACAACATGGGTGGCAGGTTTCCGCGCCCCTTCGGATATCACGTCCAACCGGGAACCGCAGTTTGTTTCTGACCTCTGGTCCATGATGGCCCGGAGCCTGGGCGTCACAATTCACAGCACGACCGTATACAACCCCCAGGCCAATGGGTTATGGGAGCGTTTCCATAGGTCACTGAAAGCAGCGCTCAGGGCTTTGCTTACGGATGCAAATTGGTTGGACCGGTTGCCGTGGCTCAGAGTAGAACCGCTGCTCCTCCACATTGAAAGGAGTCAGTTGAGGTGGTATGGGCATCTGAATAGGATGCCTCCTGGACGCCTCCCACTTGAGGTGTTTCAGGCACGTCCCACTGGGAGGAGACCCCGGGGCAGACCCAGGACTCGGTGGAGAGACTATGTCTCCCAGCTGGTCTGGGAACGCCTTGGTATCCTCTCTGAAGAGCTGGAGCAGGTGGCGGGGGAGAGGGAAGTCTGGGCTTCTCTGCTTGAACTGCTGCCTCCGCGACCCGGACCTCCGGAAAAGCGGTAGAAGATGGATGGATGGATGGACGGTTGCTGTGGGTTCTATTAGGGTTGCGTTCAGCACTGAAGGAGGATTTGGTGGCCTTCCCAGCAGAGCTGTTTTTTTTCCGAGCCGCTGCAGCTTCCCGGAGAATTTTTGCCAGACAACCCTGCGCCGAACACTGATCCATCCATGCTTTCACTGCATAGCGCAGAGGCAGGGATGGTACCTGGCCCGGCCCACCACTGTTTTCCCTACGCTTTTGTGCCAAAGACCTTGAAGGACGTGTTGTTCATGTTTTTCAGGCACGATGCCCACCGGACCCCGTTGCGCCCGCCCTACGACGGCCCGTTCAGAGTACTGGAACCTGGGGAGAAACATTTTGTGTTAGACTTGAAGAGACGCAGAGAAACAATCTGTATAGACAGGCTTATGCCCGCCTTCGTTTTAGCAGACAAGCAGGTGGTGTTGGCCCGAGCTCCTTGGCGCGGACGAACCCAACTAAGGGGGTCCCCCAGGAGCCATTTAACCCCAGGTAAATGGCTCATCAGATCAGGTCACAATGGCGTGCTGAAGATGTCCCCCCCCCCCAATTTCCCCCCCACAGATGGACGCGCCTCCAAGAGCGCCCCACCGGCACAGCAGCGCCTCGGAGCCGGCGATCCCCCGTTACAGCCACTATGGATGTAGGCTGAAGCCCAAAGGACTTGTGGGTTAAGGCTCAGTCTGAGTTTCTGGGGGGGTGGCAGTGTGGGGGACCCAGTCAGTACGTTCTCCACTCAGACTGAATGGCACAGCAGGAGGAGATGCATAAGAGAGGAGAAACAGATATGCAAGGCAGTCTATGGTTTTCGCATGAGAATATGCATTCTCCTCCGGTCTGCATTTTAATGTGCCGACAGGCTGGGTGACAAAGGGAATTGTCATGGGGGATGTACAGTATGTGTTTTAATGCAAACAGTGGCAAAGGGAATTGTCATGGTAAATACATTCATGTTAATGCAAACACCACAGGTCGCAGGGCGAGTTGTATGGTATAAAAAGAGAGGAGTCCTCGACCTGCTTTTTAGGCTTCTGATTCTTGTTAATGTTAGAGAGAGATTAATTCAATTCAATTCAATTCAATTCAATTCAAACGTTTATTTCAAACTCAGGGTTCATATTACAAATAGATAAATAAATAAAGTATATACAGATCAGCAGACACTCGGCGCTCTTGTAACAACAAAAAACATAATGGTCTCAGTGTAAAATGGAACGCCACCACTTCCAAATGCTGGAATGAAGTGTGAGTGACGAGTTGACAATTGCTGATATAAGATGATTGTTACATTCCAGCAGTCTTCTCAAAAAACTGTAAACATTCTTACGTATCAATTCTCCAAAAGACGGAATGTTCACAGACACAAACAGCTTGCTTGCACTCGACCTTCGTGGTACATCTAACAACCTTCTTAGGGAGTTATTATATGCAATGCGGATTTTGTTCCTAACAGCAACATTGCTATTAAACCATAACGGCGAGCAGTACATTGAGGTACAGAAGGTCTTGAACAACATACATTTGACTTCAGGAGAACATCTATGGAAATTACGCAGCAGTAAATTGGTTTGAGCGTACAGTTTCCTGAGATGCCTGTTACAATCAGCATTGGTCTTATCAGATTCAATCCACACACCTAGGTATTTGACTTTTTCGACAAAGTTCAAGCTATTACCACAAAGTGACATAACAGGATTCGACGTATTGACGCCCTTTGGTTTGAAAGCCATACACATAGATTTAGTACAGTTGAACAGGATGTCATTTTTTTTACCAAATTTTTCACATACAGAAAGGAGATGTTGCATCGCTGCGGTAGATAAACTTAACAAACAGAGGTCATCAGCGTAGAAAATGTGATTTAACAGTGCACCGTTAAAGGAGCCGCCCACATTAGTATTGTTCAACAGTATACTGAGATCATCAACATAGACATTAAACAACAAGGGTGACAGTATACCACCTTGTTTAACACCGTTGGTCACATGAAATTTGGATGAGGTGACATTGCCCCATCTAACAACCATAGACTGCCTTCTGTACCAGTATAGCAGGATGCTAACAATGTAAATAGGGATACCTCGATCGATCAATTTTCTGAACAAACCCCAGTGGTTGATCCTGTCAAAAGCTTTGCTAGCATCTAGGAACGTAGCATAAACACTAGTGGAGTGGCTTCTGAAGTAGTCAACAAATTCATGGAGTAGGTAAACAGCCTTGTCAGTTGAAAGAGCTGATTTGAAACCAAACTGATTGTCGTTTGTCCACAGATAATCCTCAGTTCTGTTCAGAAATAAACCCTCTAACAGTTTAGATATAAATATATAGATATATATAAATATAAATATAGATATATATTAATAAAGTCTGCTCTGCTCCGGATCGCCTCACCTGATTATTCCTCTCTCTACAACACAGCAAATTAACATGCAAAGCAAGCTCCAGCAGGATCATGCAAGGAGCACAAAGCAAGCATAATTATGCAGGAGAAATTAACTCATGCAGCAAGACAATTAAAACAGGCCATGACACAGCCAGTTACACAGGAAGACAAAACAGTAGTAGATTGTTTATCACTCTGCAGACCGGCAGATTTGTGCCTGTAAAAGTGCACAATATTCAAACTATGGCCAGCAATAATTACGGCTCAATATTTGGCTTTTACATACCATATTGGAGGCACAACTAGTGTCAAAATGATGAGGAGGAAGAACAGCAAGCCAGTAGTTAAGAGAATGAAAATGATTACAATCAGCAATCTAAAATAGGAAGCTGTAAGAAATTACAAAAGTGGCTTACCTCAAAAAATAACCATCAAGAGCTTCAACCCTGACACAATGTCCACCGAAACCACCGACACACTGCAAGCACATGTGTGCGTGTCAAACACAGAAAAGCTGTAGAAGTGTTCAATTTGATGCAGTGTGCGGCGTATGGTCTGAGCACTGACAGGCTGACCCTCCACCCTTCAACCTCTGCAGCAATGCTGGCAGCACTCATACATCTATTTTCAAAAGACAACCTCTGGATATGACGCTGAGCACGTGCACTCAACTTCTTTGGCCAATCATGGTGAGGCCTGTTCTGAGTGAAACCTGTCCTGTTAAACCGCTGTATGGTCTTGGCCACCATGCTGCAGCTTCATTTGGCAATCTTCTTATAGCCTGGGCCATCTTGATGTTGAGCAACAATTCTTTTTTCAGATCCTCAGAGCGTTCTTTCCCATGAGGTGCCATGTTGAACTTCCAGTGACCAGTATGAGAGAGTGTGAGAGCGATAACACCAAATTTAACACACCTGCTCCCCATTCACACTGAGACCTTGTAACACTAATAACTCACATGACACCGGGGAGGGAAAATGGCTAATTGGGCACAATTTGGACATTTTCACTTAGGGGTGTACTCACTTTTGTTGCCAGCATTTAGACATTAATGGATGTGTGTTGAGTTATTTTGAGGGGACAGCAAATTTACACTGTTATACAAGCTGTACTCTGACAACTTTACATTGTATCAAAGTGTCATATCTTCAATGTTGTCCCATGAAAATATACATTTACAAAAATGTGAGGGATGTACTCACTTTTGTAAGATACTGTATATACTCCCTTGTGTCTATGTTGTACAGAGGAGGGAGCACAAAAATGCCTCTGCAAAATGGACCAGTCAGCAGACCATGACCAGGACCCTGCTGGCGAATGTGGGTAAGTCAGATCCTGCAGGGCTTCATGGGATGTTGTGGCCCAAAAAGCCTGAATTTGCGGGAGCTTTTTGAAAAAAGTTGCCATAAAAGTTGTGATGTTTTGAGAGGTTTTTTTTTTTTTGCACTAAAATTTGTGGGAAGAATTGAAATTTTAAATCAGACCCTTTTTTCAATGGAATGGAGCGAGAGATTGACAGACAGATTGGGGCAGCCTCTGCATGATGCAGACATTGTACCAGTCTGTCGTGGTAAAGAGGGAGCTGAGCTCTTAGGCAAAGCTGTCGATTTACCGCTCAATCTACATTCCTACCCTCACCAATGGTCATGAGCACTGGGTTATGACCAAAACAATGAGACTGCAGATACAAGCAGCTGACATGAGCTTTCGCTGTAAGATTGCTGGAATCACCCTGAGAGATAGGGTGAGGAGCTGAGTCATCTGGGAGAGGCTCAGAGTACATCCACTGCTCCTCCACATCGAAAGGAAGCAGTTGAGGTGGTTTGGGCATCTGATCAGGATGCCTCCTGGACACCTCCCACTTAAGGTGTTTTGGGCACGTCTAACTGGGAGGAGACCCCAGGGCAGACCCAGGACACTCTGGAAAGACTACGTCTCCCAGCTGACCTGGGAATGTCTTGGTATTCTCCCTAAAGAGCTGGAGCAGGTGGCCGGGGAGAGGGAAGTTTGGGCTTTGTTATGTCTGAGAATAGTGAGATGTGAGCCGTCATACTGCGAACAATGAACAACTTTATTACACTGCACTCTCAACCATATACACAGAGAGTAGCCCGACTGATGTCATCTCACCTGAAGTCAGCCGTCAGCTACGGCAAGTCCCAATGTCCAAACCCTCCAGACTCACATATTACATTTAGCGCCCCCCCCCCCCGAAAAAAAAGAAAAACAAAACTAGAATTCTTCCCCCCACACACACTTTTAACATTACTTATTATTCCTCCTTTTTTTTAGAACACAACCTGCCTGAGCACTTGCATGGGCTACCAAGGTGCCCCCATGTTGAGGTGGATTATTCTGCCACCCATCGAGTCAACACGCTCTAGCTAACCAAAATGCACAACAAAGTCATTCAGATATTGCAGCCTCTGCCGGACCCTGGATGAGCCTTTCAGGTTGTGGTCCTGCCGCCTGCTCCCAAAGGTCATCTTGTCCCATGTCAGCAAAGTCCCAACTTCCGTCCATTATGCCCGCTGATGCCCTGGATCCTGGATTGGCGGTGATTTCCTGAAGCGGCTAGCATGTCACCATGACCCGTCAGAGAGGTGGAATGTGGCTGGACCCAGCAGCGCCATGATCTGCAGTGGTGTCGTCCAAAATTAATGTAGTTTGTGTGCGCAGTTGGGGCATCTAATTTTGACCCAGTCTGATACTGCACACCCGTGCTCCTTCACCCGATGCTTCCTGTCGAATCACTGCTTCATTTGCCATTGTTGTTTGATCACCTGCCCCCTCGGTGATGACCAGTTCGCCTGAGTGGTCGCCGTAGGGGGCCGAAAACAGTCCAGGAGAAGGTGTAGTTCACGCGCCAACATCAACACCGCCAGCGAACGTCTTGTCGTGGCATGGAGGGTCGCCCCAGTAGCGTACTCTAAAGAGCATCGGAGAATTGAAACCCATCCGCCAGGTGTGCTCTCAGTCCATTCTTCATGTCTTATTAAATTGTTCTACCCCCATTCGCCTGCGGGTGGTAGAAAGCAGTCTTTATATGTTCAACGCCCCTCTCACTCAAAAATGTCTTGAAACTCCCTGAAATGAATTGCGGGCTGTTGTCCATCATAATGGCATCTGGCACACCCCAACGAGTAAAGAGTGAGGTGAGGAAGTCAGTGACCACGTCGGTTGTGACTGAACCGGCCATTTTGAGAGCAAATCTTACTCTACCAGCAGGAACCATCCATTTGCAGGGGCTGCATGTAGCTTGCTGTAGATGTCCAGTTGAATGTGTTTCCGAAGTAAAAATGTCCAAATTGTGCCAAATTAGCCATTTCCCCTCCCCGGTGTCATGTGACTCGTTAGTGTTACAAGGTCTCAGGTGTGAATGGGGAGCAGGTGTGTGAAATTTGGTGTTATCGCTCTCACACTCTCTCATACTGGTCACTGGAAGTTCAACATGGCACCTCATGGCAAAGAACTCTCTGAGGATCTGAAAAAAAGAATTGTTGCTCTACATAAAGATGGCCTAGGCTATAAGAAGATTGCCAACACCCTGAAACTAAGCTGTAGCATGGTGGCCAAGACCATACAGCAGTTTAACAGAACAGGTTCCACTCAGAGCAGGTCTCGCCAAAGAAGTTGAGTGCACATGCTCAGCGTCATATCCAGAGGTTGTCTTTTGAAAATAGACATATGAGTGCTGCCAGCATTGCTGCAGAGGTTGAAGCGGTGGGAGGTCAGCCTGTCAATGCTCAGACCATACGCCGCACACTGCATCAAATTGGTCTGCATGACTGTCATCCCAGAAGGAAGCCCCATTTAAAGATGATCACAAGAAATTAAATTCAATTCAACCTTTTTATATAGCGCCATTTCACGACAACAGTCATCTCATTGCACTTTCAACTGTAGGGGAAACCCCCACAATTGCAGAAAGACCACAGCAATCAACCTATCCCCTGTGAGCAAGCACTTAGCGATGGTGGAGAGGAAAAACTCCCTTTTAGCAGGAAAAAACCTCCAGCAGAACCAGGCTCAGAGAGGAGCAGTTATCTGCTGCAACCGACTGGGGGGTGAGGGGATAGAGAAGAAGATGAAAAGAACAGACATGTAGAGAGCAAACAGCACGACGGGGACTCTATCTATGGGAGAGAAAAACAGATGTGCATTGTTGCCCAATGTATTGTTGGAGTTCCCCTGGCTGTCTCAACCTATTAGCGGCATAATTAAGGGAGGGTTCAGGGGCACATGATCCCACCTTAATTATAGGCTAGATCAAAAAGGAAGGTTTAACCCTATTCTTAAAATCAGAGATTGAGTTTGACTCACAAATCCAGATTGGCAGCTGGTTCCACAGGAGAGGAACTTGATAACTGAAGGCTCTGCCTCCCATTGTACTTATGGAGATTCTAGGTATTCCAAGCAATCCTGCTGTTCTGCCCTTAGTAGTGTGTGTCTGTAGAAAGTCAAAATTAGTTCACAAGTTCATATTAAAATATATCATAATTCTTTGTAATAATTCATGTTAAAATAGTTATTGTGCTAAAAGTAATTTCTGTATAGTTATTAGTAATTCGTTTGTATTTTATATTGAAAGTGCAGCCAGTTGCCGCTATGGTTATGGGTAGGAGAAGTGGACATTTTAGAGAGAAGGAAAAAAGGCAGACGAGCATTATCCTGCCTGCAAATGTCTAAAACGTTCCTCCTGTGTGTCAAACCTCTTCTTCTACACCTCCGAAAGCAATGGCTGTAAATCTAAATTAGTATTTTGTCAGTTTATAAGTTTGTTATATGTGAACTTGAGATCGTTTTTGAATGTATTGTTTCCAGCAATTAGTCTTATCCCAGGGCCCCGCTAGCTTGTTTAGTGTATTGTGTTCTGTTTTATTCCAGAAATTAGTCTTACCCCAGGGGCCCGCTAGCTTATTTTAATGCATGTATTTTCTGTTTTATTTTTTAGTTTCACTCGGGCTTTTCAACGAGCTTCGAGCCACAGTATTAAGGTACTGTAAACTGTCTGTGAAGACTGAAATAAAGTGAGCAGGACGCTCGGTTTCCTGGCTCGTGAAAAAAGAGTTTGGCTTGCTGTTGAACTGCATTAAACATACTCAGTGTATATAACACGTAGTGATAACAGTACACCTGCATTTTGGGAGCGTAGTGTTCTGTTAGGATAATAGGGTAGTATCAGATCTTTTAAATATAAAGGCACCTGGTTATTTAGAGCTTTGTAAGTGAGAAGAAGGATTTTAAACTTAAGTCTAAATTGTATGGGAAGCCAATGAAGGGAGGCCAGAAGCTGAGGGAGGTGATATCTCTTTCTAGTATGTGTTAAAACTATTGCTGTAGCATTTTGGATCAGCTGAAGACTTTTTAAAAATGTTTTAGGACAGCCTGATAATAAAGAGTTACAATAATCTAATCTAGGCCGAACTAAAACATAGATTAGTTTGTCAGCATCACTCTGAGACAAGATGCTCCAAATCTTGGCAATATTATGCAAATGATAGAAGGCATTCTTAGAAACAAGTTTAATATGTCAATTAAAGAACAGATCTTGATCAGAAATAACTCCATGGTTTCTCACAAAACTATTAAGAGAGTAACTGCATCCAAACTAAGAGTTTGATTTGGAAAGGTATTTCTAAGGTTTTTTGGGCCAACTAGAATGACTTCTATCTTATCTGAATTTAATAGCAGGAAATTACAAGTCATCCAAGCTTTGATTTCTTTAAGACAGGCCTCCTACTTGGCTAATTGATTACTATCATCTGGCTTCATTGACAGGTATAATTGTGTGTTATCTGCATCACAATGAAAATGTATATGGTGCTTTCTAATAATGTTGCCTAGCAGAAGCATATATAAGCTTAAAAGAATCAGACCTTGAACAGATCCCTGTGGAACTCTGTGACTGAGCTTTGAGATGGAAGAAAACTCATAATTGACATGAACAAACTGGAACCTATCAGATAAATAAGATCTAAACCACTGCAACAAAGTTCCATTAAGTCCAACAAGGTGTTCTAGTCTATCAAGTATAATATTATGATCAGTAGTATCAAAAGCTGCACTAAGGTCTTAAAGGACAAGTACAGAAACAAGTTCATTATTAGATGCAATAAGGAGGTCATTAAGATAAGATAAGCCTTTATTAGTCCCACAATGGGGAAATTCCAGGACTGCAACAGCACAGGGATAGCAACACTCAGAGCAACAATCAGAAGGCAAGAAAAAAAAATACATATGTACATATTACTATATATATATATATATATATATATATACTGTATATATATATATATATATATATATATATATATATATATATATATATATATATATATATATATATATACAGACACACAGTGCAGAGCATTGTAGCTGGATGGAATAAATATATGAGTATATAAACACACAGTACGGAGCATTGCAGCTAGGTGGAATAAATATGTAAATATATAAACACACACAGTGCGGAGCATTGTAGCTAGATGGAATAATATGTAGATATATAAACACACAGTCCTACATGGTATGTACCTACATGGTATGATTATGGTATACCTACATGGTATGATTATGATTATGATTATGGTATGGTATGATTATGTGCCCATACATATTCTCACCCTCCATAGCGACCGGTATTTTCCTAGTTATATGCCGGAGGGGACCATTGTGTAAGTCTACTGCATCTTTTGCATTCAAAAACTATTAGGTTGTTACGTCTTTTTGCTATCTCTGCAAGCAGCCCTGCTTAGGTTGTACAGTCTGACAGCCGTTGGTAGGAAGGACCTGCGAAACCTCTCGGTTGTGCACCTGGGATGATGTAGTCTGCTGCTAAATGAGCTCCTCAGTGCATTCAGAATGTCCTGCATAGGGTGGAACTCGGACTCCAGCAGAGATGACAGTTTAGCCACCGTCCTTCTCTCTCCTATCTCTTCCACCGGGTCAAGGCGCTGCCCCAGGACAGAGCTAGCTTTCTTGATCAGTTTGTTCAGTCTCTTCCTGTCGGCTGCGGTAATGCCACTGCCCCAGCAGACCACTCCAAAAGTGATGGCTGATGCCACCACCGTGTCATAGAATGTCTTCAGCAGTGCCCCTTGTACACCAAAAGACCTGAGTCTCCTCAGTAGGAACAGCCTGCACTGTCCCTTCTTGTGGAGTGCGTCAGTATTGTGTGACCAGTCTAGTTTATTGTTCAGATGAACACCCAGGTACTTGTAGGATGTCACCATCTCAATGTCTGTTCCCTGTATATTTACTGGTGCTGTGAGGGGTTGTCCATGCCTGCGGCAGTCCACCACCAGCTCCTTAGTTTTCCTCGCGTTGATCTGGAGGCAGTTCCGATGGCACCAGTCCACGAAGTCCTGGATAAGCCCTCTGTACTCAGCTTCATCTCCATTGGAGATGAGGCCAACGATCTCAGAGTCATCAGAGAACTTCTGTAGATGGCAGTGTGTTGTGTTGTGTGAGAAGTCCGCAGTATAAAGAGTGAACAGGAAGGGAGCCAACACCGTTCCCTGGGGGGCCCCCGTGCTACCGATGATCGTGTCGGACACACAGTCCCGGATTCTCAAAAACTGAGGCTGGTTCATGAGGTAGTCCAGGATCCATGATGACAGGTGCTGGTCCACCCCTGCGCGCAGCAGCTTGTCCTTCAGGATCATCGGCTGGATGGTGTTGAAAGCACTGGAGAAGTCAAAGAACATGATCCTCACCACATTCCCGGGCTTCTCCAGGTGGGACAGAGAACGGTGAAGGAGGAAGATCACCACATCCTCCACCCCAATGCCATGCTGGTAGGCGAACTGGAGTGGATCCATTGCTGGTCCCACCAGGGGGCGGAGGTGAGCAAGGAGCAGTCTCTCCAGGGTCTTCATCAAGTGGGACGTCAAGGCCACCGGTCTGTAGCTGTTCAGGTCTTTGGGGTGGGAAGTTTTGGTACAGGTACCACACAAGATGTTTTCCACAGCTGTGGTACCCTCCCCAGCTTCAGGCTCAGGTTGAAGATGTACGCCACAATCCCACACAGCTGGTCTGCACAGGACTTGAGGAGCTTTGCGCCGATGCCGTCCGGTCCCGACGCCTTCCTCGCCTTGATCTTCCTCAGTTCCGTCCTCACCTGGGTCTTGGTCAGGGTCAGGATGGGGGGCTGTGTGTTGGGAGTGGGGGGGTGTTGGTGGAGTGGGGAGTGGGCAGCAGGACTTGATGTCTTTAGAGGCAGCAGTGGTTGTTGTGCAGTCAGGGGGGAGGGCGGTTGGTCAAACCTATTGAAAAACAGATTCAGATTGTTCGCCCACTCCCTGCCCCCCGTGGCCTGGGGGGAGGTATTCTGGAGCCCAGAGATGGTTTTGAGGTTTCTCCAGACCCCGCTGATGTCGCTCTGTTGCAGCTTGCCCTCCATCTTCTTCCTGAAGCTGTCCTTGCCTTCTCTGATCTTTCTCCTCAGCTCCCTCTGTACGGACTTCAGCATCTCCCTGTTCCCCGACCTGAAGATCCTCTTCTTCTCTCTCAGAAGTGTTTTTATCTCAGGGTTGATCCAGGGTTTGTTGTTTGAGCAACACCGTATGGTCTTGGTGGGAAAGGATTTGTCCACACAGAAGCTGAGGTAGCCCGTGAAGGTGTGAGTGAGGCCATCGATGTCCTCACCATGTGGATCGCAGAGCTGCTTCCAGGCGGTGGTTTCAAAACAGCCCTTTAGAGTGTCCATTGCCTCCTCAGACCATAACTTCACTGTGCGCATGGCCGGAGGTTGTCTGTGCACTAGGGGTTTGTACACCGGCTGGAGATGAACCAAGTTGTGATCCGATCTCCCGAGTGGGCGGAGTTGTGATGAGGTGTACGCCTCTTTAGTGTTTGCATAGAATAAGTCCAGTGTTTTATTGTCTCTAGTGTGGCATGTGACATACTGGGTAAACGTGGGTAGAATGGGAGATAGTGAAACATGGTTGAAATCACCTGAGATGAGGAGAAGAGCATCTGGGTGTTCTGTCTGCAGCCTGCTGGTTACTGAATGGATGACGCCACGCCCTGTCCCAGTGTTCGCCGTCAGATTTGCATAAACAACAATGCAGATCACGTGTGAGTATTCTCTCGGGAGATATGTAGGCCGCATGCTAACAGCTAGCAACTCAATGTCTTTGCTTCAGTGTCGTTGTTTAACAGTGATATGTCCCGGTCTGCACCAGTTGTTGTTAATATACATTATCACTCCACCACCCCTTGCTTTGCCACTGTCTGGTGTTCGGTCTGCCCGTTTCATGTGGAAACCCTCCAGCTCAATGTTAGCATCTGCTGCTAGTTCAGTTAGCCACGTCTCAGAAAACAAAAGGAGAGAGCATTCCCGGTATATGCTATCATAGCGGGAGATAGCCGCTAGCTCATCTACCTTTCCCAGTAACGATCGTACATTCCCCATGACAATAGATGGAAGCGAGGGTCTGTACCTTATATTTTTTGTCCTCCGCCTTACTCCAGCCTGGCAGCCACGGCCATTAGTGACCTTCACTGAAGCTGCTTCAGTACTATGATGGATTCTAAACCCAGACTGAAACTCTTCAAATAAACCATTTCCCTGCAAGTGGTCAGAATCAGAATCAGAATCAGATTTATTGCCATTGTTCATGTAGTACACAAACTAGAAATTTGTCTCGGTGCAATGCTGCAACATTAAACATGGAGCACTAAAGATAAAAATAATTGCATAATTGCATAGTTGCTACGCATAATTGCGTAGCAACAACTCTTTCTAAAATTTTTGAAATGAAAAGCAGATTAGAGATTTGTCTATAGTGAGCTAAAACTCCTGTATTCAGCGTTGACTTTTTAAGTAAGGCTTTAATTAAGGCAGTTTTAAAAGCCTGCAGTACATGGCCTAATGTTAATGAAGAACTGATTATTTGAAGAATAGAGCTACCAATAAATGGGAAAACTTCTTTAAAGTCCAAATGTCACGTATTTTTTTTTCCAAATGCCAACGAATTTTGATAAAATACACATAGCTTAAACCAAATATTCATACCGGAGACCATATCACCCACCCGTATTTACATAATTGCACAAAATACACCAGGCGAAGGCCCCGCCTTGCTCGCTGGCTTGTGACAGCCAATCCAGACCACGGCCATGATTTTGACGTCACAAATTTCACCCTGGCTGCCCTGCCGTATCCACATTCACACTTATCAACATTGGACAATCATGACGGAAAGTGACAGCGATTGTGAAGAAATTAGTTTAATTTTGTCCTCTGGTGAATCGGACTTGGAATTCAGGGAAGACGACACCCCAGATACTGATGACAGTGGTTCAGACAGTGACAGAGGCATAGAACCTTACAGGTTCGAGCCGTCCGAGACGGAATCAGATGCTTTATCTGATGACAACAGTTCCGACGATGACCAGAGAGCAGAACCAGTGGAAAATGTCATTGAATTGGACATTAATCGCCTCCAGAATGTTGAATGGTAAGCCAAAAGAAATCTGTGATGTTTAATAAATTAACTATAACCACCGGCAAAATTGGGAAGCCGAAGGGGGTCTGTCGAGGGCGCCCCATAAATATCGATTTTTCGGAAGCCATTATTATGACGATACAGTGGGGCGCTAGCTTACAGTAGAACCCTTTCTTTCCTCATTCAGTTGTAGCAACAAAGTCAAGGATAAAATGGAAGTAATTGTGGAAAATGACTTGTATTAAAATCCCCAGGATCGTGTGTATAGGGCCATAACCAGGAATGTTCCTTTCTCACTGTAGACGAATTAGAAATCTAGCTTGTTGTTTTGTACGCCAGCTTCAAGGTTTGATAACTAGAAATAATTGGGGAAAAAACTGTCTCTAGCACATGGCACTTCATGGGGAGGGCTTGAAAGTTCTATTAATAAACAAAGACAACATGAATAATGCAATGGATCTTTTCACTTTATTTTACATGAGTTCTGCAAGGCATTTATGAGGTGGATATGGTGTAAATAATATGGACAGGATGTGAACACATTATTGAATATTATATATATTATATTGTTACAAAATTTATAAAAGCTCACAATTGCAATATCAACAAACCTGTGCTTACAATATCAACAAACAAGCATATTTATGTATACATGCATTCAGAAAATATTTGCAAATTCTTGTAATTGAATTTTTCAATAGGTGAACCTGTGAGTGTTGCCAAGCAATGCCAACAGTGGAGGAGAGCCGCTGCTGTCAAGAAATTGACCAGATCAGAATGAGAATGGAGGCGCATACCTGTCAAGTGATATGTTTTCGCCGTATTTTAATACGGGGAAAATGCAATTTTAGCAAATACGGGCGTATTGCCATTTCTGTACGCCCAAAAGAAAAATATACGGGAAAAAAAATTATTGAGTGTGTTGAGGAACACGTCGTGTGTGTGACCCCCACAGCTAGGGAGCTGGCAGAGCGCTCAGCGTGAGCTATTCTCACAACAGTGAGAAGTGTGGACTCAATCATTATGCTTATGGCCTCACACTTTCTACTGTCCTGCGGCTCCGGAACAGAGAGGAATCGCCTTCCAAATCCAGAATTCTGCTTTTTTTATTTTGAGCAGGATGCTGAGTTGTGTTGTTATTGTCAAATATCCATGAATCCTTAAAATATCTGACAATAACAACACGAATTACATTTAAAACATTTCCCAGAAAAGTGTCCCTGATTACCCAGCCATCCCTTATAGCCCCGTTTTATGGTGCCATCCAGCAATACGATAGATGATTTATTTCTAAGGATAAAATTGTTGGTCGTTGTTACGTTGGTAACGAGGGGTAACTAAGAACAAAAATAGTGATTGCCTTCCACAAACAAAGGAAAAAAACTGTCTATGTAGTAAAAATATGCAGTGCCTCTTCCAGTCTCCATATAAACAATCAATCGGGATACCCCAAGCATCAAACTAAGGTACAATCTGTTTCGTCACTTCCGCCTTCTTCCCCAGGCGATTCCGGGGGCCGTGAGTAGGAACGTCAGGCCAAGCGCAGCAGTTTTAAATTAACGAATGTTCCGGCGTTACTGAAGCATATGCACCAAGACCCGAACGGATCGGTTCCCTTTTATATCTAGTTTCAAGACATTTTAAGGACCCTATTACGTGACATTTGGACTTTAAATAAGCTGGTAGGAATCGGGTATGAAAGACAAGTTGAAGGCTTGGATGAGGAAATTATTTTATCTCACTCTAAAAGGTCAATTGGAGTAAACTCATCCAAACAGATATCAGTTGAAGGAGTTGTAGTAGTTACTGTAATTAAGTTCACGGTGGAAAGAACCTGACTGATTATATCTCTGATAAATGAAATTTTATTATTGAAGAAGTTCACCTAGCATTCCCTTAGTAAGGGAATGCTAGGTCTGACAGAGTCCTGACTCTTTGTCAGCCTGGCTACAGTGCTGAAAAGAAACCTGGGATTATTCTTGTTCTCTTCTATTAATGCCGAATAATAACCTGTTCTAACTTTCCTACGAGATTTTTTTATAAATTAGAAGATGATTTCTCCAAGCTAAATAGATTTCATCTTAGTGGAGTGCCATTTTCTAATTGACAAGTCTTCTGTTTTAAGCTACGAGTTTGTGTGTTGAACCAAGGAGTTAGAAATCTTTGATAAGACTTTTTCTTTTTTAAAGGGGCCACCATGTCTAGGGTCTGATGCAGAGAAGCTGTCACACTATCTACCATGCTGTTAATTACAGAAGGAGCAAGCTCTCCATAGCTTATCTCCGTTGTGTTGACACATGGCATAGAGGAAACAATCTGCTTAAATTTGGTAACAGCATCATCTGAGAGGCATCTACTGTAGTAATATTTTTCTTTAGGAGCCAAATATTCAGAAATAGTAAGATCAAAAGTTAACAGATAATGGTCTGACAGTACAGGGTTATGAGGAGACACTACCAGATTTTCTATTTTTACGCCATATGTCAGAACAAGTGCAAAGTGTGGTGGAGATCATGGGTAGAATTTCCTACTTTCTGAGAAAACCCCATTGAGTTTAATATTGAAATAAATGCCATATTAAAGCAATTGCTATCTACATCTCCATGTATATTAACGTCCCCTACTATAATTATTCTATCCGATTTAAGCAGTAAATCCACTAAGAATTTGGCAAATTTGGATAAAAACTCTTAGTCGGCTGAGGTAGGATGATAAACTATGGCACAATGTGATGTGAAATGTCTTGCAGATGTGAGATGAGTGGTTGGGATTTAAGAAGAGACTGTGCTTGGTTGTTTCATTCTTTTTCTGTCTATGATTGATGAGAGAGTGTAATAAACGTCGTCTGTTTGTAACCTTGTCTCCTCATTTCACACTCTCCACACTGGTGACCCTGGACGAATTATGGAACACGAGACAAGAACCCCGGAGTCGGCCCGGAGAGGAAGTCCCAGCAACGCGGCAAGCATCCCACAGACGGCCCAGACGGGAACCCCCAGCAACGCGTGCACTGTTTCAGTCAAGCTACTGGACTTTTGGCAGCACAACCCGCGCTCTTGGTTCCACCACACCGAGGCCCAGTTCGCCCTCCAGGGAATAACGGCAGGCGACACCAAGTTTTACTATGTGGTTGCAGCGCTGGACGCTTGCACAGCTCAGCAGGTAGTGAGCCTGCTAAACCAGCCCCAGCCCACAACAGATACGAGGCTCTCAAGACTGCGCTGACCCGGCGCTACATGCTCTCGGACGGTGCGAGAGCAGATAGGCTCCTGAGGCGTTCCGAGTTAGGAGATGGTTCGGCTGTTGACCCGATGAAGAAGATGTTGGCGTTAATGGGCACAGACGACGGACATTTTCTGTTTGCCCACCTTTTCCTCCGGAGCCTTCCAACAGAGGCGAGAGCGGTTCTGGCCAATTCGCCATTGCTGGCTGCGCGTGACTACCGTGCGCTAGCCCAGGAGGCAGACCGGATCATCCTCACCACCAGAGCGCTCACAGTCAATGTGGCGGTGGCGGAACCCAGCAAAACGACCAGAGGAGGTGAGGAGCCACCGATGGTAGCGGCAGCGGGGACCAAGGAACGCCAGAGAGACACGCTCTGCTTCTACCACCGCTGCTTCGGAGAGAACGCACGCAGATGTGCGCCACCATGCCAATTCAAGTGCTTAGGAAACGCCAAGGCCGGTAGTCAGTAGCAGCTGCGACCGCCGGCAAAGAGAACAAGCTGCTCTACGTGACGGACTTGCGCCGATTGTGACTGGGACGATGTTCGCACAGAAGAACATCATTCTGCCGACCTATGCCGACCGGCTGGCAGGACTTTGCGGCCCCGGGCTGGTGGCAGTAAACAGCTCGGGCATTAAGACCTTTGGTGAGAGAACACTGGCTTTATCTCTGCACGGCCGTACATATGAGTGGACTTTTGTCATAGCAGCACTGAGTTTCCCAATCCTGGGGGCTGATTTTCTGTGTGCACATGGTTTACTGGTTGATGTTGCCAATAGGCACCTGGTTAATGCACTGTCCTTTGACTCTTTCCCCTGTACAGCTCGAGGGGCCAGGCCAGTAACACAAGCCAATGTCACAGCTCCAGGCGGCAAGTTCCACACACTGCTCACTTAGTTCCCAGCATTCACGGTCCTGACGTTTTCGGCGGCCATCGCTAAACATGGGGTGAAGCACTTTATAACCACCACCGGGCCGCACATTTTCGCACAACCTCGGCGCTTGGACACAGCTAAACTGGCCATAGCGAGCGAGGAGTTTGCCAACCTGGAAAGGTTGGGCATCATCAGGCGTTCGAACAGCCCATGGGCATCCCCGCTACACATGGTTCCTAAGGCTGAGGGGTCATGGCAACCGTGCGGTGATTTCCGCAGATTGAATAACGCCACAGCACACGACCGCTACCCGATTCCCCACATTCAGGATTTTTCCGTTCACCTCGCCAGAGCACGCATTTTTTCTAAAATAGACCTGGTCCGCGGTTACCACCAGGTCCCAGTGGGCGCGGAGGACGTACCCAAAACAGCGGAAATAACTCCGTTCGGCTTGTTCAAGTTTCTGCGCATGCCATTCGGATTAAAAGGAGCGGCACAGACGTTCCAGTACATGAGGGATGCAGTGCTGCGCGATCTCCCGTTTGTGTTCGTCTATCTGAATGATATTCTGGTAGCCAGTGCGTCCGAAGACGAACACGTAACCCACCTCACGATGGTTTTCCAGAGCTTGGAGGAGCATGGGTTGATAATCAACCCAGCGAAGTGCCAGTTCGGTGTGACCGGGATTAATTTTTTTGGGGTACCGCGTCTCACCGGAGGGAGCGATACCCTTGCCCGACAAAATGCGCGCCGTGGCGAATTTTCCCCGGCCTCAGATGGTCAGGGTGCTGCAAGAATTTTTGGGGATGGTTAACAAGAGACGGAAACTCGCGGATGGAGTCGAATGGACTCCAGAGCAAGAGCAGGCGTTCTCTGAGGTTAAAGTAGCCCTGGCAAATGCCACACTGTTGCCACACCCAGACCCAGCGGCCTGGATAGCGCTCACTACCGACGCCTCGGACGTGGCCATAGGGGCCGTCGTGGAGCAACCTGTCGCCGGTTCTTGGCAGCCGCTCGCTTTTTTCAGCAGGGCTTTGCGTGACAGTGAGCGTAAATACAACGCGTTTGACAGGGAGTTGCTGGCTCTCCACCTGGCCATACACCACTTCCAATTCTGGCTGGAAGGGCACAACTTCACCGCCTTCGAGGACCACAAGCCGCTGACGTTTGCGATGGCCAAGGTTTCGGAACCGTGGTCGGGCCGGCAGCAGAGATAGCTGGCCGCGATCTCGGAGTTTACGACCGATATTCAGCATGTTTTGGGTAAACTGAATGTGGTGGCGGACTGCCTCTCGCGCGCGGTAGTGGCCCCGGTCTGCGTAGGGATAGATTATAAAGCCATGGCCGCAGAGCAGATTGGCGATATGGATGTGCACGTGCTCCAGTCTGAACCAACAGGGTTAAGGCTGGAGAGCAGAGTACTGCAGGACGGCAAGCCTCCCCTAATCTGCGAAGTCTCCACCGGACGCCCGCGCCCGGTGGTCCCGGTCGAGTGGCGCCGCCGTGTGTTTGAGTCAGTTCACGTTCTGGCGCACCCGGGAGTGCGCACGTCAGTCAGAATGGTGGGAGCAAGTTTGTGTGGCCAGGCCTGCGCAAACAAGTGAAAGAGTGGGCTGCAGCCTGCGTAGCGTGCCAACGAGCCAAACTGCACAGACACACGAAGGCTCCTTTGGAGCCGTTCCGTATACCGGCTAAAAGATTCGACCATGTTCACGTGGACCTTGTGGGCCCCATCCCGCCATCACAGGGGTGCACGCACCTTCTGACAGTGGTGGACCACACCACACACTGGCCAGAAGCAGTCCCGCTGGCGGCAACCACGTCCGCAGACGTGGCGTGTTTTGGAATCCCGTCGGACATCACGTCCGATAGGGGCCATCAGTTTGTTTCCGAACTTTGATCCGCGATGGCCCGCAGCCTGGGTGTTGCAATTCATCGCACAACCGCGTACAACCCACAGGCCAATGGGTTATGCGAGCGTTTTCATAGGTCACTGAAAGCAGCGCTCAGGGCTTCGTTGACGGATGCAAATTGGTAGACCGGTTGCTGTGGGTTTTATTGGGGCTGCGTTCCACACCAAATGAAGGTTTGGAGGCTTCCCCCGGCAGAGCTGTTTTTCTTCTCAGCCACTGCGGCTGCCCGGGGAATTTTTGCCAGATAATCCCGCGCCGGACAACTGCCCGTCTCAGCGTTTGCAGCATAGTGCAAACACAGGCACTCTGCCTGGCCCGGCCCACCACTGTTTTCCACGCGCTTTCATGCCAAAAACTTTGAAGAACGCAGATTTCGTTTTCGTCAGGCTCGATGCCCACCACCCTCCATTGCACCCACCCTATGATGGCCCATTCAGAGTGCTGGAAACAGGGGACAAGCATTTTTTGTTAGACTTGGGGGGGCGTCGGGAGAAAATATGCAAAGACAGACTTAAGCCCGTCTTTGTTGTGGCGGATGAGCAAGTGCTGCTGGCTCGGGGCCCTCGGCGTGGAAGACCCCTACTGAGAACTCCCCAGGCAAGCGATTCATCAGGACAGCCACACAGGCAAAGCGGAGTTCCCCCCCCCCTCGCCATGGCCCACCCGCAGTCAGACACACCTCCAGCAGCTCCCCCCAGCACAGAAACACCCCGTTAGAGCAGATACGGGAGGAGACTGAAGCCCAAAAGGCGTGAGGACTGAAATTCTGTCTGGGGGGGTGGTGTAGCAGAGACAAAATGCATATGTTCAGTTTTGGGACCCAAACTCTTTATTTTGTATATAAATGACATATGCCAAGAATCAAAAATTCTGAAATTTATTTTGTTTGCGGATGACACAAATATGCTTTGCACTGGTGAGAATTTGCAGCAGGTTTTAGAGGTGGTCACAACTGAAATGAAAAAGTTAACGCAGTGGTTCAACAAAAATAAATTATCTCTAAATCTAAAAAAAACAAAGATTATGTTGTTTGGAAATTATAAAATAAATCATGAAATAATGGTAACGATAGATGATACCAGAATAGAAACAGTACAGGAAAATACGTTTCTGGGGGTGACGCTAGACAATAAAATCTGCTGGAAACCTCACATCAGTCACATCCGGGCCAAGTTGGCAAAAAGTATAGGCATACTGGGGAAGACAAGACACATTTTGGACTATAAATCATTGGTCTTACTGTACAATTCACTGTTTCTACCTTATCTTAACTACTGTGTAGAAGTCTGGGGAAACACCTACAAGACCAACCTACAGTCAATATGCACATTACAAAAAAGAGCTATAAGAATAATAAATAATGTAGGATATAGAGACCATACCAATTCGTTGTTTTTAAAGTCACATGTCATAAAGTTCATGGATTTAGTTAAATTTAAGACAGCACAAGTCATGTACAGGGCAATTAATAATCAACTCCCAACTAATATACAAAAAATATTTAAAAAAAGAGACAATGATCATAATTTGAGAGGAGACTTAAACTTTACAAAACCCAAGATACGAACAACCAAGAAAAGTCTGTGCATATCTGTCTGTGGGGTGGATTTGTGGAACAGTCTGGAGCCGGAACTGAAACTATGTACAAACAGAAATCAATTCAAAAAGAGGTACTGTGGAGTGTGTGAAATAAAAGGCAGTTTCATTTCAGACGCTTTATTACACACTCACATCTCACAAGCAAAGAACAGACTGACTGGTCACATTCAGCATTCCTCTCTCTATATCAAGTCACAGTTCACAAGGTTCAAGGCACTTCCTCATAACAGCAGGAGATCTACACTACACTTCATTCAACCCCCTCTCACCCACTTGGGCATTGTTCTCCCATGTGTATTCATTGTCTCTGTCTAAGGTGTGAAATAACCTGAGGCCCACCCCTCCCCCCCAGCATCTAAGATAGAACAATAGAACATCAGTCCACACGGCTTCAGTCTCCTCCCATATCTGCTGTAACTGGGGTTTACCGCCTCCGTGGCGCTGCTGTGCCGGTGGGAGGCTGCTGGGAGTGTGTCTGACTGCGGGTGAGCCGTGGAGAGGGGGGGGGGGGTTCACTCTGCCCGTGTGGCTGCTCTGGGGCATCACTTCCCTGGGGAGCTCTCCGTGGGGGTCTTCCACGCCAAGGGGCCCTAGCCAACAGCACTTGCTCATCCACCACTACAAAAGAGGGTTTGAGTCTGTCTATGCCAATTTTTTCCCGTCTACCCCCCAAGTCTAGCAAAAAATGCTTATCCCCTGTTTCCAACACTCTGAACGGTCCATCATAGGGTGGGCGCAATGGAGGGCGGTGGGCGTCGTGTCTGACGAACACAAACTCCGCATTCTTCAAAGTTTTAGGCACGAAGGCACGCGAAAAACTGTGGTGGGCAGGGCCCCGCAGCGTGCCTGTGTTTGCGTTACCCTGCAAAAGCTGAGACGGGGAGCTGCCCGGCGCAGGATTGTCCAGTAGAAATTCCCCGGGCAGCCTTAGGGGAAAAACGAGCTCTGCCGGGGAAGCTTCCAAATCCTCTTTTGGCGCAGAGCGCAACCCCAATAAAACCCACGGCAGCCTGTCTACCCAATTTGCATCCGACAGTGAAGCCCTGAGCGCTGCTTTCAGTGATCTATGAAAATGCTTGCATAAACCATTGGCCTGTGGGTTGTACGGAGTTGTGCGATGAATTGCAGCACCCAGGCTGTCCAACGGGACTCCAAAACGTGCCACCCATGTTGTTAAAAAAGCGCATGCTACGTCCACGGACATGGTTGCCGCCAGCGGGACTGCTTCTGGCCAGCGCGTGGTGCGGTCCACCACTGTCAGGAGGTGCACCCTTGTGATGGCGGGAGGGGGCCCACGAGGTCCACGTGCACATGGTCGAACCTCTTAGCCGGTACCGGAAACGGCTCCAAGGGAGCCTTCGTGTGTCTGTGTACCTTGGCTCGTTGGCACGCCACGCAGGCTGCAGCCCACTCTTTTACTTGTTTGCGTAGGCTCGGCCACATGAACTTCTCTCCCACCATTTTGACAGACGCGCACACTCCTGGGTGCGCCAGAGTGTGAACCGACTCAAACAGGACTACCGGACGCGGGCGCCCCGTGGAGACGTCGCAGATTAGAGGGAGGCCGCCATCTTGCAGCACCCTGTTCTCCAGCCTTACCCCTGTTGGTCCAGACTGCAGCACGCACATGTCTGCATCGCTAATCTGCTCCGCGGCCATGGCTGCGTAATCTATCCCCACGTAGACCAGGGCCACCACGGCGCGCGAGAGGCAGTCCGCCACCACATTCAGTTTACCCGACACATGCTGAATATCGGTAGTAAACTCTGAGATTGCAGCCAGCTGTCTCTGCTGCCGGCCTGGCCACGGTTCTGAAACCTTGGCCATCGCGAAAGTTAGTGGCTTGTGGTCTACGAACGCGGTGAAGCTGCGCCCTTCCAGCCAGAACTGGAAGTGGCGTATCGCCAGGTGGAGAGCCAGCAACTCTCTGTCGAACGTGCTGTATTTACGTTCGCTGTCGCGCAAAGTTCTGCTGAAAAATGCGAGCGGCTGCCAAGCCCCGGCAACGCGCTGCTCCACGACCGCCCCTATGGCCACATCTGAAGCATCAGTGGTGAGCGCTATCCGGGCCGCCGGGTCCGGATGCGCCAGCAGTGCGGCATTTGCCAGGGCTGCTTTAACTTCCGAGAACGCCCGCTCTCGCTCCGGCATCCATTCGACCCTATCCACGGGTTTCTGTCTCTTGAGCGTGGCGTACAATGGTTGCATGAGCCGCGCCGCGCGGGGAAGTAAACGGTTATAAAAATTCCCCATCCCCAAAAATTCCTGCAGCGCCCTGACCGTCTGAGGCCGGGGAAAATCTGCCACGGCGTGCACTTTGTCAGGTAGCGGGATCGCTCCTTCCAGAGAGATGCGGTGCCCCAAAAAATCAATCTCCGTCACGCCGAACTGGCATTTCGCCGGGTTGATTATCAACCCATGCTAATCCAGCCTCCAGAAAACCGTCCTGAGGTGGGTTTCGTGTTCGTCTTCGGATGCACTGGCTACCAGGATATTGTCCAGGTAGACAAACACAAACAGGAGATCGTGCAGCACTGCATCCATCATGCGCTGGAACATCTGTGCCGCTCCTTTTAACCCGAATGGTATGCAAAGGAACTCGAATAAACTGGACGGAGTTATTACCGCTGTTTTGGGTATGTCCTCTGCGCGCACTGGGACTTGGTGGTAACCGCGGACCAGGTCTATTTTAGAAAAAATGTGCGCTCCGGCGAGGTGGACGGAAAAATCCTGTATGTGGAGAATCGGGTAGCGGTCGTCTGCTGTGGTGTTGTTCAACCTGCGGAAATCGCTGCATGGTCACCACGATCCCTCAGCCTTAGGGACCATGTGTAGCGGGGATGCTCATGGGCTGTTCGAACGCCTTATGATGCTCAACCTTTCCAGGTTGGCGAACTCCTTGCGCGCTATGGCCAATTTAGCTGTGTCCAAGCGCCGAGGTCTTGCAAAAACGGGCGTCCCGGTGGTGGTGATAAAGTGCTCCACCCCGTGTTTAGCGATGGCCGCCGAAAACGTCGGGACCATGAGTGCTGGGAACTGAGTGAGCAGTGTGTGGAACTTACCGCCTGGAGCTGCGACGTTGGCTTGTGCTGTTGGCCGGGTCACTCGAGCTATACAGGGGAGAGAGTCAAAGGACAGTGCATTAACCAGGCGCCTATTAGCAACATCAACCAGTAAACCATGTGCACACAGAAAATCAGCCTCCAGTATATGGTAATTCAGTGCTGCTACGACAAAAGTCCACTCATATGTACGGCTGTGTAGAGATAAGAGCAGAGTCCTCTCACCAAAGGTCTTAATTTCTGAGCCGTTTGCTGCCAACATCACGGGGCCGCTGGGTCCTGCCAGCCGGTTGGCATAGGTCGGCAGAATGAAGCTCATCTGGGCTCCGGTGTCCACGAGGAAACGCCTCCCTGAGCGCGCGTCCGTCAAGTAGAGCAGCTTGTTCTCTTCACCGAGGGTCACAGTTGCTACCGACCACCGGCCTCGGCATTTTCCCGAGCGCTTGAATTGGCACAGTGGCGCACATCTGCGTGCGTTCTCTCCGAAGCGGTGGTGGTAGAAGCAGAGCGTGTCTCTCTGGCGCTCCTTGGCCCCCACTGCTGCTACTGTCGGTGGCTCCTCGCCTCCTCTGGTCGTCTCGCTGGGCTCCGCCGCTGCCGCGTTGACTGTGATCGCCCTGGTGGTGAGGATGATCCGGTCTGCCTCCTGGGCTTGCGCACGGTAGTCACGCGCAGCCAGCAACG
The DNA here is from genome assembly GCA_020510985.1 of Pholidichthys leucotaenia. Taxonomy (NCBI): domain Eukaryota; kingdom Metazoa; phylum Chordata; class Actinopteri; order Cichliformes; family Pholidichthyidae; genus Pholidichthys; species Pholidichthys leucotaenia. The sequence continues at coordinate 23,135,913 of CM035845.1, read as the reverse complement.
GCGAATTGGCCAGAACCGCTCTCACCACTGTTGGAAGGTTCCGGAGGAAAAGATGGGCAAACAGAAAGTGCCCGTCATCCGTGCCCATTAACGCCAGCATCTTCTCCATCAGGTCAAGGGCTGAACCATCTCCTAACTCGGTCCGCGTCAGGAGCTTCTCCGCTCTCTCACATTCTGAGAGCATGTAGCGCCGGGTGAGTGCAGCCTTGAGCGCCTCATATTTGCTGCTGGCTGGTGGCTGATCGAGCAGGCTCGCTACCTGCTGGGCTGTGCGGGAGTCCAGCGCTGCTACCACATGGTAGAACTTGGTGTCGTTACTTGTCCTTGGTGTCTGCTGTTACTCCCCGGAGGGCGAACTGGGCCTCGGTGTGGTGGAACCAAGAGCGCGGGTTGTGCTGCCAGAAATCCGGTAGCTTGACTGAAACTACACACGCGTTGCTGGGGGTTCCAGTCCTGGCTGTCTGTGGGTTGGCTTCAGCGTCTCTGGGGCTTCTCGACTGGGCCAGCTCCGGGGTTCTTGCCTCGTGTTCCATAATACGTTTTGGGTCACCAGTGTGGAGTGTGTGAAATAAGAGGCAGGTTCTTTTCAGACGCTTTATTACACACTCACATCTCACAAGCAAAGAACAGACTGACTGGTCACATTCAGCATTCCTCTCTGTATATCAAGTCACAGTTCACAAGGTTCAAGGCACTTCCTCATAACAGCAGGAGATCTACACTACACTTTATTCAACCCCCTCTCACCCACTTGGGCATTGTTCTCCCATGTGTATTCATTGTCTCTGTCTACGGTGTGAAATAACCTGAGGCCCACAGTACAAACATTATTTGCTGAAAAGATATATGTTAGAAGGGTAGTATTTATATGTACGATTCACTATAGTCACTCTGGAACATTATGGGACACTATGGAATGGTGGGTGGGACAGCACTGTGTATATCTGTGTTGTTTGAGGCTGGTTTTGATGTATGGACATCAATGTATGCTAGGATGGATGGGTGTTAATGTTGATATGTACAAAACACAGTTAATTGTTTACTTGGGGTCTTAAATGTGGTAATTTGTATATAATTCACATGGGTGTATTTATGGAAAAGAGGAGATGGAATTAAAAAGTGTTCACTTCTTCCTTCTCCCTTTCAAACACTGTATACTGTTTCTTTATTGCATTTGTCATTTGTTTTGTTTTTGTTATACTTTTTTGTTCGAAATAAAGTATCTATCTATCTATCTATCTATCTATCTATCTATCTATCTATCTATGTATCTATCTATCTATCTATCTATCATATTGTAGAGACTGGTGAGTCAGCTCAGACAGCATCTCAGTCAGGGGCAGAGTGTAAACAGTGGAGGACAATATTCGGGGGGGGGTTGAGGGTGAATGTATTGTGATGTAAAATGTCTTGGAGATGTGAGATGAGCGGTTGGGATTTAAGGAGAGACCGTGCTTGGTTGTTTCATTCTTTTTCTGTGTATGATTGATGAGAGAGTGTAATAAATGTCGTCTGTTTGTAATCTTGTCTCCTCATGTCACACTCTCCACAAATAAAATTTCATAAATGCCCTTTGGGGCAGGAAGGCAAGACCTATGCACTGGACAGTGAGCTTGGGTAATTTATTGACAAAAACAACAAACATTAAGTTCAACAAGGTGCTCAAAATACAAAATAACAATGAGGGAGAAAACCTACAAGAATAGCATGCCAGACCAGAAATAGGGCTTGTCAGGAGTCGAGCCGGCTTGGTTTCCCCCAGCTCGGTCCTGACTGCTCTGTGGGTTTAGGTGCCGCTGTTTATGTATGTATAGTATGTATTTTAGTGTGCTTTCCCCTCCTTAGCCTCTGTCTGGCCGGCAGCTGTTAGACAGCTGCTTTGACCTACTTTCTGTGAGCGCATGCTGACAGCTCGCCAGTCTGGCCATGCCCCCTTTCTCATTATCACCAGCTGATTCCCACTCCCGCTGATCATCTTTCCTGGTCCTCGCCCAGGTGCTCCTCATCACACCATCACCAGCAGTGCGTATACTTAAACGGCCATTTGCCAGTCACGCGCTGCTGGTCTATAGTATTGTCATCCATGCTGTAAGTCTGTGAGTATTTTCAGCACTCTCACAACGTGTTAGCCACTCAATGTTCGCCGTGGTTCTCATGTTTACTTGAAGCAATGTCGGCTCTGGGGCGCACCTGTGGCTAACACATGTCCTTTCATTTGTTTGCTGCATGATGCCAGCCCCCGAACGCCATCTGTAAGTGTGTTTGTATTTTTTGTACGTCTTCACCTTTTTGGGAATTGTCTGTCTTTCTGTATTAAATGTGTTGTGGTGAACCCTGCATGTAAATCCTCATTATTTCATCCTCCCTCTCCATGCGATGTGTAAGAGTGCACAGAGGGTTTATGACTGTATAAACCAGCCCAAAAGGAAGATTTAGCTGGTTCACCCACACATCCCTTGTTTCCTTTTTGCGTTTCGTTTGTTGGGACTGACCTGGTTTTAAGATGTCCATGGGCCGGAGTTATTCAATGAGCCTCAGCTGGGAACGTTGCCAAGCTCTCATGAACGTTGATGGCCTGATATCTTTGGCGAGCTGCTATTCCACCCCAGAGGACTTCATGTGGTATGTCAAGCTGGCAGAGACAGAGGTTTGGCGATGCCCTCAGCTCTCTGAGCATCCTGAAGGAACTGAGAGGATATCCCAGCTGGCAGCGCTCCGACGCGAGTATGGCGAGAGGGAGAGGAAGTCTCCGAAGAAGACCGGGCTCTCACCGAGGCGCTCCTGGGAAACTGTTGAAACTGTCCCCCATCAAGTCTCCACTCCTGCTCTCACCAAGCTGGTTCCAGCAAGCAAGGGATAGCGTCATCCCGCATGGAAACGCCAGGAGAAGCCTTCTCCTCCACCAGCTGCCGTCACCCCTCTAGCAGCTGTGAGGTTCACTGAGGTCACCCCAGGAACGCCCACCTCCGTCATCGTGAAGATGGTCCTCCACAAGCACTCATGAGGACCCACGTCACCGCTGGCACGGATAGGGATGATTGTGTGTCGCCTGCAGCTAAAAATGTCAATGACCGGGATGACAGGCAAGTATTTTTCATTCTAAACCATTCATTAACACTGAATCTTGCCTGTCTCCCGAGGGAGAGGCCCAGTTTCAGCAGTCCGCTGGGTCCTCTCCTCCAGCTGCAAATAATTATTTTCTTCCCCTACCTGTGTCTCCTCCAATTATTCCCGATTGCCTGCCAGTTCTAGACTCGAGCTGGCAGACGGTGGAGGAGTTTGGGGCCCTGGATGATCCTGCCCAGGGACCTGCACGGAGGTGTTTTCCTGCAGCCATGCCAGTAGAATCCCCAGTGTTGGAGCTACTGCAGGAGTTTAAAGAGACTGCAGTGACCATCTTGCCGGCTGTGGAGGCTTCTGCAGCAGAATGGGAGCCAGAGATGGAATGTCAACATCAAGTTTGACGGAGTCCTGGACAACGGTGGAGCCCCAGCTCAGGCATGTTCTCTCTGTTATATTTCTCATGTCTGTTTTAGAGAGATCTTGCCTGGCTCTTGGAGAGGAGAGTCAGGTGCAGCCCTTGACTGCATCTGAACTCACTTCACCGGGCTCCGTTGCTGCCGGTGACCCTAACCACCTTTCTTCTCCTGCTTCCTCTGAGCCTTCATCTAGGGTCGCCGGAGAGGGTGTGTCATCGCCAGAGGTCACCGAGGGTCTGGTCCAGCCGTAGGAGGACGCTGCTGCTCCAGCTCCTCCGGCCGAGGTCGTCAGGGTTCTCCCCCCAATCAATCGCCTCCTCAGCCTGGTGCTCCTGCAGGTTGGCCTGCTTGCCGCGGGTGCTACATGGCTTCAGCCGGAGTCCACTGCAGGTGCTACATGGCTTCAGCCGGAGTCCACCATGGATGCAGCAAGGCTCCTGCTGGAGTCCACCATGGGTGCTGCTTTGGTCGAGCCAGGCCCTGCTGCAGGTGCGATGAGGCCCCAGGTCAGGACCACTGCAGGTGCTACCCCCTCCCTGGTCAAGGTCGTCGGGGACACAGCTTGAGGATGCTGGGGCCTACACCCCTCCACTGGATGCCATCTTGGCCCTCTTTGCTCCTTTCTGGTCTTGGTGGCTTTACAGTGTGGGCAGGCCACCGGAAGGACTGACTACCCAGGTCAGGTGGCCCATATTTTCCAGTAGGCCACCAGACTCCATCCACCTGACCTTCTGCAGGGCCTGGGACTCTGGGCGGCCTCCTGAGCCCCAACGTCCATGGACTTGAGAGGGTTATTGTTGTTCTTTTGTGGGCCCTTCGCGGGGTATTGTGTTCCCTCCTTTCCTGTTCCCCCTACCTCCCACCCTGTGGTTATTTTTTGCTGTTGTTCCTGTTGGGGGGGGGGGTGTCTTTGGGATGTTACCTTGGTTGTCTGGGAATCCACCCCTTAAAGGGGGGGCTCTGTCAGGAGCCAAGTGTATAGTGTGTGTATAGTATGTATTTCAGTGTGCTTTCCCCTCCTTAGCCTCTGTCTGGCTGGCAGCTGCTTTGACCTACTTCCTGTGAGCGCATGCTGACAGCTCGCTGATCCAGCCACGCCCCCTTTCTCATTATCACCAGCTGATTCCCACTCCCGCCGATCATCTTTCCCGGTCCTCGCCCTTGTGCTCCTCATCACACCATCACCAGCAGTGCATGTACTTAAGCAGCCGTTTGCCAGTCAAGCACTGTTGGTCTATAGTTTTATCATCCGTGCTGTAAGTCTGCAAGTATTTTCAGCACTCTCACGACGTGTTAGCCACTCCATGCTCACCGTGGTTCTCGTGCATCCTTGAAGCAATGTCGGCTCTGGGGCACACCTGTGACTAACACATCTCCTCCCATTCATTCGCTGGGTGATGCTGGCCCCCGAACGCCATCAGTAAGTGTGTTTGTGTTTTTTGTACGTCTTCACCTTTTTGGGAATTGTCTGTCTTTCTGTATTAAATGTGTTGTGGTGAACCCTGCAAGTAAATCCTCGTTATTTCATCCTCCTTCTCTGTGCGATGCATAAGAGCACATGGAGGGTTTATGACAGGGCTCTGGTGGAGACAAAGAGGGGCTTGTAGATACACTTGATGAGTCAAGGCAGCAGCAAATAAGAAAAGAAAATTGTTAGAAAAATCCTTGAACACCTTCAGTCAAAAACCAGGCTGGATGAAAGTTTTAGCAAATTTAATTGCACTGATCAGCAGAAGACAATACAGAGTATAGCTCTCACAGACTGCTGCAGTGTATTGGCTTAGCTAACAGAGTGTTTCTGGCTAATATATACTGTATCCAAGGGACCGTCTTGATAAGTTCATTCATGACTCAGTGTGATAAGGTTTGCTGAGCCTCTTGATTAGTTCATTCATGACGAAGACTGTATCTGCTGAATCCATGCAGAAACACAAGTGACAAGCTGTACCGTCAGTGATAGAACTGAACATTCACAATCACATCAGCATCCTTCAGTCTGTTTTCTCCATTACTCAACAACTCTGAATATAATAACATGATTTTATCATAATCCCTTTATCAACACATGGTGTTGATAAAGGGATTATGTTAATATTTTACCAGGCTGTGTTGGAGAGCTGTCTTAGCTGTGTTGGAGATACAGCATTACAGCTTGGTTTGGCAACCTCTCTGTGAAACTTAAGAACAGAGTGTTGCGTTTAATTCATACAGCATGGAAAATTATTGGAGTTAAAGTGTCATGACGGCCGCTGGGCCGTCATCTGTCTCATCAGCTCCAGCTGCGCACAGACCAGCAGGTGCCAATCAGCGGCTGTTAAAAGCCAGCGTCGCTGACAGCCCGGCACAGAGTCGTCTGTCTTCCACGTCTGAGTATGAGCCAGAGCTTCGTTCTACAGCTAAGTCAAGAACTTCTCGACAAGACCAGCCACGTAAGAATACTCTCTGTTATTCTACGCCAAATCTTAACCCCTGTGCACAGGTGGACCTCCCAGGCGGCGGACCAGCTTCCCCACCCGACGGAGAATCTCCCTCTCCTTCTCGGAGCTCCTCCTTACCACCACAGCTACGGGTACTACCATCACCACAGCTGCAGGTACTGTTACCTTCACAGCTACAGGAGCCATCATCACCACAGCCACGAACACTATCACCTCGACAGCTACGGGAGCAGTCACTGTCACAGCTGCAGGTACAATTATCACCTTCACCAAAACCATCACCACAGCTACAGGAGCAACCTCCACCACAGCTACGAGCACAAGCACCACCACATCACACGGACACTTGGAGTCAGCAAGATACAACCTGTGGTTTCCTCAAGTAAGCTTCACACCTGCAATTGTCCATTATCGCTGAACAGCCTTAACTGTCTCTGCTTGTGTGTTCCAGGGTTGCCAGGTCGTCATCTGAATTGCTCAGCTCCAGTGACCAGACTGCCATATCTGCACTCACACACGCACTACACTCTCTCACTATTAATAAAGAATAATTGTTTGTATCTGCCCGTGTCTGTGTCTGTCTCCTGGGTCCTGAAACATGTCAGAGTATTTACCCATGCAGATCTTACACGACCAGGCAGCCTGTAGACAAGCTCAAAAAATAATCAGTGACACGAGCCATGTACTAAACAATGAATGTGCGGCTGCCCTCAGGGAGGATATACAGAGTCCCCAAGTGCAGGTTCAATAGATACAAGAACTCATTTATCCCGACGTCAGTAAAACTTTTAAACTCAGATAAACAGGTCAGGGACACTGATAACTCCTGTTCTTAATGACTGCTGTTATATATTTATGTATGTATGTACTTGTAGTATTTATTGGGTTTTATTTCATTCATTATGTACTACATCCATTGTGTATGTGTGTATTGTGTGGTTGCAGCATGGGTGACAAGCCCAAGACAAATTTCCCCTTGAGGGACAATAAAGTTTCTTATTTTCCAAAACTTTAGATATATCATTTATACACATATTGAATAACAGTGGCCCCAAAACTGAACCCTGTGGGACTCCAAGTAACCTTCAGTAACTGTGAGCTTTTGTTACCAACACATACATACTGATATCTATTCTTTAAGTAACTACATAACCAGGACAGTGCTACCCCACTAATACCACAATTTTGCAGTTTCTTTAATAATAAATTCTGATCCACTGTATCAAATGCTTTTTTTAAGATCCAGGAATACCCCAACTGATTACTCTTTATTTTCAATGGCAGTTGATATTTTTTCTATAAATTCCATTAGAGAAATGCAACTGTCCTCTTGTGTCTGAACCCATATTGATGCTCACACAATAAATTATTCATTATGAAGTTGTCAATTCTCTCACAGAATATTTTTTCCAGTATCTTGGAAGATTGTGGCAATAGTGAAATTGGTCTATAGTTTGAAAATTCCCCTCCGTCACCCATCTTGTGTATCGGAATTACTTTAGCTATTTTCATTGCATTGGGAAATATACCTGTTTGGAGAGACAGGTTACAAATATACGTCAGTTGCTTCACTAAGCATTCAATGATAGTTTTGACTAAAAGCATATCAATACCATCACAATCCGTAGATGTTTTACTTTTAAACGATTTAACAATTTCAATGACCCCTCTCTCGTCTGTGTTCTTTATGAAAATTGAGTTTTTTTATAGTAATGTTTTTGCTTATTGTATCACCTGTAGATGCCGTAATGGGTATTTCTCAAGCCAAATTAAGACCAATGTTAACAAAAAAGTTATTAAATTCATCTGCAGGTGAGACTGCATTCACACTCTGAGTCGTTTTATTTTTTTTTTTGAAAGATTGTGTCATGGCTCCCTCTGGGCTGTCGTCTACTACAGCTGCACGCACACCTGCTGCCAATCTCCAGCGGGCTTTATAACCGGGCCTGCCTGAGACTCGGCACAGAGTCGTCTGTCATTCTCCCTCTGACACGCCTCACGTCAACAGCCAAATCCCTGGCCTCATCATCTGAGATCCTGATCTCCTCTTCGCTTCACGTAAGCCTAATTATTACTCACCTTTGTCAGTTGTCTTCACCTGTGCACAGGTGGATCTTCCCTGCTGCGGAATCCACTCCTCCCGGCGGCGGTCTAAGCCTCCATCGCCACTACAGGGCTACCAGCCCAATTCTCTGCACGGACCCAGAACACTGTCTCCCTGGCTGCAGCCCTCAAGGCCAACCTGAGCGCCTCCACATCCATCTGCAAAGGTTGCCAGGCTGAACGGCGTTCTGCTCTCCCCCAGGCACGTTTCCTGTACAGCACTTCATCATCACACGCACAACACACATTGTACATACATGCACCCACACACCCACTGTTAGCAATAAAAGGATAAACTGTATTCACTCACCTCTGAGCTTTTGTTCCCTGGGTCTGATAATTATGTCAGTACGGCTCCGTCAGAGCGACCCAGCGAACAGTGTGCTAGCATGCCAGGTTAACAACTTAGAAGCTTGGGTGGATCATTTAGCTTACCAACAACAAGTAATCCTTAACCAGCTAACACAGATCAACAACCGGCTGGATCGTCTGGATGGGCAACGGACGTTTCCTCGAGCCTCCGGGAGTATGCCGCTCCCGTTAGCTCTCCTCCTAGCCAGGCTAGTCAGGTCCCCTTGGCCCGGCTCACACTGGTTCCCACACCCGCTCACTTCAGCAGCAAGCTCGGGGAGGCCCGTGGGTTCATTCTCCAGCGTGAGACGGTCTTCCAGCAGGTTCCGGGAATTTTCCCACAGATCATAGTCAGATAGGCTACAGTACGTGGCTAACCTGTTAGAGGGTAGCACGCTATCTTGGGCATATGCCGTGATGGCCAAACCTAGCTATGCTAGCTTAACCTACCAGCAGTTCATTTCCGATTTCCATGAGGTATTTGACCATTTCGACCGTGATAGCGTGCTGATCACTCGGATGCTAAATCTTTGACAGGGGGGCAGGTCCGTGGCGGACTATGCTGTCGATTTCCGGGTGGTGGCAGCGGAGGTTGGGTGGGAGGATGCCTCGCTCTGTAGTATATTCATTCGGAACTTAAGCCCTAGCCTACGGGATGAGCTAGCTCGCTTAGATAAGCCAGAAAGACTCACAGAGCTAATCTCCCTAGCTATCAATTTGGATAACAGGCTGAGGGAGCGGGCAGCCAAGCGAAGAACTTCCGGTCGCTCGGGCGCCCAGTTTTTCCACTCCTCCCAGTCATCTCAATTGGCCCTGCCTTCATCTGAGGCTCTAGACGGGCAGGAAGCTATGGTAGTCGGGTGCTCCAAGATTTCTTTAGCTGAGAAGCAGCACTGCAGGGAGCTGGGACTTTGTATGTACTGCGGTAGTGATGAGCATGAGGTTGAGAGTTACCCTGTTCTGCCAAAAGAGGGGGTCCATGCATCGCAGTAGGGGGACTCACGGACTCGTCTTGGCCTAATCCCCTCACCAAATGCCTCGTGCCTATCAGGTTCATTTACAGACAAACTGAATATGCCACACACGCACTGATTGACTCGGGGGCTGAGCAGAGCTTCATATCGGGGGACCTGGCAACCCGATTGGGACTTCCCTGCCATCCACTCCAGTCACCCCTTAAGCTCATTGCCCTATCTAAAACACCCCTGGCAACTGTCTCCCAACAGGCTGCCCCGGTGTTGGTCATTGTCTCCGGCAACCATCGGGAGGATCTACGCTTGTTGGTGCTGCCCTCTTCTACATCTCTGGTCATCTTGGGCTACCCCTGGCTCCAGCTCCACAATCCCTCGTTTGATTGGCGGACAGGGAGTGTCACTTCGTGGAGTTTGTTCTGCCTCAGCACCTGTCTACAGTCCGCAGCATGCGCCCCGTGAGTGTCTCTGGCCCCTCACGCCCCTCCTCCCCCTGATTTGTCCAAAGTGCCATCGCAGGCGCTGTCTCTTCCCCCCCACCACCCTTATGACTGTGCCATCAATCTCCGGGCTGGTGCCCCGCTGCCATCTAGTTGTCTCTACAGCCTGTCTGCTCCGGAGCGGGAGGCGATGGATACTTATATCAAGGAGTCGCTCAGCTCGGGCATTATTCAACCGTCTCCGTCGGCGGTGGGGACAGGATTCTTCTTCGTGGGCAAGAAGGATGGTTCCCTGCGGCCATGTATCGACTTCAGGGGTCTCAATGACATCACAGTAAAGGACAAATACACCCTTCCCCTTATGGACACGGCGTTCAACTCCCTCCAGGGGGCATCTTGGTTCACCAAGCTTGATCTCCGCAACACATACCACCTCGTCTGGATCAAGGAGGGAGACGAGTGGAAGATGGGATACCGGACCCCAAGCGGCCACTTCGAGTACCTCGTGATGCCATTTGAGTTGACCAACGCGCCGGCCGTCTTCCAGCGCCTCATCAATGACGTTCTCCAGGACTTCCTTGGCTCCTTCATCTTCGTCTACCTGGATTACATCCTCATCTTCTCGCAGTCACTGAATGAGCATCGGGTCCACGTGAGATGGGTCCTCCAATGGCTCCTGGAGAACAAACTGTTTGTTAAAGCCGAGAAGTGGGAGTTCTATGCCAACACAACTTCGTTTCTCGGTTTTATTATCTCCCATAACCAGGTTCTCCCCAACCTTGAGAAGGTCAAGGCGGTGGTGGAGTTCTCCCCCCCCTCATCAAGGAAGCAACTCCAGCAGTTCCTGGGGTTCGCCAATTTTTACCGCCGGTTTGTGCCCAATTACAGCATGATCGCTCTCCCCTTGACCCGTCTCATGTCCCCCAAGGTGACCTTCCGGTGGACGGAGGAGGCTGCAGTGGCATTAAACACCCTCAAGGGGGAGTTCTCGTCCTCCCATGTCCTCACGCAGGTGGATCCTTCCCTCCAGTGCCTGGTTGAGGTGGACGCTTCTGACTCCGGGGCGGGGGCAGTTCTCTCCCAGCACTCTCCCGTGGATGGGGTGGTCCGCCCCTGCACTTTCTTCTCACACCGTCTGTCCCCAGCAGAGAGAAACTATGACATCAGCTACAGGGAGCTCCTGGCGGTGAAGCTCGCTCTGGAGGAGTGGCGTCACTGGTTGGAGGAGGCCGCCCAACCCTTCATAGTATGGACCAATCATAAGAATTTAGAATACCTGTGGACCGCCAAGCAGTTGAACTCCCAGCAGGCCCGTTGGTTGCTATTTTTTGGGCGCTTTAACTTCATGATCACCTATCGCCCTGGGGTTAAAAACGTCAAACCGGACGCCCTCTCCAGGCAGTTTGCTGCGGATGTGGCTGAGGGTCATTAACACACCATCCTCCCAGCATCTTGTGTCGTCGGCGCCCTCTCGTGGGGCATCAGGGAGAAGGTCTTGAAGGTGCAGGAGGCTGAGCCCGATCCAGGGGGAGGACCCGCAGAGCGGCTATTTGTTCCCATGTCAGCTTGGAACGAGGTGATTCATTGGGCCCACTCCTCCAAGTTTTCATGCTATCCAGGGGTGTCCTGCACGGTGGAGCTCCTTCAGAGGTCGTTCTGGTGGCCGGGGCTTCAGAGGGACATCACCGCCTATGTCCGCGCCTGCGCGCAGTGTACCACCAGGAAGACATCTTCCTCTCCCCCGGCCGGTCTCCTTCACCTGCTGACGGTTCCCAGCCGACCTTGGTCCCACATAGCATTGGACTTCGTGACTGGTCTTCCGTCCTCCAACTACTTCACCACAGTCCTCACCATTGTGTTTTCAAAGGCTGCCCACTTTGTTCCACTCCAGGGGCTTCCTACGACACGGGAGACAGCGGACCTACTGGTACAGTACGTCATTCGCCTCCATGGGATCCCCACCGACATCGTTTCTGATCATGGGCCCCAATTCGTGTCCCAGGTTTGGAGGGCATTCTGCAACGCACTGGGGTCAGCAGTGAGCCTGTCTTCCAGGTACCAGCCCCAGAGCAACGGGCAGTGCGAGTGGGCCAATCAAGAGCTGGAGGCCACTCTGCATTATGTCATCGCCTCCAGCCCATGGTCCTGGAGCAGCCACCTCCCCTGGATCAAGTATACCCATAACTCGACTGTTTCCTCGGCGATCGGCATGTCTCCCTTCAGGGCCTCTTTGGGTTACCACCCCCTGCTTTTTCCTGAAGAGGAGAAGGAAGTGGCGGTGCCTTTTGTCCACGCCCACGTGAGGCGCTGCCGCCGGCTCTGGACTGCCACCTGCAAAGCCCTCCTTCGCACAGCTGAGCGCAACACCAGGATGGCTAATTGCCACAGGAGCCCGGCTCCCCAGTACCAGGTGGGTCAGCAGGTATGGCTGTCTAATCAGCACATTAATTTGAAAGCTGAAAAACCGAAGCTGGCCCAGCGTTTCATTGGCCCCTTCCCTGTTACACGTATTGTTAACCCTGTGGCTGTACGCCTGGATCTCCCCCCCTCTCTCCGCATCTGCCCCACATTCCATGTCTCCCAGGTGAAGCCCGTCTGCTCCATCCCTCTCTGTCCTCCACCAGTATTGATTGATGGCGACCTGGCTTGGAGAGTCAACGCCATCCAAGATGTCCGCCATTGGGGTTGCGGCCTGCAGTATCTGGTGGACTGGGAGGGATATGGCCCTGAGTGGAGGTCCTGGGTACGTCCGTCATTCATGCTTGACAAGCAGCTCATCAGGGACTTCCACCGGACGCACCCGGGTAGGCTGGGTCAGGTGCCAGGAGGCACCTCTCGGGGGGGGGGGGGGGGGAGTACTGTCATGGCTCCCTCTGGGCCATCATCTACTACAGCTGCACGCACACCTGCTGCCAATCTCCAACGGACTTTATAACCGGGCCTTCCTGAGACTCGGCATGGAGCCGTCTGTCATTTTCCCTCTGACACGCCTCACGTCAACAGCCAAATCCCTGGCCTCATCATCTGAGATCCTGATCTCCTCTTCGCTTCACATAAGCCTAATTATTACTCACCTTTGTCAGTCGTCTTCTCCTGTGCACAGGTGGATCTTCCTGGCGGCGGAATCCACTCCGCCTAGCGGCGATCTAAGCCTCCATCACCACTACAGGGCTACCAGCCCAATTCTCTGCACGGACCCAGAACGCTGTCTCCCTGGCTGCAGCCCTCAAGGCCAACCTGAGCGTCTCCACATCCATCTGCAAAGGTTGCCAGGCTGAACGGCGTTCTGCTCTCCCCCAGGCACGTTTCCTGTACAGCACTTCATCATCACACGCACAACACACATTGTACATACACGCACCCACACACCCACTGTTAGCAATAAAAGGATAAACTGTATTCACTTGAGTCTGAGCTTTTGTTCCCTGGGTCTGATAATTATGTCAGATTGGTTGAGTAGCTGGTATTTCTGTTTTTATTTCCAAGAATATTGTTAAGTATTGTCCATGTATTTTTAATATTGTCTCTGTTTTTCACCAGTTCTTTACTGTAATAGTCTCTTTTACTACATCTCATAATATATGTTAACTTATTTTTGTATGTTTTATACCACTGCTCTGCTTCTTTCGTCCTTTTCTTTAGAAAAGCTTTATATAATGAATTTTTCTTTTGACACACCTTTTGTAATCCTTTAGTTAACCATGGCTTGTTGACAAATTTCTGTTTAAGCTTTTTCTTTACTAATGGACATTTTTTTTTCATAAAGAGCGGTTACAATGATCATAAATGTGTCATAGGCTTCATTTACATCTGATACGTAGATTTTTGTCCAGTCTTGCTTCAGCAAGTCTTCTTTAAAAGAACTGATTGCATTTTGTGATTTGTATCTGAAAGATTTTGAAGTTTTTTCTGTATCGGCCCCCGTGTGGCCATGGATAAGTGCAAAGACTGGCAAATGGTCATTTATATCATTTATCAAAATCCACTTTCTATTTTCTTATCAATAATATTAACAAACAGGTTGTCAATAAGTGTAGCAGTGTGAACTGTGATTCTACTGGGATGTGTTATTGTGGGATATAGACTCATACTGTACATAGAATTCATGAACTCTGTAATAACATTTTGTTGAAAAGGATTTAGTAAATCAATATTGAAATCTCCACAAATTACAACCATTTTCTTACTAGTAATATTATTGTACAGCTCGACTAATTTATCTCTGAATGTCTCAATGCAAGTTCCCGGCATTCTATAGATTCAACTTATAATTAGATTTTTTGTTTTATCTTGGTCATTCTCAACAGTAACACATTCCAGAATCCCTGGTAGTGCAAAGGACATTCCATTTACAAGTTTACACCTATAGAGGTCATCAATATACAGTGCAACACCACTATGATTAAATATTAATATGGTTAAATATTACCAAAAAACATCTACAAAGTTATATTTCATGTTACTACATTTTATTTGGGTAAAATATGCCAATTCATTGTCATTTACATTTTAAGATAGCTGAAATGCATTTAGACTCTTATTTTGAAGAGTACATTGCTGCATAGCTCATCCGACAAGCATCAGCCAATCGGATTGTTGCAGGTTTTTCCTGTGCAAACCAAGGAAAATACCAGAGCACATGAGGTGCTGCTGAGAGAGAGAGAGAACAAAAAAGAGTAAAAAGAGAACAGAGAAACGAGTCTAACCTAACCTAAAAGCTATTTTTGCACTCTTAAGAAGGGTTGTTTATTTTTGTTTTGTTTTCTCACCTGTCCTGGTTGTACCTGGAGTAACAGAACTCGGTATTGTTGGGTTTTCCAACTAGTCGTGGGTTCAGGAGATTTGTGTACATGTGTTTTTCGGGACTTGGCCAACTTAGGTTGGGATGAAGATATGTCGAATTAGAACTGAATTTGAAGATCTGGAGAACATGTGCTTGAACCGTGATGGAGAGCCACCCAAGGGACCTTGTGTGCACTGTGCATGAGCCAGGAAGCTAGAGGGCGTACAACTCCTCAACTGGGCATTGCATGGTTTTCATCTGAACTGGTATGATCCATCTGCATTTCCACCCATAAAAACAGTGGATTCAGGATAAAAACACTGGACTGCTATTTCTGAAGAATTAAAGGATTAGTAGACTTGAAAGAAAAAGACTTTTATTCTGTTGTTAACAGATTTGTTCAGTCTTTTGCTGAATTGTTTTGAGTTTTGTATTTTTTTACAATTTTATTTGATCATACACAATTATACTGTAAAGGTATTGTTTACAGTCCAATGTTAATTGTTTAGTTGTAAACAACAAAACAATGGTAATGGTTAAACTTAAAGGGTACCTTGTGGAGTGTGTAAATAATGAGGTGGATTTGGTTCAGGCAGTTTATTACACAACTCACACAAGGAGCATAGACAGAATGGCATACAAGTAGAAACTCTTCCCTTAAATAACATGACATACTTCTAGACTCTTCTCATACACAGAAGATAATCTCCGTCTAGACTCATCTCACACACAAAAGATAATCCCCCGTCCGACTGCAGTCAGTCCATTCATCCTTGACACCTCCCTGTTATCTTACTAGGGCATCTAGAAACATCTCACACACAAAAGGTTAACTTCGCGCCCTTTGTTCCTGTCTAAGGTGGTAAACCATTATGCACTCCCCAGGTTGCCACACCACCCCCCCCAGCAACTTAGATAGGACAAAAGGGTAACAGTCCACATGCTGTGATAGAACCATTAACATCAGTCCACATGCTGTAGAACAGGGGTGTCAAACTCATTCCATGGAGGGCCAAGACCCTGCAGGTTTTACTTCCACCCAGTCTCTTCAGCAGGTGTTTTCACTGATCAGCAATCAGTGGGAAGAAATTCAGAGAAAACACCTGTTGAAGCCACTGGGTGGAGGTAAAACCTGCAGGGTCTTGGCCCTCCATGGAATGAGTTTGACACCTGTGCTGTAGAACAATCAACATCAGTACGCATGTTGCTTGGGCTTCAGTCTTCTGCCGTATCTGCTGTAGCCAGGATTCGCCGCCTCCGTGGCGCTGTCATGCTGGGGGTGAAAACTTTTTGACTGTCCTTGTGGGTGCTCTGGAGAATCTTTTCTCTGGGAAGCGCCCCGTGGGTGTCTTCCACGCCAAGGGGCCCTCGCCAACAGCACTTGCTCGTCAGCCACGACAAAAGCAGGTTTGAGTCTGTCTATACCAATTTTTTTTCCCTCCTATCCCCCCCCAAGTCTAGCAAAAAATGCTTATCCCCTGTTTCCAGCACTCTAAACGGTCCATCATAAGGTGGGCAAAGTGGGGGGCGGTGGGCGTTGTGTCTGACAAACATGAACTCTACGTTTTTCAAAGCTTTAGGCACAAAAACGCGTGGAAAACTGTGGTGGGCCCGGCCCGGCAGCGTGCTTGTGTCTATGCAACGCTGCAGCAGCTGAGACGGGGAGCTGCCCGGTGCAGGATTATCTGGCAGAAACTCCCCAGGCAGCCGGAGTGGTTGTGCAAAACCGAGTTCTGCCGGGGAAGCTTCCAGATCCTCTTTAGGCGCAGAACGTAACCCCAATAAAACCCATGGTAGCCTGTCAACCCAATTTGCATCTGTCAGTGAAGCCCTGAGAGCCGCTTTTAACGACCTATGAAAACGTTCACATAACCCATTAGCCTGCAGGTTGTAAGCGGTTGTGCGGTGAATTGAGACACCTAGGCTGCGGGCCATGGTTGACCAGAGTTCAGAAACAAATTGAGAGCCTCTGTCGTACGTAATGTCCGACTGAACTCCAAAACGCGCAACCCATGCTGTTAAAAACGCGCGCGCCACGTCTTCGGCCGTGGTTGCCGCCAGCGGAACCGCTTCTGGCCAGCGCGTGGTGCGGTCCACCATTGTCAGGAGATGCGTGTACCCCTGTGATGGCGGAAGGGGGCCTACGAGGTCCACGTGGACATGGTTGAACCTCTTAGCCGGGATGCGAAACGGCTCCAAAGGAGCCTTCGTGTGTCTGTGAACCTTGGCTCGTTGGCACACCACGCAGGCTGCCGCCCACTCTTTCACTTGTTTGCGCAGGCCCGGCCACACATATTTCTCTCCTACCATTTTGACCAACGTGCGCACCCCTGGGTGTGCCAAAGAGTGAACCGACTCAAACACGCGGCGGCGCCACGTGGCCGGAACCATGGGCCGTGGGCGACCCATGGAGACGTCGCAGATTAAGGGGGGAATGCCGTTAAGCAGCGTTCTCTTCTCCATCCTTAACCCTGTTGGTCCAGACTGGAGCGCGCGCACGTCCACGTCACTAGCCTGCTCCGTGGCCATGGCTGCGTAATCCATCCCTACACAGACCGGGGCCACAACGGCACGTGAGAGGCAGTTTGCCACTACGTTCAGTTTGCCTGACACATGCCGAATATCGGTAGTAAACTCTGAGATCGCGGCCACCTGCCTCTGCTGCCAGCCCCACCAAGGTTCTGAAACTTTGGCCATCGAGAATGTTAGTGGCTTATGGTCAACGAATGCAGTAAAATTGCTCCCTTCCAGCCAGAACTGGAAATGGCGAATGGCCAGGTGGAGAGCCAGCAACTCTCTGTAGAATGCGCTGTATTTACGTTCATTGTCGCACAAGGTTCTGCTGAAAAAGGCAAGCGGCTGCCAAGCCCCGGCGACGCGCTGCTCCATGACAGCTCCTATGGCCACATCTGAGGCGTCAGTGGTGAGGGCTATGCGGGCTGTTGGGTCTGGATGTGCCAACAATGCGGCGTTTGCCAGGGCTGCTTTAACTTCCGAGAACGCCTGCTCTCGTTCCGGGGTCCATTCGACCCTATTCGCGGGTTTCTGTTTTTTGAGCGCAGCGTACAATGGCTGCATGAGCTGCGCTGCGCAGGGAAGGAAACGGTTATAAAAGTTCACCATTCCCAACAAATTCTTGTAGCGCCCTGACCGTTTGCGGTCGGGGAAAATCTGTCACTGCGCGCACTTTGTCAGGCAGCGGAACCGCTCCTTCGGGAGAGACGCGGTGCCCTAAAAAATCAATCCCCGTCACCCTGAACTGACATTTCGCTGGGTTGATTATTAAACCGTGCTCTTCCAACCTTCGGAAAACCGTCGTGAGGTGGGTTTCGTGTTCGTCTTCGGACGCACTGGCTACCAAGATATCGTCCAGGTAGATGAACATGAAAGGGAGATTGCGCAGCACTGCATCCATCATGCGTTGGAACGTCTGTGCTGCCCTTTTAAACCCAAACGGCATGCGCAAGAACTCAAATAAACCAAACGGAGTTATTACCGCTGTTTTGGGTATGTCCTCAGTGCGCACTGGGACTTGTTGGTAACCACGGACCAAATCTATCTTAGAAAAAATGCCCGCTCCTGCGAGGTGAGCGGAAAAATCCTGAATAAAAATCCTGCACTGTGTGTTCATATATTCATATATTTATTCCATCCAGCTACAATGCTCTGCACTGTGTGTCTGTGTGTGTGTGTGTGTATATATATATTTTATAGTAATATGTACATATGTATATTAGCTGCTCTTGCTTGCTTGTTTTTTTTCTTGCCTTCTGATTGTTGCTCTGAGTGTTGCTATCCCTGTGCTGTTGCAATCCTGGAATTTCCCCGTTGTGGGACTAATAAAGGCTTATCTTATCTTATCTTATCTTATTTAATCTTTCCTCTACATCATTAATGGAGACACTAATTTTACAGTGGGGAAAAAAGTATTTAGAACTGAGCGAGCAGTGTGTGGAACTTACGGCATGCTGCTGTGACGTTGGCTTGTGCTGTTGGCCGGGTCACTCGAGCTATACAGGGGAGAGAGTCAAAAGACAGTGCATTAACCAGGCGCCTGTTAGCGACATCTACCAACAACCCATGTGCACATAGAAAATCAGCCCCCAGTATATGGTAATCCAATGCTGCTACAACAAGAGTCCATTCAAATGTATGACCATGTAGAGACAAGAGCAGAGTCCTCTCACCAAAGGTCTTAATGTCTGAGCCGTTTGCTGCTGCCATCTCGGGGCCGCTGGTTCCTGCCAGCCGGTCAGCGTAGGTCGGCTGGATGAAACTCCTCTGTGCACTGGTGTCCACAAGGAAATGCCTCCCCGAGCGTGCGTCCGTCAAATAGAGCAGCTTGTTCTCCTCCCCGAGGGTCGCGGCTGCTACCGACCCCCGGTCTTGGCGTTTCCCGAGTGCTTGAACTGGCACGGTGGTATACATTTGCGTGCCCTCTCTGCAAAGCGGCGGTGGTAGAAGCAAAGCGTTTCACCTCCACGTTCCTTGGCCCCCGCTGCTGCTGCCGTCGGTGGTTCTGCTGCTGCCGTCGGCGGCTCCTCGCCTCCTCGTGTCGACGTGCCGGGCTCCGTCGCTGCTGCAATGGTCACGAAAGCCTTGGTGGCGACGATGATCCGGTCTGCCTCTCGGGCTAGCACATGATAGTCCCATTTGGCCAGCAATGACAAATTGGCCAGGGCTGCTCTCGCCGCTGTCGGAAGGTTCCTGAGGAAAATGTGGGTGAAGATGAAGTGGTTGTCGTCCGTGCCCTTTAACCTCAGCATCTTCTCCATCATGTCCACGGCTGAACCGTCTCCCAACTCGGTCCGCGTCAGAAGCCTCTCTGCTCTCTCACCATCCGAGAGCGTGTAGTGCTGGATGAGGGCAGCCTTCAGCGCGTCTTATTTGCTGTTGGCTGGTGGCTGATCGAGCAGGCTCTCGATGTGCTGAGCCGTGCTGGCATCGAGCGCTGCAACCACATAGTGGAATTTCGTATCATCCGCCGATATCCCTCGGAGGGCGAACTGCGCCTCGGTTAGGTGGAACGAGGAGCGCGGGTTGTTCTGCCAAAAATCAGGTAGTTTGATCACTACAGCGCACACGAAGCTGGGGGTTCCAGTCGAGGTTGGCTCCGGGGATCTTCCGTCGTATTCCATGATTCGTCTTGGGTCACCAGTGTGGAGCATGTAAATGAGGCGGATTTGGTTCAGGCGGTTTATTACACGACTCACACAAGGAGCAGAGACAGAATGGCATACAAGTAGGAACTCTTCCCTTAAATAACATGACATCCTTCTAGACTCTTCTCACACACAAAAGATAATCTCCGTCTAGACTCTTCTCACACACAAAAGATAATCTCCCCATCCGACTGCAGTCAGTCCATTCATCCTTGACACCTCCCTGTTATCTTACTAGGGCATCTAGAAACATCTCACACACAAAAGGTTAACTTCACGTCCTTTGTTCCTGTCTAAGGTGGTAAACCATTATGCACTCCCCAGGTTGCCACACCCTATACTAAACTTGAAAGGAACTTGAAATGGAATAGAACTAAACTAATTTGAACAAAACAGAGATAACTCAAGTAGATTAAAGAGCTAGCTTGAACTGAACTAAAAGAAACTAAAGGTTACAACCTATTAAAATAAGACTAAACTAAATCCATTTAAACCTAACTAAAAGGTCTAAACACAAAAATTGATTTATTCTATGTTAATGTATGTCATTGTTCTCTTGTCCATGTAATAATAAGCCGGCATTTTAAACATACTTCCTGGTCTGTGGTCTCTTCTTTACTTCGAGTTTGTTACTGCTCCTGTAGTCAAATCTAGGTGACTCCGATACTGGTCCATCACTATCATCATCATCGTTGTCCTATTACACTGTGTTGTATGCTAGTACATACTATACAGCCCATTCCCTGTAATTAACCCTCATAGCTGTTACAGAAGTGGCAAGCCAGCAGCCAGGAGCAGTTAAAGACTTTTTTTTGGACCCAGACCCTAAAGTAGGCCAAGCCCGGCAGAAAAAAAATGGACATTGTTGACAAAGATAACATCAAAATCTCAAACTCAGTTATCATTAGTGGGTTCACAAACCCACTAATGGGTTTACAATAGTGGGTTTACAAGCCTTGATGAAGATTTACCTGACTTCTTGAACAAGTATGGGCGCATATTGAGAACCATAAAGATTGATGATCCGCATTCTCCACATCACTACAATGCTATTGTTGAGTATGAGAGTGGAGCTGCCTTGACAGCCCTTGAACCCTTGCTGCCCTATACTTATGAAAGTCAAAATGTGAAATACCAAATCAGAGCCCTCTCTACTGAGTACATGGAAATCGGTACCAAGAGCGCCACTTTCAATTTCTTCTTTGAACCGCAGAAAATAGCCAAACTAACAGGCCAACCTTTCGAAACAGTTTTACAAGAGCACCTTTCCAAATGCAGTCAGACAATAACAAATGACACTGATCAATCTGAAAATGGAGATTTCACCCAAGAAACGTGAAGTCACAATGCAACTGAAGTTCAAACTGAAAACGAGAAAATGACTGAAACCATCTTAAGTACAAATCAAACTGAGCATGTCCTACTGACACAACAAACTCAAGCATCTAACATTTCTCAGAGCTTCATAAGTCATCCAGAGGTGCAAATAGTTGTTGTAGAGCACATCATCCGAAGTGAGTTCTATCAAACAGACGCTTCTTTCCGTCGTAGACAGTTCTTAGTGTTAAGCTTGTAGTCCAAGACCCAAATCTGTCCGATTTACAGCACTCTTGAAAGATTTTAAACAGTCTTGTGCCACCTGCAGCAAATGTAGTCAAACCTTTAGACTCTAAAGTTTTACCTTCTGCTTACATTGAGCTGCTTAATTCGGCATTTGACATAGTAGAAGATAGCGATGAGCTCTTTGCTAAGTTTCTAAACCCACTCCAAGATTCAGGCGAAAAGACCTCACAGTATCTCCATCGGTTACATACAGCTCTCGTCAAAGCTCAGAAAAGAGGCAGTGTTTCAGACAGTGAGGTAGACCGACATCTGGTGCGTCAATTCTATTGTGGGTGTTGGGATAATGCTCTTCTAGCAGACCTTCAGCTAGAAAGAAAGAAAGATAAGCCACCCCCGTTTGCAGAGCTATTGTTACAGTTAAGAGTAGAAGAAGATAAACACACAGCAAAAGAAAGCAGAATGAAAAAACACGTTGCTGCGACCAAGCCAAAAGTAGCTTCACACGCTATAGCTGCTAACACTGACTTCTCAGAACCTGCCACGCCCAGTGATCTCACTGAAATGCAAGCACAAATAACTGAGCTACAGGGTCAGCTCACAAAGATAAAAGCGCAAAAAGCAGAACAACCAGTTATTCCTCCAAACAACACTGTCAAAGAACTAAAAGTGCAAATCATTGAACTTCAGACTCATCTTGCCAAACTCAAACCACCAAGTTCATACAAAAAGAAAGCTAACACATCACAAGCCAATACCAAGACAAAGCCCATCGTCGGCCTCCGTCGGTCTATGATGACCATGGAAGAGAATCCTAAACGTCTACTTTGCTGGAACAGCACTGCCTGTGGCTGAACAGGCCGATGCGCGAATGGCAGTCCCTGTCACACAGGTCGCACTTGTGGGTGGTCTCTGCACTGCTGGGTCTGTGGCAGTTCTTCCTGCGGGTGCTTTTTTCGTCTGCTGCAGCAGTCAGTCTCTCTTCACCCGCCTTGAGCTGTCTGGTCAGGGTGCCTCTCCATTTGGAGCGGTCTGTTGCAAGGTCCTCCCAGCGCTCTGTGTTGATCTCCAGGGCCTTCATGTCTCTCTTGCAGACGTCTCTAAAGCGCAGCTGTGGGCGGCCAACGTCTCTCCTGCCAGTTGCCAGTTCTCCATAAAGGACGTCTTTGGGGATTCTGCCATCCTCCATACGGTGAACGTGGCCTAGCCAGTGGAGCCTGCACTGCCTGAGTAGAGTGAACATGGAGGGAAGTCCGGCGCGGGACAGAACTTCTGTGTTGGGCACTTTGTCCTGCCAGGATATGTCCAGGATGTGGTGAATGCAGTGCAAGTGGAAGGAGTTTAGTCTCTTTTCCTGCCGGGCATATGTTGTCCACGTCTCACTCCCATAGAGCAGTGTGCTGATGATGCAGGCGTTGTACACTGCCATTTTCGTCTTGACAGAGAGTTTGGGATTCTCCCACACTCGTGTGGTGAGGCGAGCGAGTGTGAAGGCTGATTTTCCAATCCTCTTGTTGATCTCTGTATCAAGGGAGAGGTTGTTGCTGATCGTGGACCCCAGGTACGTGAACTGATTCACGACCTCCAGCTCGTAGTCGTCGATAGTGATGGTTGGTGGTGCTTCCGTGCCTTGTGCCAAGACGTTAGTCTTCTTCAGGCTGATGGCAAGCCCGAAGTCCTTGCATGCCTGGGAGAAGCGGTCCATCAGGGTCTGAAGCTCCTGCTATGTGTGGGTTGCGACTGCAGCGTCGTCTGCGAACAGCATGTCTCTGATTAGAGCCTCGCATGCTTTGGTTCTGGCTTTCAGGCGGGCGAGGTTGAAAAACCTGCTGTCAGATCTTGTGTGCAGGTAGATTCCCTCTGTTGCTGTGCTGAAGGCATGCCTCAGGAACATAGCAAAGAAAATCCCAAAGAGGGTTGGCGCAAGTACACAGCCCTGTTTCACTCCGCTGCGTATGTTGAATGGCTCTGAGACGTTGCCATTGTGCTGCACTATCCCCTGCATGTTGGTGTGAAATGATTCGATGAGGCTTTGCAACTTTGGTGGTCATCCTATCTTTGGCAGGATCTTTAAAAGGCCAAGCTATCAATGGCCTTGCTGAGTTTGTCGATGGTTGGCTCGGCGTCAAGTTCGTCCATGGATTGCAGGCAGTCGATAGCATCAAGGGCTGACGGTGTCATGGTGTTCTGTCTGGAGTAGAGGTCGGAGTAGTGTTCCACCCATCTCTCCATCTGCTTGTTCTTTTCTGTGATCATCTCCCCAGTGGAGGATTTGAGGGGGGCCGTCTTGCTCTGAGCCGGACCAAGTGCTTTCTTGATGCCATCGTACATACCACGGATGTTCCCTGTTATGGCAGTGGTTTGAATGTCTTGGCTGAGCTGAGTCCAGTACTCGTTGGCACAGCGCCGAGCAGTCTGCTGGACTTTGCTTCTCGCAGCCCTGAGAATCTGGAGATTCTTCTCGTTTGGGTACTTCTTGTACTCAACAAGTGCTGAGCGCTTGGCTTCAATGATGGGGGTCATCTCGGTCAACTTGGCATCAAACCAGTCCTGTGACTTCGAGGTCTTCCTCCCAAAGGTAGCCAAGGCTGTGCGGTGGATGGTGTTTCACAGCTCTTCCCACTTCTGCTTTGCAGATTCTCCTTCTTGTGGTACACCAAGTTCCTTCTCAAAGGTGGAGGCAAACTGCTCAACAAGTTCTGGTTGAGCCATCTTGCTGGTGTCAATCTGTGCCTTTCCAGGCTGTTTAGCACAATGGAATTTCTTCAGCTGCAGCTTGACCTTGCAACACACCAATGAATGGTCTGTGTCGCAATCTGCACTCTGGAACGAACGGGTGATTAGCACGTTCTTCAGTGAGGTGCGCCTGGTCAGGATCAAGTCCAGCTGGTGCCAGTGCTTTGAGTGCGGATGTTGTCAGGAAACCTTGTGTTGGGGCTTGGTCTTGAAGAACGAGTTTGTGATGCACAGATCGTGATATGTGCAGAACTCGAGCAGCCGCTGTCCATTGTCGTTCATTCTGCCCACGCCAAAAGGTCCAAGACAGGAGGGCCAGGAGTCGTGGTCAGCACCCACTCTGGCATTGAAGTCTCCAAGGAGAATGAGTTGTTCAGAGTTGGGGATGATCCTGACAGTTGTTGCGAGATTCTTGTAGAACTCGTCTTTTGCCTCTGGTGTGGCTGTCAGTGTTGGGGCATACACACTGACGAGGGTGACTGGGCCTTGAGTGGTGTTCAGGCGGAGGGTGAGGAGTCGTGTAGAGCCAGTGCTGCCCGGTTCCACCATCTTCAGCAAGGTGTTCTTCACTGCGAAGCCCACTCCGTGTTCCCTGTGTTTGTCACTGCCCTTTCCCTGCCAGTAGAACGTGTAGTCCTTCTCTCTCAGTGTGCCTGCGTCAGCCAACCGTGTTTCCTGGAGAGTGGCGATATCCACTCCCAGTCTCTTCAGCTCATTATTGATGATGGCAGTCTTCCTGGTGTCATTGATGTCCTTGAGGTTAGCAGCGAGTCCTGTCATCATAGTGCGGACGTTCCAAGTTCCCAGTTTTAGAGTTGGTCTCTTTTGTTTTATTGTCTTGCCTGGTGCGAAGGTTCTCAGCCTGTTGTTCGGATTTCTCCTCATCCCCATGCACCCAATGAGGAAAGCAAGCTGTGGCGGGACAACACTTTATTGGCTGGGGGCTGCCCAGCTTGAGGCGGGTGGTAGCTGTCCAGTTAGATCCGACAATCCCTCCCACCGTCGGGAACAACCCCTGGCGCCGCGCTCTACGCCAATTGAGCGGTGGCTTATAACCGGTAACTGTCATTCCCCGTGTTTTGTCTATGCCAAAGGCGAAGCTGGAGTGTCCTCTCCAGTGATCCGGTGTTCTACCTTCCAGCACTGGGCGTTGGTAGGATTCAAGCCTGGGCAGGAAGATATGGAGGACAAGATGTTGCCCATGCAGCATTTCCCCCCCCCTCCACGTCACTGATGAATCCAAAGGAACAGCAGGGCTGCTACAGTTTGGCACCAGCGCCGTTGCAGGAGCTACCAGAACGATGTTGAGCACAACATAGAACTGCCTTAGGGGCTCCGACTCCGGATTTTTCCTTTTTCTGGATTTTTTTTCCTCATTTTGTCTCTCATAGTTGAGGTATACCGATGATGAAAATTGGAGCCCGCTCTCATCTTTTAAGTGGGAGAACTTGCACAATTGGTGGCTGACTAAATACTTTTTTCCCCACTGTAAAATTAGTAAGCCTTTATTAGTCCCACAATGGGGAAATTCCAGGATTGCAACAGCACAGGGATAGCAACACTCAGAGCAATAATTAAGAAGATACGGAAAATATAAATAAGAGCAGTGGATATACAGTAAGTATTTAGTCAGCCACCAATTGTGCAAGTTCTCCCACTTAAAAGATGAGACAGGTCTCCAATTTTCATCATTAAAAATTCCAGAAAATCACATTGAAGGATTTTTAATGAATTAATTGGTAAATTCCTCGGTAAAATAAGTATTTGGTCAATAACAAAAGTTCATCTCAACACTTTGTTATATACCCTTTGTTGGCAATGACAGAGGTCAAACATTTTCTGTAAGTCTTCACAAGGTTTTTACACACTGTTGCTGGTATTTTGACCCATTCCTCCATGCAGATCTCCTCTAGAGCAGTGACGTTTTGGGGCTGTCGCTGGGCAACACGGACATTCAACTCCCTCCAAAGATTTTCTATTGGGTTGAGATCTGGAGACTGGCTAGGCCACTCCAGGACCTTGAAATGCTTCTTACGAAGCCACTCCTTCGTTGCCCGGGCAGTGTGTTTGGGATCATTGTCATGCTGAAAGACCCAGCCACGTTTCATCTTCAATGCCCTTGCTGATGGAAGGAGGTTTTCTCTCAAAATCTCACGATACATGGCCCCATTCATTCTTTCCTTTACACGGATCAGTCGTCCTGGTCCCTTTGCAGAAAAACAGCCCCAAAGCATGATGTTTTCACCCCCATGCTTCACTGTAGGTATGGTGTTCTTTCTCCTCCAAACACGACAAGTTGAGTTTTTACAATAAAGTTCTATTTTGGTTTCATCTGACCATATGACATTCTCCCAATCCTCTTCTGGATCATCCAAATGCTCTCTAGCAAACTTCAGACGGGCCTGGACATGTACTGGCTTAAGCAGGGGGACACGTCTGGCACTGCAGGATTTGAGTCCCTGGTGGCGTAGTGTGTTACTGATGGTAGCCTTTGTTACTTTGGTCCCAGCTCTCTGCAGGTCATTCACTAGGTCCCCCAGTGTGGTTCTGGGATTTTTGCTCACTGTTCTCGTGATCATTTTGACCCCACGGGGTGAGATCTTGTGTGGAGCCCCAGATCGAGGGAGATTATCAGTGGTCTTGTATGTCTTCCATTTTCTAATAATTGCTCCCACAGTTGATTTCTTCACACCAAGCTGCTTATCTATTGCAGATTCAGTCTTCCCAGCCTGGGGCAGGTCTACAATTTTGTTTTTGGTGTCCTTTGACAGCTCTTTGGTCTTGGCCATAGTGGAGTTTGGAGTCTGACTGTTTGAGGTTGTGGACAGGTGTCTTTTATACTGATAACAAGTTCAAACAGGTACCATTAATACAGGTAACGAGTGGAGGACAGAGGAGCCTCGTAAAGAAGAAGTTACAGGTCTGTGAGAGCCAGAAATCTTGCTTGTTTGTAGGTGACCAAATATTTATTTTTCCGAGGAATTTACCAATTAATTCAATAAAAATCCTTCAATGTGATTTTCTGGATTTTTTTTTTTCTCATTTTGTCTCTCATTGTTGAGGTATACCAATGATGAAAATTGGAGACCTCTCTCATCTTTTAAGTGGGAAAACTTGCACAATTGGTGGATGACTAAATACTTTTTTGCCCCACCGTAAATATATATACAAAGTGCAGAGCATTGTAGCAAGATGGAATAAACAGCATAACCGTCTACTTAGTTATCCTACATAGTATGAATATGTACCCATACACATTGTCCCCCTCCGTAGCGACCCCTTATTGTCCTCGTTGTATATACCGGAGGGGACCATTGTGTAATTCTATTGCGTCTTTTGCATTCAAAAGTTTTTTTTGCTATCTCTGCGAGCAGCCCTGCTTAGGTTATACAGTCTGACAGCCGTAGGTACGAAGGACATGCAAAACCTCTTGGTTGTGCACCTAGGATGATGTAGTCTGCTGCTAAATGAGCTCCTCAGTGCGTTCAGTATGTCCTGCATAGGGTGGGACTTGGACTCCAACAGAGATGACAGTTTAGCCACCATCCTTCTCTCTCCTGTCTCCTCCACTGGGTCAGGGCGCTGCCCCAGGACAGAGCTAACCTTCTTGATCAGTTTGTTCAGTCTCTTCCTATCGGCTGCTGTAATGCCACTGCCCCAGTAGACCACTCCAAAAGTGATGGCTGATGCCATCACCGTGTCGTAGAATGTCTTCAGCAGCGCCCCTTTGTGACGACGGGGTGTCACCACTGTTATGATTTCTTGTATGTGTAACTGTATTATTTGTGTAGTATTGTAAATGTCAATTTGATTGTTTGTAAAGTGCACATTATTGTATCTGTCTTTGACTAATTGAATGCCTTTGTGAGATAATTGTTGGGTTAATTATTTGCGGTAAACAATTGATAACTATTAATTCACATACCTTTGCCAACATGCTTCCTGAGGGTGTCCGGGCAAAAGACTCTGTCAGAGGTTGAATGCCTTTTAAAGGACACCAGCAGGAAGGAAGCATGCAATGGTGAGTTATAGGGGAGATTTAAAATTTGTAAATAGGGGATTAAAATATTAAGTGAATTATTTATAGTATTTATTCTGTGTTATTTATATTTATTCTGTTTATAGCTGGGTGAAGTATTATGGACTTTTAGATATTAATGGGTACGTGTGGGGAAAAAGGAAAATGTTATTGTTTTACCTGGGATATGGTATTGTCCTAATTAACGCTAATTATCTCTGATAGTATATAACAGGTGGTGGTTGATTGTTAAGGGTGAGGGATTTTCATTGTGGATCATTGAATATCGTGTCATTGGATTATTGATGTCGGTGTCGTTTTATTACCTGCAAGGATTTGAAATAAAAATGGAAAATTGATTGAAAGCCTCCTGCCTCAAGCCACTATGCCACACCCTTGTACACCAAAAGACCTGAGTCTCCTCAGTAGGAACAGCCTGCGCTGTCCCTTCTTGTAGAGTGCATCGGTATTGTGTGACCAGTCTAGTTTATTGTTCAAATGAACATGCAGGTACTTGTAGGATGTCACCATCTCAATGTCTGTTCCCTGTATGTTTACTGGTGCTATGAGGGGTTGTCCTTGCCTGCGGCATTCCACCACCAGCTCCTTACTTTTCCTCGCGTTGATCTGGAGGCAGTTCTGATGGCACAAGTCCACGAAGTCCTGGTTAAGTCCTCTATACTCAGCTTCATCTCCGTTGGAGATGAGGCCGACGATCGCAGAGTCGTCAGAGAACTTCTGTAGATGGCAGTGTGTTGTGTTGTGTGAGAAGTCCACAGTATAAAGGGTGAACAGGAAGGGAGGCAAAACTTTTCCCTGGGGGGCCCCCGTGCTACCGATGATCGTGTCGGACACACAATCCTGGGTTCTCACAAACTGTGGCCGGTTAGTGAGGTCGTCCAGGATCCATGATGACAGGTTCTGGTCTACCCCTGCGTACAGCAGCTTGTCCTTCAGGATCATCGGTTGGATGGTGTTGAAAGCACTGGAGAAGTCAAAGAACATGATCCTCACTGCGTTCCCAGGCTTCTCCAGGTGGGACAGAGAACGGTGAAGGAGGAAGATCACTGCGTCCTCCACCCCAATGCCATGCTGGTAAGCTAACTGGAGTAGATCCATCGCTGGTCCCACCAGGGGGCGGAGGTGAGCAAGGAGCAGTCTATCCAGAGTCTTCATCATGTGAGATGTCAGGGCCACTGGTCTGTTGCTGTTCAGATCTTTGGGGTGGGAAGTCTTTGGTACAGGTACCACACAAGATGTTTTCCACAACTGTGGTACCCTCCCCAGCTTCAGGCTCAGGTTGAAGATGAGCTCCACAATCCCACACAGCTGGTCTGCACAGGACTTGAGGAGCTTTGCGCTGATGCCGTCCGGTCCCGACGCCTTCCTCACCTTAAATGAAAATTATTTTACTGCAAGAAAAATTATAGCATTATATTAAAAAAAAACTGAATTATAATTTTGGCACTTTAAAAATTAACTTTTAGATTTTACATTTTTCCTGAATATTTGGGACTTTTTCATCTCAAAGTAGCAACTGTTTTGCACTAGTCACTTATTTCACCCAAATTTATAAATTAGCTCATTTTCCCCCATGTGAATTAACAACTTTTCTCTCAAATTAGAAACGTTGTTCCTCGTAAATTCCATTTATTTTCTTCAGAAATTTGTTTTATTTCTTGTAATTTTTTCCTCAGTAAATTTGCCATTTTTTCCACTACAAATTAATGATTTTCCTGTGAATTTGCAACTTTTTTTTCTTTAAGTCCCTAGAGAAACAATAAAAGAAAAAAAAATGGAATTACGAGAAAAAATATTTATGAAAATGACAATCACATATCTCGTCACAATTTATAAGGAAAGAGTAAAAGAAATTGCCAACAAATAAGGAAGCTGTTCCTTGAATATATTCCAGATATTGCCCCCCCCCCACATCACCCCAAGGGGAGGTAGACAAACATAAACAATTCAGGACAAAACAAACAAACATCAAACAGAAAAGGAAGCAGGAGGTAGATTATCAGTGTCATCTGAAGCCATTCTAACCGTAATAATAAACCCTAGGGCTACACGGTGGCGCAGTGGTTAGCACTGTGGCAGCACAGTTTACCCTCGGCCGGGGGATCGCGGTGATCGTGAGATTGTGGGTTCGATCCCAGCCCCCGACCAACAGTGAGCTGTGTGGAATTTGCATGTTCTCCCCGTGTTGCGTGGGTTTACTCCGGGATTTCTCCGGTTTCCTCCCGCATACCAAAGACATGTAGATTTAGGGCGCTCGCGCACGCAGCGACCGGCAGCCGGTGGCTTGTCTCCAGACTGCAAACCAAATCTACCTACGGGTACAAATAAGTAACAAAAAAAAAAAAAATAATCAGGTCATCTAAGTCCAGTCTCTAAATATCAAACTTCCAAATGTCAATAGTCAGTAAACTTTAGAATCAAACTATATTTCAGTCAGATTGTCTTGAGACCTTCTCCCACTGACAGTGTGTCATCAGGGGTGCCTGTATTTTAATGAAGCATGCTGATAGAAAGGATCCTTTGTCAGTATTATCTTTACTTAACCATGGTGTCAAAAACATATTGTGAAACAATGAATATCACTTAATGCTCATCTCAGTTTTGTCAGAAAACATCTTGATGATCCCCAAGACTTTTGGGAAAATAGTCTGTGGACTGACGAGACAAAAGTTGAACTTTTTGGAAGGTGTGTGTAGGAGTGGGCAATATTGCCTAAAAATTATATCACAATATTTCTGTGAATTTTTACGATCACAATATTTTCCACAATATTGCAGAATCCTTTTTTTTTTAATTCATGCAAAAAAGGACAGTTTCACAGGCCAGCATTATTTACCTTCAACGTATTCAGAAACTAGAAAAGCACTCAGAGAGCACAAGGAGAAAAGGCTCCTTCTGTCTCTCATGGATCACCTCCAAAATGTAATGAGTTCCTGTGTAGGCCGAGAGCAACTTGTGGTGAAAATTGCATCAAAGTCTGTCCATTAGTTTTGGAGTACTGTTGCTAACATGCTGTGAGAAGATAAGAGACTTGACTGAGGTATGCATTCTTGGATCATCACCAAAATGTTATGGGTTACTCCCTAGCCCAAGAACCACCTCTGGTGAAAATTTCATCCAAATCCATCCAGTAGTTTTTGTGTAATCCTACTGCACAAACACAAACAAAGCCCTTAGTGGAGGTATGCCCTCTCAGATCATCACCAAAATCTAATCATCTTTTTACTGTGCCATTGCACACCTTTCAAGAAAATTTCATCAAAATCCGTTCATAACTTTTTGAGTTATGTTGCTAACAGTCAAACTAACAGACAAACGCCACTGAAAACATTAGCTCCTCCCTTGGCAGAGGTGAAAAAACAAAAACTCTTATTTCTCCCATTTATAAACAGCAGCTCAGATTTAGTTTACAATATTTTTTGTTCGGTATCAAATATTACAAGAAAATAATATAAACCGTTACAGCTTAAGAGTCTGTGACATAATTTAACCAAGATATCATTAGAAAGCAGAACTATTGTATTTTTTTAATTTTGTGTAGACAAACAAATTGAATAAAATTTTGTTTCCATATACAACCATAAATTACATCGTGATGCAGACCACTGCGATGTTCGTTTGTCGAAACTGGATCAAATGCCGCCGCCATTTTGTGACGTAATGAGGTGAACCAAAGATGTAAACAATCACGGCTGAGAACACTGGAGCGGAGGAAGATGTGAGCGATTTCAGCAAAGATTTGAGCGATTTGTCGATAGTTTTTGAGGAAGCACATGTCTGTTCTTTTCTTCTTCTCTATCCCCTCACCCCCCAGCCAGTCGCAGCAGATGACTGCCCCTCCCTGAGCCTGGTTCTGCTGGAGGTTTCTTCCTGTTAAAAGGGAGTTTTTCCTCTCCACCGTCGCCAAGTGCTTGCTCACAGGGGATCGCCTGATTGCTGGGGTCTTTCTGCAACTGTGGGGGTCCTCCCTACAGTTGATAGTGCTATGAGATGACTGTTGTTGTGAAATGGCGCTATATAAATAAAGTTGAATTGAATTGAATTGAATTGAATTGAAGAAGCAGGATCGAGTGATGAAGAAGAGCGAGTTGATTGTAACGAAGGATTGCAACCCTATTTATTTGAACCATATCGTTCAGGAAGCGACGATGACTCGCACGTTTCAGAGGATGAAGGATCCGACGTGAAGGGTTAGAGATGGACATCAGTCGCTTCCAAAACACTGAATGGTAACATACAGATAGATCTAAATTTCCCCGATCGGGTGGTAGGAGAAATAAAAAAAAAGCTCAGATTTTCAGTTTCAGTAGGCAATGAGATTTATTAAAATGAAAAGTGAAAAAAGTAATATAACGTTGTTTAACACAAAGTTGTTTCATTTGGAATAAAGTCAACACTCGGCTTCAAAATTCATGGGGAGGATTTTACTTTTGGCGGAAAAAATATAATAAAATCACAATCGCCTAACAAATCGCCTCACAAACTCTTTTCCAGGCGAGTTTTGACACTGTTCCTTCTCTGCTGTTTTGATATGGGCGATCATCCGTATCTCTGTGCAACAGTGGTTCATATCTCTGCGCTGTTTTGATATGGATGATCACCCATAACAAAACAGTGCAGAGAAGCAACAGTGTCAAAACTTGCCCGGAAAAGAGTTTGTGTAACTGATTTTTTTTTCCACATAATGCAATCGTGAATTAATCGTTTGGTTTACAGAAATTTGGGCTTCATTTTTTGTTTTTTTGTTTTTTTTATTTCCCCTATCTGAATATCTCAGCATTTTTTTTTATTTCCCCGATCGGGTAGTCGGGGAAATTTAAAAAAAAAGCTCAGCTATTCAGTTTCGGGAGGAAATGAGATTTATAAAAATGAAAACAGAAAAAAGGAATTTAACGTTTTTTAACACAAAGTTGTTCCATTTGGAGTAAAGTCAACACTCGGCTTCAAAATTCAAAGGGGAGGATTTTACTTTCGGCGGAAAAAATGACATGTTTCGGGACCCAGGAGACAGACGCTGACACGAGTAGATTTCAGACAATTATTCTTTATTAATAATTGGTGAGTATGGTGAGTATGGTGAGTGAGTGAGTGAGTGAATGTGTGGATGTCTGGTCACAGGAGCTGAGCGTTTCTGATGGCGACCTGGCAACCCTGAAACACACAAGCACAAACAATTACAACTGTTCGTGAAGGTGGAGGATTTGCAGATGGTTACGCTTACTTGCAGGTGCCACAGGGTATGTTCTGCTGGCTCCGAGTGCCCGTGCGAAGCGGTGCTCGTGGTGCTCGACGTAGTGGGGGTGAGGAGGAACTCCTAGGAGGAGGAGGTGATGCCCCGTCAGCTGGGGTGGTTTGTCCGCCGCCAGGGAGGTTCACCTGTGCACAGGGGAGAAGGCTAGGAGAAGATGAATGTAGATGAATTCTACCTGGATTCGCCCGAGGGAAATCGCGGATCAACTGCTTGTCGAGGATCAACGCTGGGTGAATCCAAGAGCGATGTACGGCTTGACCTGGGAGACATGAAAGGTGGGGCAGATGCACATGGAAGGAGGGAGAGACAGACGCACAGATACAGGATTGACAATATGAGAAATGGCGTAGGGACCGATGAAGCGCTTGGTTAGCTTTCGCTTCTCAGCCGGCACACCAATGTTCCAAGTAGACAACCAGACTTTTTGACCCACCTTATAGTCCGGGGCGGGTCTCCTGTGGCGGTTGGCCACCTGGATGTTGCGTTCAGTGGTTCTCAGAAGGGCCCTGCGAGTGATGGACCAGACCCGCCGACAACGCCTGACATGGGTCTGTACTGAAGGGACCGCTACCTCCTTCTCCTCCTCTGGAAACAGTGGTGGATCAAATCCTAGGGACACCTTAAAAGCAGACATCCCCGTAGCCAAGGAAACCGTGGTGTTATGAGCGTACTCGATCCAAGGTAGATATGTGCTCCAAGAAGATGAGCAGGAGGAGATGACACAGCGCAGCGCAGCCTCCAGCTCCTGATTTGCACGCTCGCACTGGCCGTTGCTCTGTGGGTGGTACCCAGAGGAGAGGCTGGCTGTGGCCCCTAGTGCTGCGCAGAACGCCTTCCAAACTTGGGAAACAAACTGTGGCCCTCGGTCTGAAACAATATCAGTGGGGATGCCGTGAAGACGGACCACATGTTGGACAAGAAGGTCCGCCATCTCCCGCGCCGAAGGCAGCCCCCAGAGAGGCACAAAATGGGCCGCCTTAGAAAAACGGTCCACAATCATCAAAACAGTAGTAAAATGATCAGAGGGGGGTACGCCAGTCACAAAGTCCATGGCAACACGGGACCAGGGGCGAGAAGGAACGGGCAAAGGGTGCAGAAGACCTGCCGGGGGGGGGGGGGTGATGATGTTTTCCCAGTAGCGCATTGCGCGCAGGCCCTGACATAACTGTGGACATCCTTTCTCAACCCTGGCCACCAGAAGGTCCTCTGGAGGAGATCAACAGTCCGACCCACACCCGGATGGCACGCCAGTTTGGACGGGTGGCCCCATTCAATTACCTGGCCCCTAATAGAGCGGGGAACAAACAAGCGACCCGGGGGACCCCCACCTGGATCTGGCTCCGTCTTCTGCGCTCTTTGGACCCTCTTGCAGATACCTCAAGACAAAGCGCCCACCACACAAGAGGACGGTAGGATGGTCGCCTCCTGATCTTCGGTGGATGGTGCGTCGAACTGCCGTGAGAGGGCGTCGGGCTTACCGTTTTTGCTCCCTGGCCGGTAGGTGATGGTAAAGTTAAAGCGGCCGAAGAAGAGAGACCAGCAAGCCTGGCGTGCGTTCAAACGCTTAGCCGTCCTGAGGTACTCAAGGTTGCGGTGGTCAGTCCAAACGACAAACGGTTGGGCAGCCCCCTCCAGCCAGTGTCTCCACTCCTCCAAGGCGAGCTTCACCGCCAACAGCTCCCTGTCTCCTATGCAGTAGTTCCTTTCTGCAGGTGTCAGACGATGGGAGAAGTAAGCACACGGTCGAATCTTGCCATCCACTGGAGAGCGCTGTGAGAGAACGGCTCCCACCCCCGAATCTGAAGCGTCCACCTCCACCAGGCACTGCAGCTCCGGGTCCACCTGGGTCAGCACACGGGCCGAAGCGAACTCCTCCTTAAGTTTTTCAAACGCCCCAGCAGCCTCCTCACTCCAGCGAAAAGGGGTTTTAGGGGAAGTGAGAGCAGTCAGGGGGCGGGCGATATTTCCGAAATTAGGCACAAAACGACGGTAGAAATTGGCAAAGCCCAGGAACCCCTGTAACTATTTTCTGGACGTTGGCGTGGGCCAATCCACCACCGCCTTGACCTTGGCCGGGTCGGGGAGCACCTGATTCCGGGCGATGATGAAACCAAGGAAGGAAGTCTGGTCAGTGTGGAATTCGCACTTCTCTGCCTTGACGAACAGCTGGTTCTCCAGGAGGCGCTGCAAGACCCGCCGAACATGCACCTGGTGCTCCTCCAACGTGCGTGAGAAGATGAGTATGTTGTCGAGGTAGACAAACACCAAGGAGTTGAGGAAGTCCCGAAGAACGTCATTTATCAATCGCTGGAAGACGGCCGGAGCATTGGTTAACCCAAATGGCATCACTAGGTACTCGAAATGTCCGCTTGGGGTCCGGAAAGCCGTCTTCCACTCATCACCTTCTCTGATGTGCACCAGGTGATAGGCGTTCCGGAGGTCCAACTTGGTAAACCAGGATGCCCCCTGGAGGGAGTCAAAGGCGGTATTCATCAAGGGCAGAGTATATTCATCCTTGACCGTGATCTCGTTGAGACCCCGGAAGTCGATGCAGGGGCGTAGCGAACCGTCCTTCTTCCCCACGAAGAAGAACCCAGCACCCACGGCCGAGGACGAAGGGCGGATGATACCAGAGGCCAGAGACTCCTTAATGTAAGTATCCATGGCCTCGCGCTCTGGGGCGGACAGGCTGTACAGGCAGCTCGCAGGAAGCGGGGCCCCAGCCTTGAGGTTGATCGCACAGTCGTACGGACGGTGGTGGGGTAGGGACAGCGCCCGTGACTTGATGAAAACTGACCCCAGGTTGTGGTAGACTTCAGGTACCTTGGACAGATCCGGGGGTGGTGTCGAAGATAGAGGCACCGAGACCGAAGAGGCACACGCCGCAGATTGAAGGCAGGCACTCAGACAGAACGAACTCCACGCTGTAATACTCCCAGCTTGCCAGTCAAAGGTGGGGTTATGAAGCCAGAGCCAGGGGTACCCCAGGATGATGGGTGAGGAGGAGATGGGCAAAATCAGGAACCTAATTTCCTCTCTGTGATTTCCAGAGACTATCACTGACACAGGGGCAGTCTGGTGGGAAACAGTTGTCAGTGACGCCTTGGACAAGGTGACGAGATGAACAGGAGGACATAGAGGTTGACAGCTAAGGCCCATCTGGGTTGCCAGGTCCCTGGAGATAAGATTTTGCTCAGCTCCAGAGTCAACTAAGGCATGTGTGGAGTGTTCCTTGCGTTTATGTAGTAGCCTAATGGGGATGCAGCAACTAGTGAGGGTTTTTTTTTTATTTTTGTCCGTGAATCCCCCTACTGTGGTCCACGGACCCCCCCTTTTAACCAATTCGGGCATTCATCAACCCCATGAGATCCATTGCCACAAAAAAAACAAAGGCCCAGATCCCTGCGGCGCTGTCTTTCAGTCGCTGACACTCCCGATTGCCCTATTATCATATCCTCTTGTTCCGGAAGTTCCTCTGATGAGGGTAGA
Organism: Pholidichthys leucotaenia; assembly: GCA_020510985.1. NCBI lineage: Eukaryota > Metazoa > Chordata > Actinopteri > Cichliformes > Pholidichthyidae > Pholidichthys > Pholidichthys leucotaenia. The sequence goes on along the minus strand of CM035845.1, from coordinate 23,099,111 downwards.
GCGAGAAGGGGAGAGATAGTGGAGCGAGGGCAGGGTTTACTCAAACGGGGAGCTGTCCGCCGTTCGGCCGCTCGCTCCTTTAGTCTACTATCCAGGCTAATGGTGAGGGCAATTAGCTCCCCTAATTTGTCTGGCTTATCCCGTGCCGCTAGCTCATCCTTCAACTCGGAGCTAAGACTGCGGAGGAAAATACCGCAAAGCGCAGGCTCCCCCCACCCAATCTCAGCAGCTAAGACCCGGAAGTCAATGGCGTAATCAGCGGTGGATCTACTGCCCTGCCGCAGGCTTAGCAGCCATTCAGTTAACACTGCACCCCGGTCCGTATGGTCAAACACTTCCATAAACTCCGCCAAGAACTGCTGGTAAGTTAAAACAGGATAACCCGGTTTAGCCATAACCGTGTAGGCCCAGTCTAAGGCCCTACCCCCAACAGGTTGATGATATATCTTATTTTACTCGGGTCTGTGGCGAAGTCCCCCGGGACATGGAGGAACACTGATTCACACTGCAGTATGAAACCTCGTGCTTCCCCGAGTTTTCCGCTAAAGCGGGCGGGGGTTGGCACGGGAGTGAGGCAATGTGTAGATGGTACATTAGCTTGGCTAGTAGATGTGCCTACAGGGGTTGAAAAAACCCCGGTGGCCGGGGGAAACGTCTGGTGTCCTTCCAGACGATCCAGCCGGCTGTTAACCTGTGTTAATTGGTTGAGAATGACTGTCTGTTGGTGTGCTATCATGTCTACTCGAGCGCTAAGGGTGTTTAGTCTTCGCGACAGCGCACTGTCCGCTGGGTCAACTTGACGGAGTCGTACTGACATGTTTCGGGACCCAGGAGACAGACGCTGACACGAGTAGATTTCAGACAATTATTCTTTATTAATAATTGGTGAGTATGGTGAGTGAGTGAGTGAATGTGTGGATGTCTGGTCACAGGAGCTGAGCGTTTCTGATGGCGACCTGGCAACCCTGAAACACACAAGCACAAACAATTACAACTGTTCGTGAAGGTGGAGGATTTGCAGATGGTTACGCTTACTTGCAGGTGCCACAGGGTATGTTCTGCTGGCTCCGAGTGCCCGTGCGAAGCGGTGCTCGTGGTGCTCGACGTAGCGGGGGTGAGGAGGAACTCCGAGGAGGAGGAGGTGATGCCCCGTCAGCTGGGGTGGTTTGTCCGCCGCCAGGGAGGTCCACCTGTGCACAGGGGAGAAGGCTAGGAGAAGATGAATGCAAGGATTGCTTACGTGGCTTTTCCTGACGTGAGGTCCTCGACTTGGCTTGAGGTCGTGACCTCGGCTCATTGCTGGGCAAAGGCGACAGACGACTCCGTGCCGAGCCGTCGGTGGTTCTGACCTTTAAAGACCGCTGATTGGCACCTGCCGGTGTGCGCGCAGCTGGCGATGATGATGATGATGATGATGATGATGATGATGATGATGACGGCCCAGCGGCCACCATGACAAAAATTAAAATAAAATCACAATTGCTTTATGTGGAAAAAAAAATCAGTTACACAAACTCTTTTCCAGGCGAGTTTTGACACTGTTGCTTCTCTACGATGTTTTGATATGTTGATATCATCTTGAGCTGGGGGTTTTCGTTTGAAAACCGTAGGTATGACAGTCGGTTTTAGAACCAGTTTGTAACAAACTTTCAAGCCTAAAGATTCCTGTATAGCAGGCGCCTCCTCAAAACTGTCTTCAGTGAAATGATCGTTACAGAGTACAGAAGATGGTGTTGGTTGCCATTTGTCCCTTGTTCTCTGTACTTGCTTCGCCAATTTTTTAAGAAGATGTGGATCTTTTGGGAATGAGAACAGGCTTATACATTCACTGGAGCAATTAGAACACCCAGCCGCCACACAACGTTTCGGCATTTCTTCGCTGATGTAGAAGCTAAACAGCTCGTTTACATTGATATCACATGGATCAGCCGAGAGGAACTTCACCTCATGATGTCATATCCGGAAACAAGGCGAGTCTCAGGAGATCACGTTAGTGCAACATGGTGCTAAATTTGAATTCACATGGAAGTATTTTTCCATTTATTTAGCGCTCTTAGTCAAAAGAACCAACTATATGGACGATTGAAGATAAATTCATACTGAATATGATCCATAGTTCCTAAATCATGTTGGGTTTTATGCTCAATCACTTCACCTGCATTGTAACTTTCATTGCACAGACCTCTGCTGTGGCTTTCTGGCTCTTCTCGCCCTGAACAGATGTTTTTTTCCCCCCTCTTCGGGTAGTTGAATAAAATAAAGATGAAGCTGCCAAAATGGAATGAAAATACAGACTTTGAGCAGAACATCATCTGACATTAACACCGTTTCAGCGGTGTTGTTAACGAACGGAAAAAATGCAAGCAGATTATCCACATTGCTGTATCTTTTTTGTTTGTTTTTTTACATGGCAGCAGTCTGAAAGAGAAAGTGAAACTTAAATATCTCCACTCAACTGGGTACAAACGGAGCAACACCTTCCCACGACATTATTATTTTGCCGTCACGTGTAACTTCCGTTGGTAGTGTTGTGACGTTGTCATGCAGCAGACCCCAAATATTGTGATATTTGTTTTTACACCGGTATCAAAATTTATACCAGTATTATCGTGGACGATACAACATGGCACACCCCTTGGTGTGTGTCCCATTACATTCGACGTAAAAGTAACACAGCATTTCAGAAAAGGAACATCATACCAACAGTAAAATATGGTGGTGGTAGTGTGGTGGTCTGGGGCTGTTTTGCTGCTTCAGAACCTGGAAGACTTGCTGTGGTAAATGTAACCATGAATTCTGCTTTCTACCAAAAAATCCTGAAGGAGAATGTCTGGGTATCTGTTCGTGACCTCAAGCTGACACGCACTTGGGTTTTGCAGCAGAAAAATGATCCAAAATGCACCAGCAAGTCCACCTCTGAATGGCTTAAGAAAAACAAAATGAAGATTTTGGAGTGGCCTAGTCAAAGTCCTGACCTGAATCTGATTGGGATGCTGTGGCATGACCTTAAAAAGACAGTTCATGCTTGTGTTAGAAAAATACCCGATTCTTTGATTGAAAGATACAAGAACAAGCCGGAGATTTCTTCAATTTAAAGATGGAACATTTATATAGAGGTCACATGTAAAGCAAGCAGCGCTGGGTGCAGAGTGACGCAGCTCCCTCTGGAGCATCGCTACACTGACTGTGACTTCCGGGTGTGGCTTACATTAATCTTCTCGGGATGGCTGGTTGGGCCAACCCCGTACAATAAGATGGGCTTGTATGTGACTGTCTGATAGGCCAATTTAACTCTGACGTGAACAGGCCATCTGCTGTTCACGGTACTATTTCTAGAATGTGTGATCAACAGAGTTTGTGTGGGTGTTGTTTCGGGACGTGTAACTAAGTGTTAGACCTGACTAAACGAAAAGAGAGAGAGAGTAGAAAGAGGGCTCTATAGCTCTGCCTAATTCCTGTTTATCAGAGTTTAACACAACATATTTGTTCATGAGAATGCAAATAGAATATGTAGCGTAAAATATGGAAAATTAATAAATATGAATATGATCAGGTATGAATTATTTAATTTATATTGATGCATTGGAATCTGAGATCAAATCTCGTTTCATATACATCAGAAAAATTATATCTTTAAGAAGCAATTTAATCTTTAATTTCACTTTATACCTGTTTAATCACTCAATAAATTAATTAATAATCAGTCTCAAAAATTTTTCCGTGAATTCGATACCTGTGCTTGAAACAGACTCAGAATGAAATAAATTCTCAACAACTTCTCTCATTTTCGCACATTTATTAAACAAAATGATTAACAGACATTGCAGTAATTTCATTAATCATAAAATCAATCTTGTAAATGATAGATTAACAATGTCAATATTTTCAGAACCAGGGTTAAACTGAGAAATGAATCTCTATCAGTTTGAGTTAACAGATTATGGAAACAACGCAAATTTATGGAGAAAGTTTACTAATTATATGAAAAAGTCCTGGATTAATCTTAAGAAAATAAAAACGGAATTTTACCAAAAAGAAGAGTTATGTTAAGGGCTTCTTAATTTGCATCTGATTAGATTTATAAATTATTACCGAACCTCAGACGTTTAATTCAGCAGATGAATGAAAGTTGCAGATCACGTGATTCCTCGTTTGGCGTCGTCCTCAGCCCAAGATTTCGTGGATGTTAGGTGAAATATCTGCCTGCAGATATTTCAGCATCCGCATTTCGACCTTTAAATTCAAGCGGTCGGAGGGGCTGGATTTTGGGCTGTATGACCCACAGTTGAAACTTCGGAGCCAGATGATGACGACATTTCTTCAGCGTGTGATGAACAGCTGCGCGTTGATTCCTCAGCTGCACGTGATGTGGAGAGCTGCGTCTTCTAAGAGGCCTTCGATAATAATTAATTAAAGATATCTAGTCCGATCTCAAATTAAAGAGTTTCGGACTTTAGATAAAAATGATAGCTTTTGTTGTGTGATTGGTCAATAAAAAAAAAATATTATAAAAATAAAGTCAAGATTAAAGTTTACATTAAAATTAAACAAACGGTGATTTTACAGAAAGTTTAACAAAGAAAAAGTGATGAGTAAAAATTGGAGTTTAACTCCGATTAAGAATTGAGCTCAAAGAAATAGGAATTCCTACACATTTAAGAGAAAAAGAAAAAGTCATTAAAATACAAAGTTACATAAACAAATTACGAGTTATCTGCTCTGTGTTCACAAAAACGACACGTGGTAGAAGTCTGTTCAGACGGTCCTTTGTTCTTTCTTGCTGTTCCTTGCTGTGTGTAGACAATGGACAATAGAGAGAGATGAACGTCGAAGAGAAAAAGAGATCGGTGAAAAGCGGCGAAGAGAAGGGTAAAAAGAGACGAGCCGGAAAAGAGCAAAAGAGAGCGAAGCAGGGGTCTCTCTGCTATTTATAAGTTCTGTTGAGCTTCCGCGGGCTTCCAGGCTGACCGGAATCTCAGCCAATGAGAGTCCTTCGTGGGTGGCCCGATGAACTTTCAGTCCAATGAACAAACAGTCTATTGTCTGGAGCTTTTTGGGATGAAGAAGGTGGGGTCTCTCTGAAGACTGATGAAATGTGATATCGGTCCACATGAATACACAATTTTAAATACATTGGAATATGTTTTTACACACACTTATGTGTAACTAAACTACCTTAGTGTATCTTATAAGCAGTGCTTCTAAATCAACATGCAGGAATAAACATTCATTTAAACATTTTTAACATGCATATATATATAAAATAACAGATTAATGCATTTCACACATATTATCGATTTTCCACATTAAAAACATCAGAGTCCATTTGCTTTTCATAGTCCTGACAAGAAGAGAAGGTTTAGAATTGAGTTTGTAATAATGTACTTTAAAATTCACTGGTTAAATCCAGCATGTCCCAGAGTTTAAGAAAATTTTATTGAGTTGTGGGTCTGTGTGGCCAGGTCTGTTGCATTTTTATGGGGGCAATAAACCAGAGCCGGACATTGGGGAAATTCCTTAGGCTGGTTTTAACAAAGGAATGGGATTTCAGCTGTGGCCTGGAGGAAGAAAATCCATTTTTTTTGACTGTCTTACTCCTGGGTGAAACAAAATGTCTTTAGGCAGAAGAATAATTATTGCTGAGCCAAAGTGAGATGATGCTACAGTTCCCCCCTCTGGTATCAATGGTGACGATTCAGCATTGATAGCAATTCTAGGCATCAAATCCCAATTTGGCGAGGCTTGATCCAAATGCTGAACTAAAGTTCTGATGTCGATAAGTCTTAAGCTTGTAAACAGTATCTATTCCAAAGTGTAGGTCCTTAAATTTGGTTTTCTGAAAAACTTCTGGAAATTTCAAAAATAATTTGGGCATGACCAAATATAAACATTGTATAATTGTCTAGGATATACTAAAGTTCTGTATAAGCCTGTAAAGACTTAAAATTCTGGGTACAAAAAAGTGAACTAGAAGTATGTGGGTTTTGACATACTTGATATAAATGTTTTGGGTTTGCTGAAAAATATCTATTCAAAATTTCAAAAACAGTTTAAATGTGCATAAAATCTAAATAAAGTATAAAAGATTATTTGTATATACACATGCATGTATCCAAAAATCTTAGTCAAAAGCAAAAATAAAATTCTTTCATAGTTGAGGTAGAGGTTCAGATTAATCAATATTAAGGTGACTCAAGGAGGTTCACGTTGAATTTGTTTAGTTAGACTAAACCATGGTTCCACAGATGTCCAAATAATAGTGTGTTTGAGGCTTTTGTTCAGAAAAACTGAGTGGACATAGGATGTCGTTATCATTCTTTGGATGGCAATGAGAAGTAAATTTGGATTTACTGCAAAGAGGATATGATGAGAGAGCATATTCATTGCTAAAGCGTTAACTGAGAAGCTAATGTTTCTAGCTACTTCTGAGAGTAACATAGACATTGGCTGTGTGTGAGCATAGTCAACCTTTAACACAAAGAGCAAAGAGTTCAAGACCTTGTTGAGTTTGACTGAAGCTTCGGAGCAAGCATTCAAAACCAACACAGTGTCTTGTAAGATTTTGGTAACCATTTGTGGTTCGACAACCTGGCGTTTCGGTTTAGCGGTGTTGACCGAGTTAACAGTGGGCATGCTAAGGCTAACAAGAGGCTCTAATGATGAGGCTGTTATTAAGAATCCACCCAAGGATCTTTAACCTTTCGTTTTGGCTTGGCCCAATTCTGACTGGGTAACAGTAGATGTGATTGCTAGGCAGATGGCTGATAAACAGGAGGGCCATCATCTTGGCAAACATAAAAGTGAGTGGTTTTGGATCTTAATCTTCTTGTTGATCTTTCTTTAGATACCTGGTTGGCAAATGAAAATTCCTCTTAGAGGTGGAATGATTTCTTTTAGATGGATGTAGTTTATTGATCCCAAAACTGGGAAATTACAGAATAGAGATTAAGAGATTGAACTCTAAACCTTGTGCTTGTTTTTCACCTTTGATGGGAGTTTTAAGATTATTAGCTCAAGCTAATGGTGTTGAATGTATTTGCGTGTACTATTTGATAATAGTAAGTTGATTGAAGTTTATTAGATTTTACAGAGGTCTTTGAAATTAATTTAAGGGCTAATTTGGTTTTACTATACCCTTTCCTTTCTGGAGGTTTGGATGCAGTTAACTAATTGCTTGGAGAAATTTGACTGAGTGTACCTGAGGCTAGTAGTTAGCTACAGTTATTTCTCAGACATAGGTTTGATTTTAATCTTATTTATGGACTTACTTTGACAGTGTTGTACCCGACAAGTCCCATGGGGTTTTGGTAAAGGTTACTCTGATTTTGGTGAGCCCATTTGAAAATGGGGTCTTGGATTTTGCTCTTGGGTGGCCAAAGTTTGTTGTTGACAATGTGTGGATTCATCCACTCGGGCAGGAATTTAGGAGTGATTTTCCTTTCCTGTAAATTTATTTCCGGTGTCTGCGGTACAAATGTGGGGTGGAAGATCTTGTCCCCCCTTCGCAGTTTGTCATGCGAGAGTTTTTGATCGTTGTATGCTTTGTGTTTTTTAGCGAGTCGGTCCGAATGGTTTTGAAATACAGCCTTGGGAGCTTTGTATGTCGTTTTGACGCTTTTGTGTTCTGCAGCTGGAATGTTATAGGCATTGGCAGTCATCACCCCCCTCTGGTTTCGAGGAACTCTGAGCGGTGGCGATGATGGTTCGTCGGAAGCATGAACAGGAGTGCCAATGTATAGCTGCAGAGAAGGTTGTGTCGCATGAAGTGGTTTCAGGTTTGGTATGTCAAATGGTTTAGATGCGGGCAGCGCATGTGCCGTTTTATCCGACCGGTGTTTGACATTTTTATGGATCATTTGGTTGCAAGGTTGAGTGACTGTGCGCCTTGCGTTTACAAAAGTTGTGTTCATTGTCGCAAAAACTTGAGGTTTCAGAGGGTCTAGAGAGCCGGTTGGTGTGGCTCTTGTGACTATGCAGGCCTCATGGGCGGGTGGGTGGGTTTCACAATGTAACACCACCATTGAATCATGGGTATCAAGGATTTTAAGGGGGCCGTTTGGGGTTTTCTGCTCGGCCATTGAGTTTTCAAGGTCATTTGATTCCTTGGTGTGACCTTGTATTTGAAGGTGACTTTTGACTTATTTAGGACAGTACTCACCTTGGTCTTGGCGGTCACTTTCACTCGGTTGCAGTTGTTCCAACAGTGCTAGTTGTGTGAGACTTGGGGTGTCCAAAGTGTTCAGAACAAAGCATTGTGATTCAATTGTCCTTGTTGGGTCAAATGGGTGAGGGTGTTGCGTTTGAGCCCATAGTTTGAGATTCTTGAAATCAATCAGTGGCTCAAAACGGTTCAGTAGGTCTTTGCCAACAAGCAATGGAATGGCGTCAAGTTTGGACACGTAGACCGGATGTGTCAAGGTCATGGGTCCAATGGACATGTTTAGTAGTGATACGCCCAACCGGGTTGTTTTAGTGAGCGCATATGGTCGCACGGCTAATGAACAGGGTTCCAGTTTCAAATGTTTGTTAGCGCGGTTAGCAGCTACACGTAGTTTGTCAAAAAGGGTGTGTGACATGAGAGTGATGTCAGCAGCAGTGTCTAAAACAGCGTCCTGACACACCATGTCTTCAAGGGTCAGTGGAAGGTAGAATTTCCGTGCCACCCCCCTCTCGTTTAAATCGCATAGGAATTGTGGAACCGGTGGTTCGACACAGAGTTGCGAAATGTCATTAGAGGAGTGGTCTGTGACCTGTGGTTGGGCTGCCATAACAGCACTGGACTGCGTTGAGTCCTTTGGTCCTTTCTCATTTGTATGAGGGATTTTCTTCTTGCGTTTCCTTCGTTTGGAACGCTTGTTTTCCAACACTATCCCAGTGTTGGGATAGTGTTGGCTGAGATCGTCACTTCCTTGTGGTAACGTATCGTCACTTCCTGTTTTGCTGTCTGCCTGTGTGGTTTGCTCTCCAGCTCTCGAGCCACTAGCTATGGCTACTACCTCTCTTTCCTCTCCTCCTCTGGTGTGTTCTCTCTGTCAGATGTTTAGCTACACCTCTGCCTCTTTTAGTGATAACGGTAAATGTAATAAATGTTGTCTTTTTGAGGCGCTCGAGGCGAGGTTGTCTGATTTGGAATCCCGGCTCCGCTGCATTGAAACACCGTCTGCGCCAGTTAATCTCGACGGACGCCCATTAGCTGCAGCGGAGCTAGCTAGCTTAGGCCCCCCTATCAGCGGTCCCTCGGCTCTCCTCAGCAGCGAGGAGACTGGGTGGGTGACGGTGAGAAGGAAGCCTAGTCGCAAAGCCCCGGTTCACCACCAACCTGTTCACGTTTCTAATCGTTTTTCCCCGCTCAGCGACACACCCGCTGAGGAAAAAACTCTGATCATTGGCGACTCTGTAGTCAGAAACGTGAACCTAGAGACTCCAGCGGCCATAGTCACATGCATTCCTGGGGCCAGAGCAGGCGACATCGAGTCAAATTTGAAAATGCTGGCTAAAAGTAACTGTAAATATTCCACAATTGTTATTCACGCCGGCATTAATGACATCCGTCTCCGGCAGTCGGAAGTCACGAAACTTAATGTAGAATCGGTGTGTGAGTTTGCAAAAACGATGTCTGCCACTGTAGTATTCTCTGGGCCCCTCCCCAATCTGACCAGTGATGACATGTTTAGTCGCTCGTCATCCTTGAACCGCTGGCTGTCTGTGTGGTGTCCTAAAAATGACGTGGGCTACATTGACAATTGGAGCTCTTTTTGGGGAAAACCTGGTCTTATGAGACGAGACAGCATTCATCCCACTTTGGATGGTGCTTCTCATTTATCTAACAATCTGGCATCTTTTTTATCCAAATTTCCAAAACCATGACTACTCAGAGTTGGGACCAGGAAGCAGAGTCTCAGTCTTACACGCCTCTCTGCAGCTCCTCTTCATCCGCCACCCCTCAACTTAGCCCCTGACTTCCCCATCAGAGAATCGTTGTCTGCTCCCTCCAAAGTAAATAAAAATATAATGTATAAGCATCCCAAAGTGATAAAGCAAAATATTGGTAAAACTCAAATTAAACATAAAGCCTCTAAATTGAATGATTTGGCCTCTGTTCCTCCTCATAATTTAAAAATTAAATGTGGTTTATTAAATATTAGGTCTCTAACTCCCAAGTCTCTGTTAGTCCATGATCTGTTAATTGATCATCAGATTGATTTAATTTCCCTTACAGAGACTTGGTTAGGACAAGAGGATTATGTTGGTTTAAATGAATCAACTCCCTCTGGTTATTTAAACTGTCAAAATCCCAGAAGTTCTGGTCGTGGAGGAGGAGTAGCAACAATTTACCATTCCAAATTACTAGTTAATGTAAAGCAAAAAACATGTTATAATTCCTTTGAGGGCCTGGTCCTCAGTATTGGGCACTTTAGCAATTCCAGGTTAAACCCAATTTTATTTGCCATAGTTTATCGTCCCCCATCAACCTATTCAGAATTTTTATCCGAATTTCCTGATTTCTTAGCTGATTTAGTGCTGAAATCTGATAGAATAATTATAGTAGGGGACTTTAATATACATGTAGATGTAGATAGTGACTGCCTTAATGTGGCTTTTAATTCAATATTAGACTCGATTGGGTTTTCTCAGAAAGTAGGAAATTCTACTCATTACCTCCACCATACATTGGACCTTGTTCTGACATATGGCATAGAAATAGAAAATCTGGTAGTGTCTCCTCATAACCCTGTACTGTCAGACCATTGTCTGTTAACCTTTGATTTTACTATTTCTGACTATTTGGCTCCTAAAGAAAAATATTATCACAGTAGATGCCTCTCAGATGATGCTGTTTCCAAATTTATGCAGATTGTTTCCTCTATGCCATGTGTCAACACAACGGAAATAAGCTATAGACAGCTTGCTCCTTCTGTAATTGATAACATGGTGGATAGTGTTTCAGCTTCTCTACATCAGGCTCTAGACTTGGTGGCCCCCTTAAAAAAGAAAAAGTCTAATCAGAGATTTTTAACTCCTTGGTTCAACACAGAAACTCGTAGCTTAAAACAGAAGACTCGTCAATTAGAAAGAAAATGGCGCTCTACTAATTTAGATGAAATCTATTTAGCTTGGAGAAATCATCTTTTAATTTATAAAAAATCTCTTAGAAAAGCTAGAACGAGTTATTACTCTGCATTAATAGAAGAGAACAAAAATAATCCCAGGTTTCTTTTCAGTACTGTAGCCAGGTTGACAAAGAGTCAGGACTCTGTTAATCCTAGCATTCCCTTAGAGCTTACTAGTCAGGACTTTATGAACTTTTTCAATAATAAAATTTCATCCATCAGAGATAAAATCAATCAGATTCTTCCCACAGTTAACTTAAATACTGTAACTACTACAACTCCTTCTATTGATGTCTGTCTTGATGAGTTTACTCCAATCGACCTTTGTGAGTTAGACAAAATAGTTTCCTCATCCAAACCTTCAACTTGTCTTTTAGACCCTATTCCTACCAGGTTATTTAAAGAAGTCTTCCCACTTATTGGTAGCTTTATTCTTCATATAATCAATTCTTCATTAACTTTAGGCCATGTACCGCAGGCTTTTAAAACGGCTGTAATTAAACCCTTACTCAAAAAGCCAACGCTAGATCCAGGAGCTTTAGCTAACTATAGACCAATCTCTAATCTCCCTTTCATTTCAAAAATCTTAGAAAGAGTTGTTGCTATGCAATTATTTGACCACCTGCAGGGAAATGGTTTATTTGAGGAGTTTCAATCTGGGTTTAGAATCCATCATAGCACTGAAACAGCCTTAGCGAAGGTCACTAACGACCTCCTCATTGCATCTGATAATGGACTAGTTTCTGTACTTGTCCTTTTAGATCTTAGTGCAGCTTTTGATACTATTGATCATAATATTCTACTTGATAGATTAGAACACTATGTTGGACTTAATGGAACTTCGTTGCAGTGGTTTAGATCTTATTTATCTGATAGGTTCCAGTTTGTTCATGTAAATGATGAGTTTTCTCTCAGCTCAAAGCTTAGTCATGGAGTTCCACAGGGATCTGTGCTTGGCCCTACTCTTTTTAGTTTATATATGCTTCCGTTAGGCAACATTATTAGAAAGCACTGTATACATTTTCACTGTTATGCAGATGACACACAATTATACCTGTCAATGAAGCCAGATGATACTAATCAATTAGCCAAGTTAGAAGCCTGTCTTAAGGAAATCAAAGTTTGGATGACTTGTAATTTCCTGCTATTAAATTCAGATAAGACTGAAGTCATTCTTGTTGGTCCAAAAAACCTTAGAAATTCCTTTCCAAATCAAACTTTCAGTTTGGATGCAGTTACTCTTTCTCTTAATAGCTCTGTGAGGAACCTTGGAGTTATTTTTGATCAGGATTTGTCCTTCAATTCACATATTAAATTTGTTTCTAAGACTGCCTTCTATCATTTGCGTAATATTGCCAAGATTAGGAGCATCTTGTCTCAGAGTGATGCTGAGAAGCTGATCCACACTTTTGTTAGCTCGAGATTAGATTATTGTAATTCTTTATTATCAGGTTGTCCTAAAACATCTTTAAAAAGTCTTCAGCTGATCCAAAATGCTGCAGCAAGAGTTTTAACAGGTACTAGAAAGAGAAATCATATCTCTCCGGTTCTGGCCTCCCTTCATTGGCTTCCCATAGAGTTTAGAATTAAGTTTAAAATCCTTCTTCTTACTTACAAAGCTCTAAACAATCAGGCTCCTTTTTATTTAAAAGATCTGATACTACCGTATCATCCTAACAGAGCACTACGCTCCCAAAATGCAGGTTTACTTGTAATACCTAGAATCTCCAAAAGTACAATGGGAGGCAGAGCCTTCAGTTATCAAGCTCCTCTCCTGTGGAATCAGCTGCCAATCTGGATTCGGGAGTCAGACTCGATCTCTGTTTTTAAGAATAGGGCTAAAACCTACCTTTTTGATATAGCCTACAATTAGGGAGGGATCATGTGTTTTCTGAACCCTCCCTTAGTTATGCTGCTAATAGGTTTAGTCAGCCGGGGGACCTCCAGTAATGCACTGGGCCTCACTCCTTTCCTCACTCTCTATGAAATATTTTTTTTTTTGCTGGTCATTAACATTTGTTTGTTCTCTCCCATAGATTGAGTCCCCATCGTGCTGTTTGCTCTCTACATGTCTGTTCTTTTCTTCTTCTCTATCCCCTCACCCCCCAGCCAGTCGCAGCAGATGACTGCCCCTCCCTGAGCCTGGTTCTGCTGGAGGTTTCTTCCTGTTAAAAGGGAGTTTTTCCTCTCCACCGTCGCCAAGTGCTTGCTCACAGGGGATCGCCTGATTGCTGGGGTCTTTCTGCAACTGTGGGGGTCCTCCCTACAGTTGATAGTGCTATGAGATGACTGTTGTTGTGAAATGGCGCTATATAAATAAAGTTGAATTGAATTGAATTGTTTTGAGTTGGCACAGCTGATATAGCTAGAATGTTAGCAGTTTTATTCTCTTTGTAGCTTTGAATCTCTGCTAGGAGGTGTTGGACAATTTCAATATCTTCTCTACTGAATGTAGGAGTTTCTTCTTCCTTCCAAGGTTTGTGATAGGTCTCTGCTTCTGAGCTTCTGTGATGGGATGGAGACCATTTGTCGCGGTTACGCGTGTCTTTGTATCGGTATCTGTCATCATTGTCGTCCGTATCGCGTTCTCGTGACCTATCCCATGAATATGGTCTACAACGGTAGTCGGGTTTTTGCAAAGTTGGTCCAAAGTGATATCCAGAGGACCTAGTGTGGTCTTGACCTTGATGAGGTCGCTTGGGAAAATGCTTCGGCTGTTTATGTACTTGCAGTGTAGGAGGTGGAGAAGAGCGAGGAGCTCCTTCCAACTCCAAGGTGTTAGATGCATTGCTAATAGCTAGCACAGTGGCAGGCTCAGTGTGCTTGTTGTGACTTTGTTGCTGTTTTTGGAACGCATAATGTGCAAACTCTCTCAGCTGACTTATTGAGTTTGACCTTGGGTTAGCTGTAACTCCTAGGTAATAGCTCACAGTGGGAGGGAGGTTTTGGATGAAGAGGGTCTTGAAATTGTGGTCTTCTTCCATCCCTGGTGTATTTTGAGATCCAAAATATGCAAGTAGGAGTCTCTGGTAGTAGGCTTGTGTTGGCTCTGAGTGTCCTTGCTTCACGGCTAGGGCTGCGGTTAGCCCTGCCTGTAGACAGTCGTCGGAGAACTCGTTTCCGATGGCTTCGCGGAGCAGCATGTAGTCTGCTTTGATGTTTGTCAGCTGTCTGTCTATGAATTTTGATACTTACCTGTTAGATGTTAGCTTAATCAGATAGATGCGATCGTCAATTGTAGCATCAGGATACTTACACAGGTAGTAATCAATGTCCTGTAAATAGACTTTGGCATCAGGTGAACCCGTAGGTCCTGGATCAAATTTGGTGATATTTCGCGCGATCTTGTCAAGGTCGTGGTCTGAAGGGGCACACGCAAGCTGTCCACCCCGGTCGTCCGTATTCGAAACGGGAATCGGGCGAGGGAGAGCAGTGGATGTCCCGGTGTTCATGTCTTTCCTTTAGGAGCAGTTGACATTCCTTGTAGTCCTTCTTCACATTTTCCAGTTGACCTTCAACTCTTCTGAGTTCCTTCTTTGTGTCTGGAAGGGCATCTTCAAGTTCGTTGTTGTCTTGGTGAAGCGCGTCATTGTTATGCATCAGCCATTCCTTTTCTGACTCTGCACGGTCCAACTCTTGTAATGTTTCATCCAGTTGATTTTGAGATTGGTCATTCTTCTCTTGAGATTGTTCCAAATTTTCTTTCAGTGTTTCATTCTCTTCTTGGAGAGATAGGATCGTTGTTTGTCGATTTGCTAGCTCGTTCTCGGCTACCTTTAATCTTGCAACTAATGTTAGCGCAAACTTACCTAACACACTGGTGAGGTCCTTGCCTTATGGTGGTTTTTCAGTGTGTTCATTCAAAAGTTCTTCAGTGAGTTGCTTCAATTTTTCGGGCTGTGTTTCCTTGACCCATGTTGTGAAGCTAGAAATTAAATTAGAAGACCATACTTCCAATGTTGTTTGAAGGTCATCCAGTTTGGTAAATCAGTCGGTTGTCTGTTGACTCGTCATGTTTGACCGTTGTTGTTATTTAGCTTTTAAAAATAAAATTCAACTGGTTGAATATTCTTAAATTTGTTCGACAAGGTTTAACCTTGAGATTTTTATATTAAAACCGTGATAGTTGAAAGTTCCTTTTAGAATTTGTTTCAACTTGTAGGCTTGCAGGATGGGAAACAAAATTTTGAAATTATTTAGAAATGTAGAGATGCTTCAATTAATTCGTTCGTTGAAACCGTGTGTTGATAAATAAAGTTGAATTGAAATTGGATATAATTTGTTTTGCAAAACAAAGCAGGAATTTCAATTGTGTGGATTGACTTCTTTACTTTGATTTTCAAAGTCTAGTATTGGAATTTGTCATCAATAACTAGCTTTGGAATTTTGCAGAATGCCACTTTGAAAGTGAGGATTTTATTTACAAAAGAAATACAAAAACAAAAGAGGCTAAATGCTTTAAAGATTTAAGATTATAAGTTTCCACTTTCTTTTAAAGTTGAGGCTTTCCTTTGGTTTTATTTGTTAAAGCCTATTTTCATTTGAAGCATTAAATGTTTAAAATATTTACAAATTAGAAACAAGTGAATTGTTTGAGTATTTGATATCCAAGGATTTCTTAGGATTGAAGCCAATAGTGAGCTGTCTTGATTGTCATCTATAAATTTCTTATTTACAGAATAATCAATGTTTGCACCTTTTTGACTTTTCTTTTAAATCCTGGGAAAAATTTGAAAATTATGCAGGTTGGTTAAATGTTTTTCTTTTCCTGTAGAGAAAACATGAACCCAGAAATGACACAATGAGTTTAAATAACACCTAGAGCTTCTCTTAAGTGTTTATTGCTTAATGTGGTTTCCTAAGTTTGAGAAAGAGGAAAAATTATAAATATTCAGTAAGTCTGTAAATTTGTTAAAAATGTGCAGATTTAATCCTACTTTAATGTTACTCTTGAGTAAACATCAGCATTAGAATCCTTAAACTAAAGCTGGGTTTCTGTGGGAAGGGAATCACACCTTATCACATTAAAAAAAAACAACAAAAAAACAAAAACAGTAAAATAAGCACACATATAGCTTCAAAGTTTGCAACTTTTTGCTTAAAAGTGTTTAAATATGTTTGCTTTTATCTTAAAAGATTATATGTGGTTACATAAGTGATTAAATACAATAGGGGTGTTTATGTAAATGTTCCTGCTATAGGTATCTATGCAGTGAGTGGGGGTTTCACCACTGAGAAAAAACTTTCAGAAGCCAACAGGTCCTTTTCCTTTCTGTTCTTGGCATAAAAGTTTGGATTAGTGTTAAATTTAGTTTATTCCGAATAATATGAATTGCTTTGAAGTTACTTTGAAGACTTAATTTGGTTATAAATCGTCTTTAAAGATTAGAAGTTTAAATAAAAATTGCAGTCCCTATGTTTCACCACAAGATGGAGGCAGTTTTTGTCTGCACTTCCGGAAGAGGAAATCCAATGACGTCACTCAAGGAGTCAAGGATTTCTACTCAAAATGGCGGCTACAGGGAACTTTACCTAGACTTAAGATGGCGTCGCTTGGCCGATCTACACATGCGCAGTTTTGTGCACAGCTTGACGGTCGCGTGCGCGACTGAGCGTGCACCTGCCACGTGAATGCAGCTCAAGCTTCAGTCCATAAAACCACGCCTTGCTTTCCAAAGGCGGGAACACTTCGGTCTCCCTAAACTTTATTCAACAAGTTTATACAATGGTTAATTCAATTAAATCCCCCAAGGGTTTGTGTCGCCTGCGGGGTGTTGAAATAACCGGGAAAACAAATAGGATTTCTTCGCTATTTTGTTCCCAGGCCTATTTTAATTATTCAGCGTGTAATCACGCTTCTTAAGCATGCATTGAACAAAAAAAAAAAAAAACTGACTAGAGTAGAGTGGGGTCGCTTCACCCCCCCCCCCTTCACTTGGTCAGCAGACACACACACAGCAGTAATAAGGGGGGCGAAATCAACCCCTCCCCCTCGTGACACAGAGAAAGACAATAGACTTGCTGCAGTCAAATGAACCACCTTTGTGAGTTAAAAATCGACCAAAATCACACACAGCTTATGTATTAATTTCTTTCATTCTGAGTGGGTCAAGTTCAACCAGGCTCTCATGCGGGACGCACAAAATAATCTGTAGCATAAAATATGGAAAATTAATAAATATGAATATGATCAGGTATGAATTATTTAATTTATATTGATGTATTGGAATCTGAGATCAAATCTCGTTTCATATACATCAGAAAAGTTAATAACACTCGTGGGGCACTAGCTTCTATCTTTAAGAAGCAATTTAATCTTTAATTTCACTTTATATCTGTTTAATCACTCATTAAATTAATTAATAATCAGTCTCAAAAAATTTTCCATGAATTCGATACCTGTGCTTGAAACAGACTCAGAATGAAATAAATTCTCAACAACTTCTCTCATTTTCACACATTTATTAAACGAAATGATTAACAGACATTGCAGTAATTTCATTAATCATAAAATCAATCTTGTAAATGATAGATTAACAATGTCAATATTTTCAGAACCAGGGTTAAACTGAGAAATTAATCTCTATCAGTTTGAGTTAACAGATTATGGAAACAATGCAAATTTATGGAGAAAGTTTACTAATTATATGAAAAAGTCCTGGATTAATCTTAAGAAAAAAAAACAGAATTTTACCGAAAAAAAGAGTTATGTTAAGGGCTTCTTAATTTGCATCTGATTAGATATATAAATTATTAACGAACCTCAGACGTTTAATTCAGCAGATGAATAAAAGTTCCAGCTCACGTGATTCCTCGTTCGGCGTCGTCCTCAGCCCAAGATTTCGTAGACGTTAGGTGAAATATCTGCCCGCAGATATTTCAGCATCCACATTTCGACCTTTAAATTCAAGCGGTCGAAGGGGCTGGATTTTGGGCTGTATGACCCACAGTTGAAACTTCGGAGCCAGATGATGACGACGTTTCTTCAGCGTGTGATGAACAGCTGCGCGTTGATTCCTCAGCTGCACATGATGTGGAGAGCTGCGTCTTCTAAGAGGCCTTCGATAATAATTAATTAATGATATCTAATCCGATCTCAAATTAAAGAGTTTCGGACTTTAGATAAAAATGATAGCTTCTGTTGTGTGATTGGTCAATAAAAAAAATATTATAAAAATAAAGTCAAGATTAAAGTTTACATTAAAATTAAACAAACGGTGATTTTACAGAAAGTAAAGTAAAGTAACAAAGAAAAAGTGAAAAAAAATATATATATATAAAATCACAGATTAATGCATTTCACACATATTATTGATTTTCCACATTAAAAACATCAGAGTCCATTTGCTTTTCATAGTCCTGACAAGAAGAGAAGGTTTATGGGCAAGGTAAATGGGCAGCACGGTGGTGCAGTGGTTAGCACTGTTGCCTTACAGCTAGAAGGTTCCTGGTTCAAATCCCCAGGCTGGCAGGGGTTGGAACCTTTCTGTATGGAGTTTGCATGTTCTTCCTGTGCTGTGTGGGTTTACTCCGGGGGCTCCGGTTTCCTCCCACAATCCAAAGACATGCATGTTAGGTTAATTGGTTGTTCTAAATTGTCCCTAGATATCTGTTCCCTTTAGGCCCTTAGAATAGAGGGTTAGTACTAGTGAAAGCGCTTTGAGTGGTCTTTGTGACTAGAAAAGCGCTATATAAGTGCAGGTTAGTTAGTTAGTTTAGAATTGAGTTTGTAACAATGTACTTTAAAATTCACTGGTTAAATCCAGCATGTCCCAGAGTTTAAGGAAATTTTATTGAGTTGTGGGTCTGTGTGGCCAGGTCTTTTGCATGTTTATGGGGGCAATAAACCAGAGCCGGACATTGGGGAAATTCCTTAGGCTGGTTTTAACAAAGGAATGGGATTTCAGCTGTGGCCTGGAGGAAGAAAATCCATTTTTTTTTGACTGTCTTACTCCTGGGTGAAACAAAATGTCTTTAGGCAGAAGAATAATTATTGCTGAGCCAAAGTGAGATGATGCTACAAATATGTATAGAATCTATGTAGAGCATAATGGGAGATTACCTACAGAATTATTGTTATGGCACTCTAACTTTTCATAACCCTTTCACTCCCCCCTTTGACATGATTTTATCACGTCAACCATGCATGGTGTGAGAGACGCTAGCGATTAACAGATGGTGAGTAAGGCAGGTCCCTACATTGTGTGTCAACCCAAGAGGCTTGCACCATTGGTTCTGCTATCCTTGCCTCCCCCCTAGCGGACACCCCAGCGCAGTGCAGCGATGTCTAAGAGGGCCTTGTCCAGATGAACTGTGCAGTCATCACACGGTTGTAACAGAGGTTTGAGCTTCCTCTGTGTTTGCTTCCGTATCCGCAGCTGTGGAGCACAGTCCCATCTCGTTGACACACACCGGTACCATTAGAAGCGAAACAACTGTGTGCCCACGCTCTCAGAGGCACATCTCGTCCCATGAGGTCTATAGGACAGTCTGGTGGGTGCAGCAGAGGGTAGACGATATCCAATCCAGCCAGTGAACAGTTCAGTGATGCTGTCCCAGGGATGCCAACCCCCTGCCGCTGGACAGAGGTAGAGATGCTGGTGCTGGTAAAGTTCAAGCCCCTGTGCCCACCGTAGCTTCCACTGTGAGGGGTAGCGTTGGAAAATGCCGTCTCCTCCGTGTGGCTGATCTGGCTCCACCCCGGATGCTGGAGATCCGGTGGATGCGCTGGGGAACCAGTCCATTCTTCTCCTAGGGACTGAAGTTGTACAGTCACGAGACCTACAACCTTTTTCTACGTTGCAGGCACACGTCGTGTTGGTCTGGTACCCTTCGGCATGCATCTTCCCTGTACCCTACACCTTTGCTTGAGTGCCATTACAAAAGGGCTCAGCCGGGGCAGGACCAAAAATGGCCTGAGGGGTTGCCATCACAATGGCTGGAGCCTGTACCGTTTTATCCATATTCACTACATCTGTAGTTATCCATGTGCTGTTGTAAGTTATCTCCCAGTAGCCTTGAGCGTGTGATTGTTGACCATATGAAATCTGCAAGCAGTGGTTGTGTTGTGATGAGTGTGTTGGGTAATGGGAACTAAATGTTCAGCAGTGAGTGTGTTATGATGAATGAGCTGGATGATGAGACTTGCAGTATGTGTTGCAGTCGAAGTAGATAGTAAACTAAATTTTTCAAAGTCAGGAGACATCCTTATCCATACTTGTTGTATTCAGGCTTCTAGAGCTTCTCACCTTCACAATTAGATAGATAGATAGATAGATAGATAGATAGTTTATTTCAAACACAAAAATATAACAAAAACAAGCAAATGGCAAATGCAATAAAGTAACAGTATACACTGTTCGAAAGGGAGAAGGAAGAAGTGAACACTTATTAATTCCATCTCCTCTTTTCCAAAGATACACCCATGTGAATTTTATACAAATTACCACCTTTAAGACCCCAAGTAAACAATTTACTGTATTTTTTACAAATCAACATTAACACCCATCCATTCTAACACACAATGAAGTCCATACATCAAAACCAGCCTCAAACAACACAGATATACACAGTGCTGTCCCACCCACCATTCCATAGTGTCCCATAATGTCCCAGAGTGAACATAATGAATTGTACATATAAATACTACCCTTCTAACATATATCCTTTCAGCAAATAGTGCTTATACCTCTTTTTGAATTGATTTCTGTTTGTACATAGTTTCAGTTCCGGCTCCAGACTGTTCCACAAATCCACCCCACAGACAGATATGCACAGACTTTTCTTGGTTGTTCGTATCTTGGGTTTTGTAAAGTTTAAGTCTCCTCTCAAATTATGATCATTGTCTCTTTTTTTAAATATTTTTTTGTATATTAGTTGGGAGTTGATTATTAATTGCCCTGTACATTACTTGTGCTGTCTTAAATTTAACTAAATTGATGAACTTTATGACATGTGACTTTAAGAACAACAAATTGGTATGGTCTCTATATCCTGCATTGTTTATTATCCTTATAGCTCTTTTTTGTAATGTGCATATTGACTGTAGGTTGGTCTTGTAGGTGTTTCCCCAGACTTCTACACAGTAGTTAAGATAAGGTAAAAACAGTGAATTGTACAATAAGACCAATGATTTATAGTCCAAGATGTGTCTTGTCTTCCCCAGTATGCCTATACATTTTGCTAATTTGGCCCGGATGTGACTGATATGAGGTTTCCAGCAGATTTTATTGTCTAGCGTCACCCCCAGAAACTTATTTTCCTGTACTGTTTCTATTCTGGTATCATCTATCGTTACCATTATTTCATGATTTATTTTATAATTTCCAAACACCATAATCTTTGTTTTTTTTAGATTTAGAGATAATTTATTTTTGTTGAACCACTGCGTTAATTTTTCCATTTCAGTTGTGACCACCTCTAAAACCTGCTGCAAATTCTCAGCAGTGCAAAGGATATTTGTGTCATCCGCAAACAAAATAGATTTCAGAATTTTTGATACTTGGCATATGTCATTTATATACAAAATAAAGAGTTTGGGTCCCAAAACTGACCCCTGGGGCACACCACAAGTGATGTCCATGAAGGGTGATTTGTGCTCTCCAATTTGTACAAATTGTTGTCTGTTACTTAAATAACTTTCCACCCAACTCAGTCCTACCCCTCTTACCCCATACCTTTCCAGTTTCCTTAGTAGTATTCTGTGGTCAATGGTGTCAAAAGCTTTCTTTAAATCTATAAATACTCCTACAGCAACCTTTTTTTTATCTATACAACTAGTAATTTCTTCTATAAGTTCGATCAGTGCCAAAGATGTAGATTTATCTGCTCTAAAACCATACTGGCTATCTGTAAGGAGGTTGTGTTTTTCAGTGAAATCATCCAGTCTCTTAGCAAAGATTTTTTCAAGTATTTTGGAGAATTGTGAGAGTAAAGAGACTGGCCTGTAATTTGTGAAGCGATGACTGTCTCCTGTTTTGTATAGAGGTATTACTTTTGCTATTTTCATTTTGTCTGGAAATTTACCAGTTTGAAATGACAGGTTACAGATGTGGGTGAGTGGCTTAACAATTCCCTCAATTACTTTTTTCACTATTGTCATGTCAATTTCATTCCAGTCCATTGATTTTTTGTTCTTAAATTTACTCATAGTCTCGATAATTTCCTTTTCAGTAACTGCACCCAAAAAGATTGTGTTTGGATTTCTATCTTCTACTTCATTCACAGAACCACTGTGGTTTGTTTCTGGTGTCACTATTGATTTTGCTAATTCAGGACCAACGTTTATAAAAAATTTATTGAAACTACTGACCACATCTTCCATATTATTTATCAAACTGCCATTTTCGATAAAATATTCTGGATAATTTGCATTCTTAGGACGATTACTAATAATCCCATTGAGTACTTGCCATATTCCTCTTATGTTATTTTTATTATCCTCTAGTATTCTGTTGTAATATTCTTTCTTACAGGTCCTCATTATAGTAGTAAGCTTATTTTTATATCTTTTATATTTGATCTCAGCTTCCACCTTTCTGCATTTAATGAATTGTTTATATAATGTATTCTTCTTTTTACATGCATTTATTAACCCCTTGGTGACCCAAGGAATATTTTTTTTTGTTGTCTGTCACTGTATTGTTTTATAGGACAGTATTTATTGTACAATGATTTAAATATTTGTAAAAATTTATCATATGCTCTATTTATGTTATTTTCATCATAAACTATCTTCCAATCTTGTATTAATAATTCCTTTGTCAGTAAATACATTGATTCTTTGGTTCTTATTCTTTTATATTTAATATTTTTGGTATACTTTTTCTTCCTATAATCACATTGATAGACAACAAAAATCGGCAGGTGGTCACTGATATCATTCAATAAAAGCCCACTCCTGATATTATTTTCCATAATGTTTGTGAATATGTTATCTATTAGTATGGCACTGTGTGACGTGATTCTGCTAGGTCTGGCAATTGTTGGATGTAAGCCCATACTGTACATTGTGTTGATAAATTCTTCTGTCAAACTATGTTGTTTTGAGTTCATCAGATCTATATTGAAATCCCCACAGATGAACATAACTTTATGAGTTAGTTTTGCGTATATTTTTTCCATCCAGTCCTTAAATAAGTCAATGTTTGATCCGGGTGTTCTATATACACAGCCCACTACTACATTCTTCACATTGTCCAGACAGATTTCTATTGTAGTACATTCAAATAAATCATCCACAGTTACTGTCAGATTTTCAACAACCTTGTATTTCAAGCTCTTGTCAACATAAATTGCAACTCCTCCTCCTTTTTTCACTTTTCTATTTATATAATTTAATTCATAGCCATCCATGGTAAAATCCACTCCTTTCTCTTCACTGAGCCACGTCTCTGATATTGCCACAATATTGAAGGGCTCTTTAAACTGATGTAAATAATCTTTAATGTTATTAAAATTTCCATAGAGACTCCTGCTGTTGAAGTGGATCATAGAAATATTGAAATCAGAGTGTTCTGGTCCATTTCCGCCATTCTGCTCTCCAGATACACCAGCCTCTTGTCTTTCTCAGCGTTTTGGCTCCGCAGCGCTTTTATTTCCTCCACTAGGTCCAGGATGCTTCTTTGCTGCGTCTTTACAGCGGAAATCTCTTCCACCAAGAAATCCAGCGCTTTTTTTAATTTCATCCACCTCTTCATTTTGCAGAGCTCTCTTGGGATCCATTATCCCGGCTGATGATCGCTGATTTTGATTGTAGGGGAAAAAAAAACCCACACGTGGGAGAAATCCCTTTGTTTTCCCTGAGCGCGAGGGGCGAGGGGCGCGGGGTCAATCGCTTCACCAGCTTCACCAGCCACTACTGGCAAATTCTCCTTATTTCTCACAAGCAGGTTCACTCTCCAGCGGCAGCAACAAAAAAAGCTCAAAACGCCAGCTCCAAACTGCGTTCTAACTGTGTTTAACTGCCTTTTAAACAGAGACGAACTGGGAGCCTTTACCTGTGCGTCCTCACTCGTCCTCACCCGGAACCGGAAGTGTTGAATTATCCTGACTACCTAACCGTAATTAGCATGATGGGAATAAATAATGCAGGAATACTATACTGTAAGTCTCACACACCTACCTATGTGTGGTGAGCTATGTATGATTTATGTATTACCGGTAGCACATTGTGTTTACAAATAATCTGTGATAGCACAATGGTCCTCCTCGTCATCATCCTCCGTCTTGGGGTCCTCAGCTCTTCCTCTCGACCCAGCAATTGGTCTCTATGAGGCACGAGATGTGCAAGCCTTGCTGATGACTCCAACTGTGGAAAACTGCATTTGTTAACACCTTTCCCCATAACCAGTTTGGAATTTGCTTCAAATTTTCCTCATCCCCTCGCTTGCTAATGTTAGGATTCGTCATGTACGAGATTTCTGGGCGTCAATGTATACAGCCCTCTGTGCTGTGGTCACCCAGCTAAGAGACAATGTGACATGATGATGGGCTCAGGGAACACACACACACACAGGCTCGGGAAAGATTTAAGGCTTTATTCAGCAATCAGTGGTGTTTGGATGCGTGAAAGGACGTGTGGATGTAGTGTGGGTGAACAAGGAGCACCGAGAGCGGAACAGTTCACTGTGCAGCCAGGCAACCCTATGGGCAGAGCAGAGCAGGGAATTAGCTACAGTCAGATGCCCCATAGGGAATAACCACAACGTGCTGCTTACGTGCAGGTGAGATGGTGGCTGGCGTTGGCAACACTGATGCTGCCTGGAGAACAGCGCTCCTGCACGCTCCCGTGCTGGAGAGAGGATTGACGGGAAAGAGGCGAGGATGTGGAAGTCCGCCGCCCTGGAGGCCCACCTGTGCACAGGGGAGAAGCTGGAGAGAAGGTAAGATGAATTGTGCAGCTTACGTGCTTGGAAGAAGGTACGCTGGCCGGGACGAATCGGTCGAGCGCTGGAGGTAAGGGAGCGTAGACGAGCAGACGACCCAGGCCGAGGCTGAGGGCAGAGGGAGTTATATAGGCGGAGGCTGATGAGGCGCAGGTGTGCGCGCCGCTGGCACTGATGACAGGTGAGAGCGAGTTGTAACAGTACTCTTCCCCCCCCGAGCAGCACCTCCTGCCGCTGGCTTACTTGGTTGCGCCCGGTGGAACTCCGTGATGAGACTCTTATCCAGCACCCAGGACGGGGGCACCCAGGATCTGCATTCAGGGCCATATCCCTCCCAGTCCACCAGATACTGGAGACCGCGACCATGGCGGCGGGAGTCCAGGATGGCCGTGACCCCCCATGCCGGATCGCCGTCGATCATCCTGGGGGGAGGAGGGGCTCTGGGAGGAGGACAGAGAGGATCAGAAACAACAAGTTTAATATGGGAAACGTGAAACGTTGGACAGACCCGGAGGGAGGGGGGGAGAGCCAAATGCACAACCACCGGATTAATTATCTTAGTTATGGGATAGGGGCCGATGAAGCGCTGCGACAGCTTTCTCCTCTCCACCTTCAACTTAATATCTCTGGTAGACAACCATACCTGCTGGCCCACCTGATAGCTGGGAGCGGCCCTCCTGTGGCGATTGGCGACTTGGGAATTACACTCTGCCGTGCGTAGTGCCTGGCAGTGCCTGGACAGAGGGAATCGCCCCCTCACCTTCCTCTTTGGGGAACAAGGGTGGGTCATACCCCAGGGATGCCCAGAAGGGGGACATTCCGATGGCCGATGACAAAGTCGAGTTGTGGGCATACTCAACCCAGGGTAGGCAGGTGCTCCAGGAAGAGGGGCTGGAAGAGGTGACGCAGCGCAAAGCTGCCTCCAGCTCCTGGTTAGTGCACCCACACTGTCCATTCGATTGAGGGTGGTGACCGGAAGAGAGACTCACCGTGGCCCCCAGTGCATTACAGAAGGACTTCCAAACCCTGGACACAAACTGAAGCCCCCGATCCGAGACCACATCCGCCGGGATCCCGTGCAACCTGACCACATGTTGGATTAATAAGTCGGCCGTCTCTTGCACCGAAGGGAGCCCGTGGAGAGGCACGAAATGGGCCGCCTTGGACAATCGGTCGACGATGGTCAGGATGGTGTCATAGGAGTTAGACTTGGGGAGCCCGGTGACGAAGTCCAGAGCCACGTGAGACCAGGGCCTACTGGGGACCGGCAGTGGGTGGAGAAGACCAGCTGGGGGAGAAGTGGAGGTTTTACCTGTTGCGCACTGGGAGCAGGCACAGACGTAGTTGGTGACGTCCCTCCTAAGACCAGGCCACCAAAAGAATCGTTGGAGGAGCTCCACCAGCCGGGAGATGCCAGGGTGACAGGCAAATTTGGCTGTATGAGCCCAGTGGATGACGTCACACTGGACTGATGATGGAACGAACAGCCTCCCGACCGGACCGCACCCAGGATCAGGTTCCACCTCCTGTGCCTTCCGGACCTTGGCCTTAATCCCCCATGAGACAGCCCCCACAATGCATGAGGTGGGCAGGATGGTGTGGTCCCGATCCTCTGGGTCTTCAGGGGTGAATTGTCTGGAGAGCACATCCGGTTTGACGTTCTTGGAACCAGGGTGATAGGTGATGGTAAACTTGAAGCGTCTGAAGAAGAGTGACCAACGTGCCTGGCGGGCATTCAGACGCTTGGCTGTCCTCAGGTACTCCAAGTTCTTGTGATTGGTCCAGACCACAAACGGCTGAGCTGCTCTCTCCATCCAATGACGCTCCTGAAGTGCGAGCTTCACCACCAGGAGCTCCCTGTCACCGACGTTGTAATTTCGTTCTGCAGGGGAAAGGTGCCGGGAGAAGAAGGCGCAGGGACACACCTGCCCATCCACCGGTGAATGCTGGGACAACACTGCCCCCACCCGCGTGTCAGATGCGTCCACCTTGACCAGGCACTGGAGTGTCGGGTCAACCTGGTTGAGGACCCGGGAGGAGGCAAATTCCGTCTTCAGGGTCTCGAAGGCCGATGCTGCGTCCTTGGTCCACTTGAACAGCACCTTGGGGGAGGTGAGGCGGGTCAGGGGAGCGGCGATGGCGCTGTATTTCGGCACAAAGCAGCGGTAGAAATTGGCGAACCCGAGAAATTGTTGCACCCATTTCCTGGAGGAGGGGACAGGCCATTCCACCACCACCTTGACCTTAGCCGGGTCGGGGAGAACCTGGTTGTGAGCGATAATGAACCCCAGGAAGGAAGTTTGGTTGGTGTAGAACTCACACTTCTCCGCTTTAACGTACAGCCTGTTCTCCAGAAGTCGCTGAAGGACCTGCCTCACATGGACCTGATGCTCCTCACGGGACCAGGAGAAGATCAGGATGTCGTCCAGTTAAACGAAGAAAAAGACCCCCAGGAAGTCCCGAAGAACGTCGTTGATGAGGTGTTGGAAAACGGCCGGAGCATTGGTGAGCCGAAACAGCATGACCAGATACTCAAAATGGCCACTGGGCGTCCGGAACCCTGTCTTCCATTCATCACCCTCCCGGATCCGAACAAGGTGGTACGCACTGCGCAGGTCCAGCTTGGTAAACCAGGAGGCCCCCTGGAGGGAGTTGAAGGCCAAGTCCATCAGGGGCAGCGTGTACTTATTGCTTATCGTGATGTCATTGAGACCTCGGAAGTCGATACACAGCCGCAGGGACCCATCCTTCTTACCCACAAAGAAGAATCCAGCTCCAACCTGGGATGAGGAGGGCCGGATGATGCCTGCGCTGAACAACTCCTTAATATAAGCGTCCATAGCCTCACGCTCCGGGGCTGACAGGCTGTAGAGGTGGGCAGATGGTAGGGGCGCCCCCGGGCAGAGGTTTATGGCACAGTCGTAGGCGCAGTGGGGGGGGGGGAGAGACAGTGATTTGGACTTACTGAAGACTAGGCCCAGGTCATGGAACTCCGGGGGTACCAAGGAGAGGTCCGGCGGTGGTGAGTCAGGAGCAGGGAGTGGCACCGACAGGGCACAGGCAGCGGACTGGAGGCAGGGGCTCATGCAAAAGGTGCTCCAGGAGAGGACACTGCCGGACTGCCAGTCGAAGGTGGGATTGTGAAGACGCAGCCAGGGATAACCCAGGATGACAGGTGAAGCCCAGGTGGGTAATACAAAGAGGCTAAGATCCTCCCTATGGTTGCCGGAGACAATGACTGGGACCGGATTAATCCTGTTGGTGCCTCGCACAAGAGGTGTACGGGCAAGGGGGACCAGGTTAATGGGAGCTGGCAGCGCTTGGCAGGGGATGCCCAAACGGGTTACCAGACTTTGAGAAATGAAATTCTGTTCCACCCCCGAGTCCACCAGTGCGTGTGTGATGTGGCCCGTTGGGTTATGACAGAACCTAACTGGGAGGAGGCATTTAGTGAGGGGATTAGAATGGGATGCGTCTGCGAGGCCCCCTACAGCAACTCGCGGACGTCCCCTTTTGGCTGAATTGGACAGTCCTCCACTGAGTGCTGGTCACCCCCGCAATACATGCAGAGACCCAACTTTCTGCGGCGCTGTTTCTCCACGGGTGGAAGCTTAGTCCGTCCGATCAGCATTGCCTTGGTGTCGTCGGTGGACCCCAGAGCGGGTAACGCCAGGGGGTGAGACTGAGGGGCGCGGGCGGAAGCTCCGCTCGAGCAGCTGGATGCCCTCCGCTCAGCAGCCCGTTCCTTCAGCCTATTATCCAAATTAATTGCAAGGGATATTAATTCTGATAGCCGGTCCGGTATATCCCGGGAGGCCAGCTCGTCCTGTAAGGAAGAATTCAAGCTGTGGGTGAAGATGCTGCAGAGCGCAGCCTCGCCCCATTCGACTTCCGTTGCAACCACCCGGAAGTCAACAGCGTAGTCGGTGGCCGACTGGCTACCCTGACGAAGATTTAGGAGCCGGGTGGTCAAGACGTTATCTCGGTCTGAATGGTCAAAAATCTCCTTAAAATCATGCACGAATTGGGCGTAGGCCAGGTTCGTGTAGCTGGGCCTCGCCATAACGGCGTAAGCCCAAGCTAGCGCTTGGCCTTCCAAAAGATTAGCCACATACCCAATTCGGCTATGATCTGAAGGGAAGTCCCTGGGGACGCGCTGGAACACCAACTCACATTGCAGGAGAAACCCGCGCGCCTCGCCGAGTTTTCCGCTGAAGCGCGCGGGGGTCGGGATGGGAGTGAGTTGGGTCAGCGGTCCCAAGCTAGCTTGGCTAGCCGGGGAAGGGATCAAAGCTGGCCCGCAAACCGGAGCCAGAGGGAAAGCCTGAGGAGGATCCAAGCAATCTATTCGCTGGATAATTTGGGTGAGTTGATTGAAAATCACCTGTTGCTGATGAGAAATTAAATCCACCCGAGCCTCAAGGGTGGAAAGTCGGCGTGCGAGCCCGCTGTCCACTGAGCTACTTTGCTGGAGTCGTATTGACATGATGATGGGCTCAGGGAACACACACACACAGGCTCGGGAAAGATTTAAGGCTTTATTCAGCAACCAGTGGTGTTTGGATGCGTGAAAGGAAGTGTGGATGTAGTGTGGGTGAACAAGAAGCGCCGAGAGCGGAAAAGTTTGCCGTGCAGCCAGGCAACCCTATGGGCAGAGCAGAGCAGGGAATTAGCTACAGTCAGATGCCCCGTAGAGAATAACCACAATGTGCTGCTTACATGCAGGTGAGATGGTGGCTGGTGTTGGTGACGCTGATGCTGCCTGGAGGACAGCGCTCCTGCGCGCTCCTGGCATGCTGGAGAGAGGATTGACGGGAAAGAGGCGAGGGTGAGGAAGTCTGCTGCCCTGGAGGTCCACCTGTGCACAGGGGAGAAGCTGGAGAGAAGGTAAGATGAATTGTGCAGCTTAAGTGCTTGGAAGAAGGTACGCTGGCTGGGACGAATCGGTCGAGCGCTGGAGGTAAGGGAGCGTAGACGAGCAGACGACTCCAGGCCAAAGCTGAGGGCAGAGGGAGTTATATAGGCGGAGGCTGATGAGGCGCAGGTGTGCGCGCTGCTGGCACTGATGACAGGCGAGAGCGAGTTGTAACACAATGCCTATGTTTTTAATTTGGGAGGATATTCTATGTTAAAGTCAGGTATTGTTTTTCCATGGATGGCTCTTTTCCGCAGTAGAGGTGACAAAATGTCCAACATTTTCCAATCCATGTGTTTGGGTCTAACCAGCAGGATGTGTGGAACCCCCCCATAGGTTGAAATGTCTCTTATCCTCTTCAATTAGGACAATGGATGCTTCCACACATTTCCTTGTTTACCAGTCCAAGTTTTATGACCAATCTGGAGGATGGATTTGCAAATAATGGTTGTTCATAATTTGGGTCAGATCTGTTCAATTGCCTATAGTACATGGGGTACAATGCTACTTTTACAAATGTTGATAGGTGTTCTACTGGTAGCTTGCCATTTGCAGAATTTGATTTTTACTTCTTCTGGCCTTGAAAAGTCCTGTATGTCATTACCCGGAGTTCCTACTTTACATGCATCTGCACCATACAAATTTAATCAAAGTACAGTGATCCCTCACTTATCGCGGTTAATGGGTTCCAGAACCGACCGCGAAAAGTGAAAAACCGCGAAGTAGCGTCACCCCTAATGACGTCACCCATAAATAATACGTACGTTCATTCTCTCACTCTCTCTCTCATATGATACGTTTGTGTGTGTAAGTGTACATACATACGTAGATGTAAATAAAGTGTACATAAATATGTTTTTAGAACTCTTTTATTCTTATAACAAGATACGTAACTCAAGATGAAGATGATTTACTGCACAGGTTAATGAGAGCTTTACTGCTCCTCAGGTGACGCCTCATCGTGAGATGCTAGAGGCGCAGCATCGTCGAGGGCAGCTTCCGATAGAGCTGGAGAAGCTGCAGGAGGCGGCATAGTGGCTCGACGGGAAGACTATTTCGCACAAAATGGCACAAGAGAACAGCAAAAAGTTCCACGCGGCGAGACTAAGCAACACGAGTGATAAAGAGCAATGAATGTGGTCTTCCTTCGCTGCATGGGCGTTCGGCAGGGAGAGAAGGTGGGTGAAACGTCTCGGCCAATCAGCTTGCAGGGTGAAACGTCTCGGCCAATCAGCTTGCAAGATTTCCGAGCCGAGCCAACACGAGAACAGCGAACAGAGAGGTGGATTTTTGAGTTGTGTGGCTCTCCGTGTTGATACCTCATGTTGTAATGTAGTCTCCCTGCCTTCTGCTAGCGCCCACCCATTATTTCTCAATTTTTAATTTTTGATGAATATTTTTGAAAACTCCGCGATGCACTGAGGGCGTGAAAGGTGAAGCGCGAAGTAGCAAGGGATCACTGTACCTTAAACCTCAGAGTCAGGTAAATGACAAATGTCAATTTTCAATAATTTAATTTTTGCTAATTTTCTGTATGTGCAGACGTGAGTCTACTTATCTGTTCTAGT
Organism: Pholidichthys leucotaenia; assembly: GCA_020510985.1. Taxonomy (NCBI): domain Eukaryota; kingdom Metazoa; phylum Chordata; class Actinopteri; order Cichliformes; family Pholidichthyidae; genus Pholidichthys; species Pholidichthys leucotaenia. The sequence goes on along the minus strand of CM035845.1, from coordinate 23,067,631 downwards.
CATAAGCATGCAGTCCAGTTTTTCCGTGGTGGGTGTAAAACATGGACATCTCCCTCCTGCCAGCAGTGGCTTGGCCATCACTCAAGTTTCCATTGTAGGGTGTGCTCCCTCTTCCTCCTTGCTGTCCTCCCCCTCCTCCTTTTGGCTTCCTTTTATAAAAGAAACAGATTCATGGGGAGCCTCAGGATCCCTGTGTGTCAGCCATTCCACAAGTAAGTGCAGGTTTTTCCTTCAAATTGTATTTTCCCTTCTTATCTAGATTTTCAACCTTGAGTCAAGAATAGATAGATAGATAGATAGATAGATAGATAGATAGATAGATAGATAGATAGATAGATAGATAGATAGATAGATAGATAGATAGATAGATAGATAGATAGATGAATGAATGAATGAATCTTTATTTCGGATAGTACAGGTTAAAAGGAACTGAATAGTATAGCAAAAGGGGGAAATAAAATCCAACAAGGTCAAATTAGATTAGATTGATTATACAGTTCAACAAAAGCTATCCGAAATGGGTGATGGCTGAAGCCGCAGCTTATATTGCACACCCATATTCCATCCAAGAATTCAAAAGAAAAACAAAACAAGACCGATTACAATTCAGAACAAAGCTAAGACCAAATGTGACAAAAGAAAAAAACAAAAAACAAAAACAAAACAAAAAAAAAAAAAAAAAACTAGGCAACAACACAGCACAGGCTGGATATGACAATCCTTATGTGATTTTACATGTCATCTTGCATATATGTTTGGAGTATTTCTTCCTTTAGTTTTTGTTTAAATTGTCCAAGCGTTGTACATGATTTTAATTCAGGTCCAAAATCATTCCATAATCTGACTCCTTGCACTAAAACACAGTGTTGCTTGGTGGTTGTTCTCACTGTAGGCTTTTGAAATATACATGTTCCTCTGAAGTGATATCGTTTCTCCCTTATTTGGAACAACTTTTGGATATTTGGGGGCAGTGATAAATTCTTCACTTTAAACATTATTATTGCAGTTTTAAAGTCAACCAGATCTTTCAACTTGAGAGCTTTTAGTTTAAGAAAAAGTGGGTTTGTTGGTTCCCTGTAAGCAGCTTTGTTTATTATTCTAATAGCTCTCTTTTGAAGCATAAAGAGTGGATATATGTTTGTTTTATATGTATTTCCCCATACTTCATTACAATATGTCATGTATGGGAGTATTAATGAATGATACAAGGTGTATAGTGTGGGTTGATTCAGCAAATATTTCACTCTGTGTAATATTGCAATTGATTTGGATACTTTACCTTTAATATAATTAATATGTGACTTCCAACACAGTTTATTATCAATTATTACTCCAAGAAATTTAGTTTCAGATACCCTTTCGATCTCTACACCATTTACACTGAGTTTAGGTACTGAGTTGTTGTGATGGTTGTTAAAGACTATAAATTTTGTCTTACTTAAATTGAGCGTTAATTTGTTTGAATCAAACCACAGTTTAAGCTTTCCTAATTCCTTTCCGAGTGTATCCAGAAGTTGTTCCAAATTGTTTCCACTGCATAATAGATTAGTGACATCGGCAAACAATATTAAGTCCATTTTTTTCTGAAACTTTACATATGTCATTTATATACATATTGAATAATAATGGCCCCAAAACTGAACCCTGTGGGACTCCACAAGTAACCTTCAGTAACTGTGAGTTTTTGTTACTAACACATATATACTGATATCTATTCTTTAAGTAACTACTTAACCAGGACAGTGCTACCCCTCTAATACCACAATTTTGTAGTTTCTTTAATAATAAATTATGATCCACTGTATCAAATGCTTTTTTAAGATCCAGGAATACTCCAACTGAATACTCTTTATTTTCAATGGCTGTTGATATTTTTTCTATAAATTCCATTAGAGCACAGGTGTCAAACTCATTCCATGGAGGACCAAGACCCTGCAGGTTTTACCTCTACCCAGTGTCTTCAACAGGTGATTTCTCTGAGTTTCTTCCTGCTGATTGCTGATCAGTGAAAACACCTGCTGAAGAGACTGGGTGGAAGTAAAACCTGCAGGGTCTTGGCCCTCCATGGAATGAGTTTGACACCCCTGCATTAGAGCATATGCAGTTGTCCTCTTGTGTCTGAACCCATATTGCTGCTCACACAATAAATTATTCTTCAGTATGAAGTTGTCAATTCTCTCATAGAATATTTTTTCAAGTATCTTGGAAAATTGCGGTAATAGTGAAATTGGTCTATAGTTTGAGAATTCCCCTCTGTCACCCGTCTTGTATATCGGAATTACTTTAGCTATTTTCATTGCATTGGGAAATATACCTGTTTGGAGAGACAGGTTATAGATATACGTCAGTGGTTTTACTAGGCATTCAATAATAGTTTTGACTAAGAGCATGTCAATACCATCACAGTCCGTAGATATTTTACTTTTAAACGATTTGACAATTTCAATGACCTCTCTTTCGTCTGTGTTCTTTATGAAAATGGAGTCTTTTATAGCAGTGTTATTGCATATTGTATCACCTGTAGGCACCGTAGTGGGTATTTCTCGAGCCAAATTAGGACCAATGTTACCAAAAAAGTTATTAAATTCATCTGCAGGTGAAGCTACATTCACACTCTGAGTCGCTGTATTATTTTTTGGAATATTATTTGGGTTGCTTGTATTTCTGCTTTTATTTCCAAGGATATTGTTAAGTATTGTCCATGTATTTTTAATGTTGTCTTTGTTTTTCTCCAGTTCTTTACTGTAATAGTCTCATTTACTACATCTTATTATATATGTTAACTTATTTTTGTATGTTTTATACCGCTGCTCTGCTTCTTTTGTCCTTTTCTTTAGGAAAGCTTTATATAGTAAATTTTTCTTTTTACACGCCTTTTGTAGTCCTTTGGTTAACCATGGCTTATCAGCAAATTTCTGTTTAAGGTTTTTTTTTTACTAGTGGACAGTTTTTTTTCATAAAGAGTGGTTACAATGTTTATAAATGTGTCATAGGCTTCATTTACATCTGATACATAGACTTCTGTCCAGTCTTGCTTCAGCAAGTCCTCTTTAAAAGAACTGATTGCATTTGGTGATTTGTATCTGAACGATTTTGAAATTTTTTCTGTATTGGCCCCCGTGTGGCCATGGATAAGTGCAAAGGTTGGCAAGTGGTCACTTATATCATTTATCAATAATCCACTTTCTATTTTCTTATCAATAACATTGACAAACAGGTTGTCAATAAGTGTAGCAGTGTGAGCTGCGATTCTACCGGGATGTGTTATTGTGGGATATAGACTCATGCTGTACATAGAGTTCATGAACTCTGTAATTACATTTTGTTGATGTGGATTCAGTAAATCAATATTGAAATCTCCACAAATTGCTACCATTTTCTTACTAGTAATATTATTGTACAGCTCGACTAATTTATCTCTGAATGTCTCAATGCAAGTTCCCGGCGTTCTATATATACAACTTATAATTAGATTTTTTGTTTTATCTTGGTCAATCTCAACAGTAACACATTCCAAGATCCCTGGTAGTGCAAAGGACATTCCATTTACAAGCTTACACCTATACAGGTCATCAGTATACAGTGCAACACCACCACCCTTTTTTTGAGATCTGTTAATATGAAACATCTGGTATCCCTCTATTGCCATCAGGGGAGCCTGCTCTTCAGTAAGCCAGGTTTCAGAGACTGCAATAGCTGTAAATTTTCTGTCTAGCTGTTTTATATAGTCCTGAATCTGTGGAAAGTTTTTGTTAAGACTTCTGTTGTTGAAGTGTATTATTGATAATTTACCATCTAGTTGCACTTGACTTGTGTGTGTGTGAATATGGATTATCATTGACTCATGATTTTCTTAATCAGTGTTCATCTGTATTTATCTAAGTCAGTAGCATCTCTGATCATTATACTCTTTGCTTGCTCAGGTGTTCCATTGAGTTTCCTCACTCTGTGTCAAATGACTTCCTCCAACTGGGGATAATTGATGTCTACTCAAGTCAGTCATAAGTTTTTGTTAGTTTTGCTTTTTTTTTTAAAGTACTTTGGCATGGTGTATCAAAAGAACTATTCTTACCCTGTGTGTGAATATGGATTATCATTGACTCATGATTTTCTTAATCAGTGTTCATCTGTATTTATCTAAGTCAGTAGCATCTCTGATCATTATACTCTTTGCTTGCTCAGGTGTTCCATTTAGTTTAATCCAAATTCTACAATTTCTTGTCCAGGTTGCCTGTATCTTATTTTGCCTTTTCAGCATCCGTGCTTGTCGTGCTATTTCAGTGTTTGTTTTTGTCAGGTGTTCATTTAGGTAAACTTGTGTTCCCCGTAGCTTTCTGGCCTGCCTCAGTATGTCATTCTTTACCCTTCTGTTCACAAAGCGCATCACAGTTGATTTCTTTGTTTGGTTATCTTTCTTCGGTAAAGCATAACAGGCTGAAATTGCATTAGCTTCTACCTTAATATCTCTACTATCAAGGAACTGAAGCACCTGGTTTTCTAATGAGACTGATTCACTCATGGGAGCATCTTCACCTCTCAGTCCTGTTGTGGCATGGGCGTATGACTGATATTTGATGTCTAGTCCGCTTATAACTAGGCCATCCATACGAGAACCTTGTTCAAGATCCTCGACGCGTTGCTCCAAGCCCTTAATTTTTTTGTCTTTTTCTTGAATTGTTAATTGCATCTTCCATTAGGCCTATTATTTTGGCCTGCTGGCTAATCAATTTGGCCAATTCTTCTGTCACGAAGTTCAGAGTTTTTTTGATCTCTTCCATTTCTTCCTTCTTTGGTGGCATTTTACTGACCTGTGGATAGTAAAAACAATGAATCCAGTTGGGCCTCAGCTCCGCTGCCGGTCCCTCTGCTCACCGCTGTCGCAACCGAGCTCCTGTACAGCTCCTCCACCGGGTCACGCGGCACACCGCCGGTGCAGCCGAGCTCCGCTGGGGTCACGGTAGATGCTCCGCTGATCACCGCCGCCTGCCGCCGTCTGCCTGGGTGGCACCTCCGCTAGGCCCGGTCACCAACCGCCGTTAGTCTGGTAGTTCCTCAGCTGGGCCTCGCAACTGGGCTCCGACTCAGGCTATTGTTTGACTGGGTCCAGGTGGCCCCCGTCTCTCACCAACGCCGCGCCCGAGCTCCGATCCGGCTCGCGCCCAACTGCCGCCTCGGTTAGTTCCTCCGGTAAGCCCTCACCGGGGACTCAGTCGCTTCGTGTCGGAGTTAGGTGGCGCACTGGGGCCAGCGTTAAGCTAACTAGCGTTAGCTTAGCAATCGCGTCCGGTAGAGCGCAGCAGTTCTACCCGATTAAAGGGGTATTCCAACGGTATTTTAATGGAGGTGGAAATTCAGCCCGTGGGTGTCCGTCACGAGCGCCGATCGCTGTTGGTTAGGTACTTTTAATGGGAAGATCAGCGACTTTGTCTCAGCGCTGAAAAAGTGTGACCATCCCGGTCGCCATCTTGTTTTTCTTTTTTTTTTTTTTAGATAGATAGATAGATAGATAGATAGATAGATAGATAGATAGCCTTTATTGTCATTATACAAACAAATGTACAATGAGATTTAAGCATCTCCTTCAGTGCAACATATGTAAAAGAGAAAAATAAAAAGCATAAAAACAAATTCCTACAATAAATAATGTATAATGTGTACAGTGTACGTAATCTAAGGTAAAAATAAGTTATATATACAATATAAAAAGATTAAAAAGATTTCACAGCATTCTAGACCATAAATGTCAATTACACAGTGATGTGTTTAGAGGTATAATGGGGGGGGGGGGGGGGGGGTCAGGGAGGGTTGGACTGAGAATTCAGAGCCATGATGGCTTTTGGAAAAAACTGTTCTTGAGTCTATTTGTCCTGGCTCTGATGCACCTGTAGCGCCTCCCTGAGGGCAGCAGGTCAAACAGGTCAGCTCCAGGGTGGTAGATGTCCTTGATGATGCATTGTGCTCTACTAAGGCAGTGGGCAGTGTAAATGTCTGTCAGGGAGGGGAGAGGGTGGCTGATGGTCTTCTGTGCTGCCTTTACTACCCTCTGCAACCTCTCCCTGTCTACGATTGTGCAATTCCCATACCACACTGTAATGCAGTATGTGAGCAGACTCTCAATGGATAAGTGATAGAAGGTCAGCAGCAGGGTGGAGTTGAGGTCATACTTCCTGAGGACTCTCAGGAAGTATAGCTGCTGCTGAGCCTTCTTAATAATGGCCGAGATGTTGTCTGTCCAGGAGATGTCGGAGGAGATAAGGACTCCAAGGTACCGGAATGTGTGGACCCTCTCCACACACTTGCCACTGATGAAGAGGGGGGCTGGGTCGGTATTGGTCCTCCTGAAGTTGACAATGATTTCCTTGGTTTTCTTGGTGTTCAGAGTCAGGTTGTTTTCTAAACACCAAGTTGCCATCTTCAGGACCTCCCTCCTATAGGCTGTCTCGTCCCCTCCTGAAATGAGTCCAACCACCATGGTGTTGTCAGCAAACTTCATGATGAGGTTGTTGTTGTAGGCCGGACGACAGTCATAGGTGTAGAGACAGTACAGGATGGGGCTCAACACACAGCCCTGTGGGAAGCCAGTACTCAGCGTCCGTGTGGAGGAGAAGTGAGAGCCAAGTCTCACAGTCTGGGACCGGTTAGTGAGAAAGTTCTTTATCCAAGCACATGTGAGAGGTGGGAGACCAAGGGTGTTCAGTTTGGTAATGAGAATGTCCGGGATGATTGTGTTGAAGGCCGAGCTGTAGTCCACGAAGAACATTTGGACATAGCTGTGCTGCCGCTCCAAGTGGGACAGCGCAGAATGGAGGGCTATGGCGATGACATCTTCTGGATCGGTTTTCACGGTATGCAAACTGGTAGGAGTCAAGGTCCGGGGGAAGATGGCTCATAATGTGCTGGAGAAGCAGTCTCTTGAAGCACTTCATAATTACCGGGGTGAGGGCCACAGGACGGTAATCATTTAGGCTGGTGGTGGGAGACTTCTTTGGTACCGGGATGATTATGGCAGATTTCAGACAAGACGAGATGACTGCCTGGGCCAGGGAGAGGTTGAAAATCCTGGTAAAGATGGAGGTGAGCTGGGAGGCACACACTCTAAGCACCTTACCAGGAACTCCATCTGGGCCGGCAGCCTTCTTGGGGTTCACTGCCAGGAGCACCCGTCTGACGTCATGCTCACTGACAGTGAAAGTGGTGGTGCAGGAGCTGGGTGGGGGTGGGGGCAGGGCTGAGGCTGAGGCTGATGAGTGCTGCTGTTGAGTTATTTCAGAGCGAGCAAAGAAGCTATTTAGCTCCTCTGCCAGCGATGCACTCAGGTTCTCTGATGTTGTAGCACAGCCTCTGTAATTCGTGATGTTTTGAATTCCCTGCCACACCTCCCGTATGTTGTTACTGGACAAGTGGGACTCTATTCTCATCTTGTAATCCGCTTTAGCTTTTTTAACTCCTCTTTTCAGATCGGCTCGAGTAGACCTATAAAGGTCTCTGTCATCTGATCTGAAGGCAGCATCATGGGCTCTGAGGAGTGTGCGGACCTGGCTGGTCATCCAGGGTTTCTGATTGGGAAAAACCCTAATATTTTTGTCCACAGTCACATTACCAATACAAAACTTAATATAGTCCAAGGTTGTATCAGTGGATGTTTCCAACTCCTGTTGTCCAAATAAATCTCAGTCTGTCTCTGTGAAGCAATCCTGCAGTGTGGAGAGAGCATTGTCAGGCCAAGTTGTGGCAGTCTTTATAGTGGGCCTGTCACTACGCCTGAGGGAGGTGTAGACTGGGGAGAGCAGGAGGGAAAGATGGTCCGACTGGCCGAGGTGGGGGAGGGATATGGCTCTGTATGCGTGCTTGATGTTAGTGGAAACATGGTCTAAAATGTTCTCCCCTCTAGTAGAACACTTAACATGTTGATAAAACTTGGGGAATACAGTCTTCAGATTGGCCTTATTAAAGTCTCCTGCGACTATGTGGACACCATCAGGGTGAGCCCGCTGATGTTTGTTAATGGTGTTAAGCAGGAGGGAGACCGCCGTATTTACATTTGCACTGGGTGAAATATACACAGCCGTGATAAACACTACTGTTAGCTCTCTCAGTAGAAAAAAGGCCGACATCTTACAGACATGTACTCAAGATCGGGAGAGCAATATTTGTCTGTAATAGTCCCATTGTTACACCAGTTATTATGCACATACATGCAAAGCCCCCCCCCCCTGCTCTTACCAGAGTCCTTAGTCCTATCACAGCGTAGCAACGTGCGGCCCGCTAGCTGCATGCTAGCGTCGGATATGTCCGGATGGAGCCAAGTTTCAGTGATAATCAGAACACAACAGTCACGAACATAGCGATTATAATTATAAGTTGTAATTCCAAGTCTTCCATTTTATGCACCAAGGATCTGGGATTGGAAAGATACAGGCTCGGTAGAGGTGACTTATGTGGTTGTCTCCTTAGCCTTAGCATAACACCGGACCTGCAGCCCAGCTTCTGCTTCCTCTCCCTCCTCCGTCTCCATCTCTGCCGCCTCCACGACCCGACAACAATCCACGGAGAGCCCGGTGGTCTTGCTATGTCGACTGGGATGTTATGCGTGTGGTGAAAGACACTCGCAACTGGTGTCTGATGCTGGTCACCAATCTCAAGAAGTCTCTGACGGGTGTAGCGAATGTTCGCCAAACTGATAGCACACAAATAAACAAAAAAGGAGTACCATAACATCCAAAAAAAAAAACACTGAAAAGGAGAGCCGTGAGCCGCTGCAACATTGCACGCTGCCATATCATTATATATAGGATGAAGTGGTTATAATAAAAGCCATTTTATTTAGTGAATGACTGCTTGTGTGATTAGGAAAACATACATTGGCTATAATTTCAGTCAATGTATCAGAAAGGGACTGATTCAAAGCCTTTATTTAATTTTTGCTAACTAATACAAGATAGAATGATAAGATTAACTCTCCACAGTGCAAATAGGTATTATTTGTACTGCTGTAATTGAATGCTGTGTAGATTTTTGTGTTGTACTGGCATACGCCCCCATGCTGCTACTCATTTTTGTCACTCAGTGTTTTTCTGCCCAAGAGTTCTGTTCAATGACATCCTATGCATACCCTCTATTGGGAAGGAACATAACTGGGGTGTTAGATTGTCTTGAAATAACTGAGTATAAGTAAAGCTATAATCTTTGCGGTGAGTGTTTGCTCATTACTTAATGTTAATATTCACTATTAAGAGCAATGCACTGAAAGTTGGATACCTATTGCCACACTTCCACTTTAAGTACTTGGAAACATTTAAGATGGCTGCCTGTGTTTGTGCATTCTTCCTGACACTCTTCAGGATTAAGCAAAATTTAATTTATTCATTGTTGTTTTTTTGTTTGGTTGCTTTTTAAAGCTACAGCCGCAAATCTTACATGGATCTTTATTTTTCTTTGGTTACACATACTCTGCCTTCATTTCTTTTTCCATTTCCATCTCAAAACCAAAAATATTTTCTACACTTGCTAAATCCACCGTTCTCCTCTCTTCACCTATGTACTTTTTCCATCAGAAACACTCACTCGATTTTTACCATCCACTATCCATCTGTGTACAAGACTTCACCTTTCCCTGGACTAGCTGATGAAGCTGCACATCTCACATCTATAATCTCTTTCAGTATTAAAACTTCCTTTCATTCATCTGATCTCAGTTCTCTTTAGCCTTCATTAACATTCTGTTACCACCTGCTTGTCTTCTTCATGATTCACTGTCCCGTCGTTCACACTACTGACTCTACTGTCCACAGCTAATGCTCCATGCAAGATCCTGCACATAAAGGTGATCAGTTTCATTCTGAAAAGTCAGCTTTATAATAAACCAACATGGCTCAGTCCAAAATTCTGTCTCGTGACAAAACTCATCTCTTGATCTCTGCCCTGGCGTCGGATGCTTTCTTGTTACTGACCTTTCGATTTGTTTTGGAATTAAATAATGCCTCTGGGTTTGAACATCTGCCTTTCAAGGAATGTATAAAAATAAGATGTATGCTGATTGCTCTGAAAACTAAAGTATAATAGTCATCTGTATCTTGGTGTGGGGGAGTTTTCTGTCTTTTTGTTCTTCTGAACTGATAACCTCCAGACGAGCTAACACCATGCCTACAAAACTATACCCTTATCCAAAGGGTGTTTGCTGCTTTTACCTCAAATTATCTTCTTGTTTCCCTAGTCTACTCTAGTCATGTTTGTTTTAATTCATCTTCTTCTATAATGCTTTTTTACTTATCTATGGGTGATCAAAAACCCTCACCCTTGTTACGCTGCCATCCCCCATCCCCATACAAAGTGAAAGGAACTGTGTCAAGAATGGGTGTAAAGGATACAATATGTCAGTGAGAATGTAGTTGGTGACATGGTTAGGGACCCAGGAGACAGACGCTGACACGAGTAGATATTTGACAATTATTCTTTATTAATATAATGTGCGTGTAGTGCGTGAGTGAGTGAGTGCGTGGCTGTCTGGTCACTGGAGCTGAGCGTATCCTGCGGCGACCTGGCAACCCTGGAACACACAAGCACAAACAATTACAGCTGTTCGTTAGGATGAGAGACTTGAAGCTTGTGATGCTTACATGCAGGCACCACAGAATAAATCCTGCTGGCTCCGAATGCCCGTGCGATGTGGTGCTCGTGGTGCTCGACATAGCGGAGGTGAGGAGGAACTCTGTGGAGGAGGAGATGGTATCCCGTCAGCTGGGGTAGTTAATCCGCCGCCAGGGAGGTCCACCTGTGCACAGGGGAAAAGGCTAGGAGAGGATGAGTGCTGAGCTTGCTTACTTGGCTTGGCTTGACGTAATGTCCTGGTCTTGGCTTTGGCTTGAGGTCGTGATCTCGGCGCATTGCTGGGCAAAGGCAACAGACGACTCCGTGCCGAGCCATCTGCGGTTCTGGCTTTTGAAGCCCGCTGATTGCCACCTCCTGGTGTGTGCGCAGCTGATGATGATGACGATGATGGCCCAGCGGCCGCCATGACAGTACTCCCCCCTCTAGAGGTGCCTCCAGGCACCTGCCCAATCCTACCTGGATGCACCCGATGGAAATCGCGGATCAGCTGCTTGTCGAGGATCAACGCTGGGCGAATCCAGGAACGATGCTCAGGACCAAACCCCTCCCAGTCCACCAAATACTGAAGGCCCCGTCCCCGCCGGCGGACATCCAAGATGGCAGTCACCCCCCAGGCCGGATGGCCATTGATCATCCTCGGGGGAGCAGGAGCCGCGGGGGGTGGGCACAGAGGGTCGGAGATGCACAGCTTGACCTGGGAGACGTGAAAGGTGGGGCAGATGCGCATGGAAGGGGGGAGAACAAGACGGACAGACACTGGATTGACAATACGAGAAATGACAAAAAGGCCGATGAAGCGCTTGATTAACTTGCGCTTCTCAGCTGGCACACTGATGTTCCTAGTGGACAACCAAACTTTCTGACCCACCTTATATTCCGGGGCAGGTCTCCTGTGCCGGTTGGCCACCTGGATGTTGCGTTCCGTGGTCCTCAGAAGGGCTCTGCTGGTGATGGACCAGACCCGCCGACAACGCCTGGCGTGGACCTGCACTGAAGGAACCGCTACTTCCTTCTCCTCCTCAGGGAACAGTGGTGGATCAAACCCTAGTGACACCTTGAAAGGGGACATCCCCGTAGCAGAGGACACCATTGTGTTATGGGCGTACTCGATCCAAGGTAGATGCGTGCTCCAAGAAGAGGAGCAGGAGGAGATGACACAGCGCAGCGCAGCCTCCAGCTCCTGATTTGCACGCTCGCACTGGCCGTTGCTCTGCGGGTGGTACCCGGAGGAGAGGCTAGCCGTGGCCCCCAGCACGCCTTCCAGACTTGGGATACAAACTGTGGTCCTCGGTCCGAAACGATGTCAGTGGGGATTCCGTGAAGACGGACCACACGTTGGACGAGAAGGTCCGCTGTCTTCTGCGCCAAAGGCAACCTTTGGAGAGGCACAAAATGGGCCGCCTTTGAAAAACGGTCCACTATCATCAAAACTGTTGTGAAACGATCAGAGGGGGGTAGGCCAGTTACGAAGTCCATGGCTACATGGGACCAGGGGCGAGAAGGAACGGGCAAAGGGTGCAGAAGACCCGCCGGGGGGGATGATGACGTTTTCCCAGTAGCGCACTGAGCGCAGGCCCGGACATAGCTGTTGACATCCTTTCTCAACCCTGGCCACCTGAAGGCCCTCTGGATAAGATCAGTATTTCGGCCCACTCCCGGATGGCACGCCAGCCTGGACGCGTGGCCCCATTCAATTACCTGACCCCTGACAGAGCGGGGAACGAACAGACGACCCGGGGGGCCCCCACCCAGATCAGGCTCCGTCTCTTGTGCTCTTCTGACCTTCTCGCGGATTCCCCAAGACAGCGCACCCACCACACAAGAGGACGGCAGGATGGTCACCTCCTGCTCTTCGGTGGATGGTGCGTCGAACTGCCGCGAGAGGGCGTCAGGCTTGCCATTCTTGCTCCCCGGCCGGTAGGTGATAGTGAAATTAAGCCTGCCGAAGAAAAGTGACCAGCGGGCCTGGCATGCGTTCAATCGCTTGGCTGTCCTGAGGTACTCAAGGTTACGGTGGTTAGTCCAAATGACGAACGTCTGGGCAGCCCCTCCAGCCTGTGTCTCCACTCCTCCAGGGCGAGTTTCACGGCCAGCAGCTTCCTGTCTCCAATGCAGTAATTTCTCTCAGCGGGCGTCAGGCAGTGGGAGAAGTATGCACACGGCCGAATCTTGCCATCCACTGGAGAGCGCTGAGAGAGAACGGCCCCAACCCCCGAATCCGAAGCGTCCACCTCCACTAGGCACTGCAGCTCCGGGTCCACCTGGGTCAGCACGCGGGCCGAGGCAAACTCCTCCTTCAGTCTCCCAAATGCCGTGGCAGCCTCCTCATTCAAACGAAAAGGGACCTTAGGAGAAGTGAGAGCAGTCAGGGGGCGGGCGATGTTCCCAAAATTGGACACGAAGCGATGATAGAAATTGGCGAAGCCCAGGAACCCCTGGACCTGTTTCCTGGATGTGGGCGTGGGCCAATCCACCACCGCCTTGACCTTGGCCGGGTCGGGGAGCACCTGATTCCGGGCGATGATAAACCCAAGGAAAGAGGTCCGGTCAGTGTGAAATTTGCACTTTTCTGCCTTGACGAACAGCTGGTTCTCCAGGAGGCGCTGCAGGACCCGTCGCACATGCACCTGGTGCTCCTCCAACATGCGTGAGAAGATGAGGATGTCATCGAGGTAGACGAACACGAAGGAGTTGAGGAAATCCCAAAGGACGTCATTTATCAAGCACTGGAACACGGCTGGAGCGTTGGTTAACCCAAACGGCATCACCAGATATTCGAAGTGGCCGCTTGGGGTCCGAAAAGCTGTCTTCCACTCGTCGCCCTCTCTGATGTGCACCAGGTGGTAGGCGTTCCGCAGGTCTAGCTTAGTGAACCAGGATGCCCCCTGGAGGGAGTCAAAGGCACTGTTCATCAAGGGTAGTGTATATTTGTCCTTGACCGTGATTTCGTTGAGGCCCCGGAAATCGATGCAGGGGCGCAGCGAACCATCCTTCTTTCCCACAAAGAAGAACCCTGCACCCACGGCCGAGGACGAAGGACGAATAATTCCGGATGTCAGAGACTCCTTGATGTATGTATCCATGGCCTCGCGCTCCGGAGCGGACAGGCTGTATAGGTGGCTGGCCGGAAGAGGGGCCCCAGCCTTGAGGTTGATAGCGCAGTCGTAAGGACGGTGAGGGGGTAGGGACAGCGCCCGTGACTTGTTAAACACTGGCCCCAGGTCATGGTAGACTTCAGGTACCTTGGACAGGTCCGGGGGTGGCGTCGAATGTAGAGGCACCGAGACCGAGGGTGCGCACGCCACAGATTGGAGGAAGGCACTCAAACAGAAAGAACTCCACGTTGTAATACTCCCAGCTTGCCAATCAAAGGTGGGGTTATGAAGCCGGAGCCAGGGGTACGCCAGGATGACGGGTGAGGAAGAGATGGGCAAAATCAGGAACCGAATCTCCTCTCGGTGATTCCCAGAGACTATTATAGACACAGGGGCTGTCTGATGGGAAACCGATGTCAGTGACGCCTTGGACAGGGTGACAAGAATGACAGGAGGACATAGAGGTTGACAGCTGAGGCCCATCTGGGTTGCCAGGTCTCTGGAGATAAAGTTTTGCTCAGCTCCAGAGTCAACTAAGGCATGTGTGGAGTGTTCTTTGTGTTTATGGAGTAGCCTGATAGGAATGCAGCAACTAGTGAGGGGTTTTTTTCTGGTTCTTGTCCGTGAATCCCCCTACTGTGATCCACAAACCTCCTTTTAACCGGTTCGGGCATTCAGCGACCCCATGAGACCCACTGCCACAATAAAAGCATAGGCCCAGATCCCTGCAGCGCTGTCTTTCAGCCGCTGAAACTCCCGATTGCCCTATAATCATATCCTCCTGCTCCGGAAGTTCCTCTGACGAGGGCAGAGCGAGGAGGGGAGACCTAGCGGAGCAAGGGCATGGTTTACTCAAACGGGAGGCTGTCCGCCGTTCAGCCGCTCACTCCTTTAGCCTACTATCCAAGCTGATGGTGAGGGAAATTAGCTCCCCTAGCTTGTCTGGTTTGTCCCGTGCCACTAGCTCATCTTTCAGCTCGGAGTTAAGACTGCAGAGAAAGATACCACAACGCGCTGGCTCCCCCCACCCAATCTCAGTGGCTAACACCCGGAAGTCAATGGCGTAATCGGCGGCAGATCTACTGCCCTGCCGAAGACTTAGCAGCCGTTTGGTTAACACCGCGCCCCGGTCTGTATGATCAAACACCTCCATGAACTCTGCTACAAACTGCTGGTAAGTCAAAACAGGATAACTTGGCTTAGCCATAACTGTGTAAGCCCAGTCTAAGGCTCTACCCCCCAACAGGTTGGTGATATACCCTATTTTACTCTGATCAGTGGCAAAGTCCCCCGGGACGCGGAGAAACACTGACTCACATTGGAGTATAAACCCTCGTGCTTCCCCGAGCTTTCAGCTGAAGCGGGCGGGGGTTGGCACGGGAGTGAGACGATGTGTAGATGGTGCATTAGCTTGGCTAGTAGGAGCAGCTATGGGGGCTGGAAAAGCCCCGGTCGCCGGGGGGAACGTTTGGTGTCCTTCCAGACCAGAGGTGTCAAACTCATTCCATGGAGGGCCAAGACCCTGCATGTTTTACTTCCACCCAGTGTCTTCAGCAGGTGCTTTCACTGATCAGCAATCAGTGGGAAGAAATTCAGTTAAAATCACCTGTTGAAGACACTGGGTGGAGGTAAAACCTGCAGGGTCTTGGCCCACCAGGGAATGAGTTTGACACCCGTGTTCCAGACGGTCCAGCTGGCTGTTAACCTGTGTTAATTGGTTTAGAATGACTGTCTGCTGGTGTGCAATCATATCTACTTGAGCGCTAAGAGTGTTTAGGCGGCGCGACAGCGCGCTGTCAGCTGGGTCAACTGGACGGAGTCGTACTGACATGGTTAGGGACCCAGGAGACAGACGCTGACACGAGTAGATATTTGACAATTATTCTTTATTAATATAATGTGCATGTAGTGCGGGAGTGAGTGAGTGCGTGGCTGTCTGGTCACTGGAGCTGAGCATATCCTGCGGCGACCTGGCAACCCTGGAACACACAAGCACAAACAATTACAGCTGTTCGTTAGGATGAGAGACTTGAAGCTTTTGATGCTTACATGCAGGCGCCACAGATTAAATCCTGCTGGCTCCGAGTGCCCGTGCAATGTGGTGCTCGTGGTGCTCGACGTAGCGGAGGTGAGGAGGAACTCTGTGGAGGAGGAGATGGTATCCCGTCAGCTGGGGTAGTTAATCCGCCGCCAGGGAGGTCCACCTGTGCACAGGGGAAAAGGCTAGGAGAGGATGAGTGCTGAGGTTGCTTACTTGGCTTGGCTTGACGTGATGTCCTGGTCTTGGCTTTGGCTTGAGGTCGTGATCTCGGCGCATTGCTGGGCAAAGGCGACAGATGACTCCGTGCCGAGCCATCTGCGGTTCTGGCTTTTGAAACCCACTGATTGCCACCTCCCGGTGTGTGCGCAACTGATGATGATGATGATGATGACGATGACCGCCCAGCGGCCGCCATGACAGTTGGGAATGTACAATATTGAAGGATTGAGAAAAACTTGCAAATTTAAAAAAAACTTTCAGTTCACTTTTTGTCATAATTGTGACTTTTTCCTCCCAAATTTGTGACTTCCATGTAAACCTGTAACTTCCTCATAAATGTAAACATTTTCCTTGTAACTTTGCAACCTTTTCTCTAAATAGTCATTTTTCTCCTAACAAATTTTGGATTTTTTCTTTGTAAATTTGCAAGTTTCTTTTCAGAAATGTGTGACAGTTTCTAATATTTGGCAAATTTCTTCAAATGTGTAATTTTCTCTGAAACTTGCAACCTTTTCACAGAAATCTTCAACCTTTGTCTTAAGTTGTGATTGTAAATTAACATTTTTATCTCTCTTACTTTGACAATGTGATTAGATTTCAACAAATTTGTAAAGCATAAGCAATACTTTTCACTAGCTTTTCTTGAGCTCTTGGTTGCACTGCCCTCACATGTTTGGTTAGTTGGTTGTTCCAAATTGTCCCCAGACATCCCTCTCCCATAGGCCCTTAGAATAGAGGGCCAGCACTAGTGGTGGTCTTCGAGACTAGAAAATGCACTGATAAGTTTGGTTCATATCCATAAAATTTTGGGAAATGTGCAAACAATACAGATAGGAGGGTCTGGGAATCTCCAAATATGTATTGACCCTTGAGTATAAAGGAGCCCTAAACCTGCATCCTTTCTCTTGGCCAGCAGGTGGCTAGTTTTCTTGAAGCAAAAGGTCAGACTGCCTGATATTCTGTGGAAAAATGACCTTTCAAGCATCAAGAATTTTACAGATTTTGGTCTTAACTGCAAGCCTTATTCATTCATATTTATACGCTCTTTATGTAGCTACTCAATAGTTTGCATACATGGTATCATTTTTCATTTCAATTTCAATTCAACTTTATTTATATAGCGCCATTTCACAACAACAGTCATCGCATAGCACTTTCAACTGTAGGGGAAACCCCCACAGTTGCAGAAAACTCCCAGCAATCAGGCGATCCCTTGAGCAAGCAATTGGCGACGATGGAGAGGAAAAAATCCCCTTTAACAGGAAGAAACCTCCAGCAGAACCAGGCTTAGGGAGGGGCAGTCATCTGCTGCGACTGGCTGGGGGGTGAGGGGATAGAGAAGATGAAAAGAACGGACACGTAGAGCGCAAACAGCACGATGGGGACTCAATCTATGGGAGAGAACAAAAAGCTGTTAATGACCAGCAAAAAAAAAAAAATAAAATAAAAAAAATATTTAATTGAGAGTGAAGAAAGGATTCAAGCCCAGTGCATTACTGGAGGTCCCCTGGCTGTCTAAACCTATTAGCAGCATAACTAAGGGAGGGTTCAGAGACACATGATCCCTCCCTAATTGTAGGCTATATCAAAAAGGTAGGTTTTAACCCTATTCTTAATAACAGAGATTGAGTCTGACTCCCGAATCCAGATTGGCAGCTGGTTCCACAGGAGAGGAGCTTGATGCCTGAAGGCTCTGCCTCCCATTGTACTTTTGGAGATTCTAGGTATTACAAGTAATCCTGCATTTTGGGAGTGTGGTGTTCTGTTAGAATAATACAGTAGTATCAGATCTTTCAAATAAAAAGGGGCCTGATTGTTTAGAGTTTTGTAAGTAAGAAGAAGGATATTAAACTTAATTCTAAACTCTATGGGAAGCCAATGAAGGGAGGCCAGAACTGGAGAGATATGATCTCTCTTTCTAGTACCTGTTAAAACTCTTGCTGCAGCATTTTGGATCAACTGAAGACTTTTTAAAGATGTTTTGGGACAACCTGATAATAATGAGTTACAATAATCTAATCTAGAGCTAACAAAAGCGTGGATCAGTTTCTCAGCATCACTCTGAGACAAAATGCTCCTAATCTTGGCAATATTATGCAAATGATAGAAGGCAGTCTGAGAAACAAATTTAATATGTGAATTGAAAAACAGATCTTGATCAAAAATAAGTCCAAGGCTCCTCACAGAGCTATTAAGAGAAAGAGTAATCGCATCCAAACTAAAAGTTTGATTTGGAAAGGTCTTTCTAAGGTTTTTTGGACCAATAAGAATGGCTTCAGTCTTATCTGAATTTAATAGCAGAAAACTGCAAGTCATTCAAGCTTTGATTTCCTTAAGACAGGCTTCTAACTTGGCTAATTGATTACTATCATCTGGCTTCATTGACAGGTATAATTGTGTGCCATCTGCATAACAATGAAAATGTATACAGTGCTTTCTAATAATGTTGCCTAAGGGAAGCATATATAAACTAAAAAGAGTAGGGCCTAGCACAGATCCCTGTGGAACTCCATGACTGAGCTTTGAGTGGAAAGAAAACTGACATGAACAAACTGGAACCTATCAGATAAATAAGATCTAAACCACTGCAACGAAGTTCCATTAAGTCCAATATAGTGTTCTAATCTATCGAGTAGAATATTATGATCGATAGTATCAAAAGCTGCAATCAGGTCTAAAAGGACAAGAACAGAAACAAGTCCATTATCAGATGCAATAAGGAGGTTATTAGTGACCTTCACTAAGACTGGTTCAGTACTATGATGGATTCTAAACCCAGATTGAAACTCTTCAAGTAAACCATTTCCCTGCAGGTGGTCAAATAATTGCGTAGCAACAAATCTTTCTAAGATTTTTGAAATGAGAGGGAGATTAGAGATTGGTCTATAGTTAGCTAAAACTCCTGGATTCAGCATTGGCTTTTTGATTAAGGGTTTAATTACAGCCGTTTTAAAAGCCTATGGTACATAGCCGAAAGTTAATGAAGAATTGATTATTTGAAGAAAAAAGCTACCAATAAGTTGGAAGACTTTTTTTAAATAACCTGGTAGGAATAGGGTCTAAAAGACAAGTTGAAGGATTGGATGAGGAAATTATTTTGTCTAACTCTAAAAGGTCAATTGGAGTAAACTCATCCAAACAGATACCAATTGAAGGAGTTGTAGTAGTTACTGTATTTAAGTTAACGGTGAGAATAATCTGATTGATTTTATCTCTGATAGATAAAATTTTATTATTGAAAAAGTTCATAAAGTCCTGACTAGTAAGCTCTAAGGGAATGCTAGGATTGAAAGAGTCCTGACTCTTTGTCAGCCTGGCTACAGTGCTGAAAAGAAACCTAGGATTATTCTTGTTGTCTTCTATTAATGCAGAATAATAACTCATTATCCAACTTTTAAATTCCGGTTTTAAATTCCGGAATTTCCTTCACATCCTTCACATCCTGGTCACGTGCTGTTTGCTCCCCTCCCCTCAGGTAGAAGGCTTCGGTCCATTCGGACTAAAACCTCCCGGCACATGAACAGCTTTTTCCCCTCTGCCATCAGACTGCTGAACACTAAGTGACTTTTGACTCTCGTGCACTATGTACAGCAGCTCAACCAGACTCATGTCAATCATCACTGTTTTTCTGTTGCTTTATTGACTGCACTATGTGGTACTTCACATTATCTGCTACATGCTAATTTTTTAAAACTGCCTTGACTAGTACTACTCATTATTACTAGTATTATTATTATTATTATTACTTATTATTACTTATTTTTCTACACTTATTGCACGTTTCTAGTCCTTTAGTTTTTTAGTTTATCCCTTTTTCTCATTATGTTTTTAATGTTGCAGCATGGCACCGAGACAAATTCCTAGTTTGTGTATTACATGAACAATGGCAATAAATCTGATTCTGATTCTGATTCTGATTCTGATTCTAAATTCCCATTTCTTGGTCACGTTGGATGATCGTGGTCTTTTCATTTCTTTAAGAGCGATATTAGCCCCGCCTTCCGAGCAGAGTGCCGAGGCGCGCACCTGGTTTTTCAGTCTTTTGCGATCTGAGAGCGGACGAGAGAGGCTGTGGACAATCTGTGTGGAGACCTGTGGGTCTTCTTGGTGAGTTTAATTTAGAAAGATGCTGTAAATAAATCTAAACACTGTCCAAACACTAATTTGAAACCTTTATTATCCTAAGTTGACGGGAGCACGAGCTTGAGAGGCCGTGAGGCTGTGACTTTTGCCGTGTCCACCGTGTCCACCACTTTTGCCGTGTCCACCGTGCTGCACGGTGGCGCAGTGGTTAGCACTGCGGCAGCACAGTTTACCCTTGGCCGGGGGATTGTGGGGATCGTGGGATCGTGGGTTCGATCCCAGCCCCCGACCAACAGTGATCTGTGTGGAGTTTGCATGTTCTCCCCGTGTTGCGTGGGTTTACTCCGGGATTTCTCCGGTTTCCTCCCACATGCCAAAAACATGCATGTTAGGTTAATTGGCTGTTCTAAATTGTCCCTAGATATCTGTTTCCTATAGGCCCTTAGAATAGAGGGTTAGTATTAATGAAAGCGCTTTGAGTGGTCTTTGTGACTAGAAAAGCGCTATATAAGTGCAGGTTAGTTAGTTAGTGTCCATGCTGACATCTCATCTTGATGAGTGAAAACCGAGTGTGTACTACAGTGGGGGAAAAAAAGTATTTAGTCAGCCACCAATTGTGCAAGTTCTCCCACTTAAAAGATGAGAGAGGTCTCCAATTTTCATCATAGGTATACCTCAACTATGAGAGACAAAATGAGGGGAAAAAAAGCCAGAAAATCACATTGAAGGATTTTTAATGAATTAATTGGTAAATTCCTTGGTAAAATAAGTATTTGGTCACCTACAAACAAGCAAGATTTCTGGCTCTCACAGACCTGTAACTTCTTCTTTAAGAGGTTCCTCTGCCCTCCACTCGTTACCTGTATTAATGGCACCTGTTTGAACTCATTATCAGTATAAAAGACACCTGTCCACAACCTCAAACAGTCAGACTCCAAACTCCACTATGGCCAACACCAAAGAGCTGTCAAAGGACACCAGAAACAAAATTGTAGACCTGCACCAGGCTGGGAAGACTGAATCTGCAATAGGTAAGCAGCTTGGTGTGAAGAAATCAACTGTGGGAGCAATTATTAGAAAATGGAAGACATACAAGACCACTGATAATCTCCCTCGATCTGGGGCTCCACACAAGATCTCACCCCGTGAGGTCAAAATGATCACGAGATCGGTGAGCAAAAATCCCAGAACCACACGGGGGGACCTAGTGAATGACCTGCAAAGAACTGGGACCAAAGTAACAAAGGCTACATCAGTAACACACTACGCCGCCAGGGACTCAAATCCTGCAGTGCCAGACGTGTCCCCCTGCTTAAGCCAGTACGTGTCCAGGCCCGTCTGAAGTTTGCTAGAGAGCATTTGGATGATCCAGAAGAGGATTGGGAGAATGTCATATGGTCAGATGAAACCAAAATAGAACTTTTTGGTAAAAACTCAATTTGTCGTGTTTGGAGGAGAAAGAACACCATACCCACTGTGAAGCATGGGGGTGGAAACATCATACTTTGGGGATGTTTTTCTGCAAAGGGACCAGGACGCCTGATCCATGTAAAGGAAAGAATGAATGGGGCCATGTATCGTGAGATTTTGAGTGAAAACCTCCTTCCATCAGCAAGGGCATTGAAGATGAAACGTGGCTGGGTCTTTCAGCATGACAATGATCCCAAACACACCGCCCGGACAATGAAGGAGTGGCTTCGTAAGAAGCATTTCAAGGTCCTGGAGTGGCCTAGCCAGTCTCCAGATCTCAACCCCATAGAAAATCTTTGGAGGGAGTTGAAAGTCCGTGTTGCCCAGCGACAGCCCCAAAACATCACTGCTCTAGAGGAGATCTGCATGGAGGAATGGGCCAAAATACCAGCAACAGTGTGTGAAAACCTTGTGAAGACTTATGGAAAACGTTTGACCTCTGTCATTGCCAACAAAGGGTATATAACAAAGTACTGAGATGAACTTTTGTTATTGACCAAATACTTATTTTACCAAGGAATTTACCAATTAATTCATTAAAAATCCTTCAATGTGATTTTCTGGATTTTTTTTTTCTCATTTTGTCTCTCATAGTTGAGGTATACCTATGATGAAAATTGGAGACCTCTCTCATCTTTTAAGTGGGAGAACTTGCACAATTGGTGGCTGACTAAATACTTTTTTTCCCCACTGTAAATGAAACATGCTAACGCATGCTGTTAGCATTATGCTAATGCTAATCGCGAGTGGATTTTTCCTGTTTAAAAGCAATCATAAAGGCTATTTTTGTGTCTGTATGATTTTCCTAAATGTGATTTCAGTTCACAACAGTATGCTGAAGTACTTTTAGTTCTTTTGCACTATTTCTGTCAAATGTAATGTGTAGTTTGATGCTAAAAGCACATTGTGTTGGGCTCCTATGTAAATTCATAGGTTATGCTAAACCCATTAGCTCAGACAGGGTTTTACTGATTTTAAAAGGGGATATTGGAAGTAATGGGACAGTATATTCCCTGGTCATGTGATAAATTAATTGTAATTCATTTCATGATTTACAAAGACAAGGTTCAAAAGGATTAATCATAATTTCATGGTTAAATGATGTAGAGATATAAAGAGAAATTCATTTATTTGGGTATATGAGAAAAAAAGTATGTCATGTACTACCAGAAAGATTGTGAGAAAAGAACACATGCATGTAAGATGTGAAATATGAATTGTAAGATATAACTATATTACTGGATTGTAGCAATAGTAATATGAGGGAAGAATTTAAACACTAAGCTATAGTGTTATATAAGAAGAGATTGGAAAATGAATTATTCTAGCTGTAAACAATAATACCATTATTGTTGTGCAGGCTAGGGTTTTTTTTGTTGCTGATTAAGAACCTTCTGGATCCTGGATTCTCTCCGAATGGAGATGGCGAGCCTGACTCTAGACCTGAACCAAGACTGAACCGAGATCTGAGCCAAGATCTCGATTGAAGAACATCCTTCCTCTCTCCAGTGCACAGAATTCAAAGTGGTAGTAACTCAAGCCGCCTCTTTAAAAGAGGAAAAGAAACCTGAGTCTGGAAATACAAGATATCTTGACTGGTCAAACGACTAAAACAAAAAGACAAACAAACACTGAGCTCAGTAAGACATTTTTGGGGTTATATTTGATGCTGGCCGTTGTTATATTTGTATATTTGTAAATTGTTTGTATACTCTGTTCTCTTTATCTTTAAAAATAAAAACCATTATTGCTCATTTCTTGCCTCCAGCTATTTCATTCCACACTCATTTTAATTCCCTATTGTAATCCTTACGAACCTAGCAACTGGTCTACACTTAATAATTTCCCTTACCTAATTAACATAAGGCAAGGGTTACATAAGTCCAGTGTTTTATTGTCTCTAGTGTGCCATGTGACATACTGGGTGAATGTGGGCAGAATGGGGGACAGTGAAATATGGTTGAAATCACCGGAGATGAGGAGAAGAGCATCTGGGTGTTCTGTCAGCAGCCTGCCAGTTACTGAGTGAATGATGTCACGCGCTGTCCCCGCGTTCACCGTCGGATTTGCATAAATAACAATGCAGATCACGTGTGAGTATTCCCTCGGGAGATAGATAGGCCGCATGCTAACAGCTAGCAACTCAATGTTTTTGCTACAGTGATGTTGTTTAACCGTGATATGTCCCAGTCTTCACCTGCTGTTATTGACATACATTATCACTCCTCCGCCCCTTGCCTTCCCACTGTCTGGTGTCCGGTCTGCCCGTATTGCGTGGAAACCCTCCAGTTCGATGTTAGCATCTGTTGCTAGTTCTGTTAGCCACATCTCAGTAAACAACATCAAGCTAATCTCTCTGAAGACACTCTTGTAGCGGGAGATGGCCGCTGGCTCGTCGGTCTTATTGAATAGCGATCGAACGTTCCCCATAATAACAGATGGAAGGACAGATCTGTACCTTAAATTTCTCGCCCGCCGTCCTGCTCCAGCACAGCATCGATGTCATTTCTGTCTTATTTCACCCGGTATGTTGAAGTCTTGCGCCAGCATCTTGGTCCGGTTAAGTGCTAGCAGCTGGTCTCTGCTGTAACATATCCTGCTAAAAACAGTGGCTCCGTCTGCCGGCTCAGGAGACATTTGGGCGATCCGTGTGTCCATCCAATGTAGAAGGTGTCGCCAGATCAGAAAGATTAGCAAGAGAAGCGAGACAGTAAATGGAAATAGGAAGAAATTGATGCGCTGTTGCAAAAAGGCAGCCTACTCGTGTGGCACCGGAAGTAGAGTCGGAGCCGGAGTGATTTCTCCAAGCTAAAAAGATTTCATCTAAATGAGTGGAGCGCCATTTTCTTTCTAATTGATGAGTTTTCTGTTTTAAGCTACGAGTTTCTGCGTTGAACCAAGGGGTTAGAAATCTCTGATTAGACTTTTTCTTTTTTAAAGGGGCCACCAAGTCTAGAGTCTGATGCAGAGAAGCTGCAACACTATCTACCATGCTATCAATTACAGAAGGAGCAAGCTGTCTATAGCTTATTTCCGCTGTGTTGACATATGGCATAGAGGAAACAATCTGCATAAATTTGGTAACAACATCATCTGAAAGGCATCTACTGTAGTAATATTTTTCTTTAGGAGCCAAATAGTCAGAAATAGTAAAATCAAAGGTTAACAGACAATGGTCTGACAGTACAGGGTTATGAGGAGACACTACCAGATTTTCTGTTTCTATGCCATATGTCAGAACAAGGTCCAACGTATGGTGGAGATAATGGGTAGAATTTCCTACTTTCTGAGAAAACCCCATTGAGTCTAATATTGAATTAAATGCCATATTAAGGCAATTACTATCTACATCTACATATAGATTAAAGCCCCCTACTATAATTATTCTATCTGATTTCAGCACTAAATCAGCTAAGAATTTGGCAAATTTGGATAAAAACTCTGAGTAGGTTGATGGAGGACGATAAACTATGTCAAATAAAATTGGGTTTAGCCTAAAATTGCTAAAATGTCCAATACTGAGGACCATGCCCTCAAAGGATTGATAACATGTTTTTTTGCTTTACATTAACTAGTAATTTGGAATGGTAAATTGTTGCTACTCCTCCTCCATGACCTGAACTTCTGGGATTTTGACAGTTTAAATAATCAGAGGGAGTTGATTCATTCAAACCAACATAATCCTCTTGCCCTTACCAAGTCTCTGTTAGAGATATTAAATCAATTTGATCATCAATTAACAGATCATGGACTAACAGAGACTTGGGAGTTAGAGACCTAATATTTAACAAACCACATTTAATTTTTAAATTATGAGGAGGAACAGAGGCCAAACCATTAAATTTAGAGGCTTCATGTTTAATTTGAGTTTTACCAACTTTTTGTTTATTCACGTTAGGATTCTTATACAATATATTTTTATTTACTTTGGAGGGAGCAGACAATGATTCTCTGATGGGGAAGACAGGGGCTAAGTTGAGGGGTGACGGATGAAAAGGAGCTGCAGAGAGGCATGTAAGACTGCAACTCTGCTTCCTGGTCCCAACTCTGAGTTGTCAAGGTTTTGGAAATTTGGATAAAAATGATGCCAGATTGTTAGATAAATGAGATGCACCATCCAAAGTGGGATGGACGCCGTCTCATCTAATAAGACCAGGTTTTCCCCAAAATGAGCTCCAATTATCGATATAGCCCACATTGTTTGCAGGACACCACACAGACAGCCAGCGGTTGAAGGATGACAAGCGGCTAAATATGTCATCATTGGTCAGATTGGGGCTGCACGGTGGCGCAGTGGTTTAGCACTGTGGCAGCACAGTTTTACCCTCAGCCGGGGGATCGCGGGGATCATGAGATCGTGGGTTCGATCCCAGCCCCCGACCAACAGTGAGCTGTGTGGAGTTTGCATGTTCTCCCCGTGTTGCATGGGTTTACTCCGGGATTTCTCTGGTTTCCTCCCGCATACCAAAAACATGTAGGTTTAGGGCGCTCGCGCACGCAGCGACCAGCAGCCGGTGGCTTGTCACCAGACTGCAAACCAAATCTACCTACGGGTACAAATAAGTAACAAAAAAAAAAAAAAAAAAAAGATTGGGAAGGGGCCGCCGGACCGGCGGCGCCACACGAGTTGGCTGCCCTTTGCAACTGCCTTTTCTTAGCTTCCTTCTTCTTTCTACACCTTTCACTCTATATATATATATATATATCACGGACACACAGATCGCCCCAAGGGTCTCCCGAGTCGACGGACGGAGCCACTGTTTGCAGCGGGGGACGATACTGGGAATGACTCTAGCTGGCTAGCTAGCTCCAACCGCCACCTGGTGCTAACGGAGAAGCTCGACATGCCGAGGAACTGTGGCGAAAACGACGCGGGTGCCGGGCTGGAGTTTTGGCGGCGTGCAAGAAATATAAGACTGAATAATAAAGAGCGATGGCAAGAACCAAGCAGACCGCCCGTAAATCTACTGGAGGAAAAAGCCCCCCAGGAAGCAGCTAGCCACCAAGGCTGCTCGAAAAAAGCGCTCCGGCCACCGGCGGAGTGAAGAAGCCTCACCGTTACAGGCCCGGTACCGTGGCTCTGAGAGAGATCCGTCGCTACCAGAAATCCACGGAGCTGCTCATCCGTAGGCTGCCCTTCCAGCGCCTGGTGAGGGAGATTGCTCAGGACTTCAAGACCGACCTGCGCTTCCAGAGCTCCGCCGTCATGGCTCTGCAGGAGGCCAGCGAGGCCTACCTGGTGGGTCTCTTCGTAGACACCAACCTGTGCGCCATCCACGCCAAGAGGATCACCATCATGCCCAAAGACATCCAGCTGGCCCGCCGCACCCGCGGAGGGAGAGAGAGCTTAGACTTTCTGCTGCACATTCACCAACCACAATGCTCTGCACTGTGTGTCTATATATCAGAATCAGAATCAGAATCAGAATCAGCTTTATTGGCCAAGTATGCACAACACATACAAGGAATTTGACTTTGGCTAAAAACTTGCTCTCGTTGTTCAGGTGGAGGATTTAAATAAGGATTCAATGACAACAGAGTATGTACAGTAAATTACAGTCTGTCCATGTTTCTATAAAAGGATGCAAATATATACAGGAATATATGCAGTTATTTACTCAGACTAACCACACTTTGCAGAAATATATGAAAAAATATACAATCATACAGTATTTCAATGTGGACTCAGATTCAGTGATATAATGTGAATGAAGTAAAAAGCAGTGTGAGAGTTATGTGCAATGTAATAATGGATGAAAGGTCATGAGTACAGCAAACAGGTAGGACTAGGTGAATGTTAGGAGTTCATCAGAGTGATGGCTTGAGGAAAGAAACTGTTCCTGTGACGGGTGGTTTTGACCTTCAGTGATCTGTAACGACGACCAGAAGATAGAAGTTCAAACAGTTTGTGGCCGGGGTGTGATGGGTCAGCACAGATGTTTCCCGCCCGTTTCCTGGTTATGGACCGATATAAGTTCTCAATGGAGGGTAGGTCGGTACCAATGATCCTCTCCGCAGACTTAATGATCCGCTGCAGTCTGGTCTTGTCCTGTTTAGTGGCAGATCCAAACCAGACAGTGATGGAAAAGCAGAGGACAGATTGGATGATGGCGGTGTAGAAGACAACCAGCAGCTCCTGAGGCAAATCAAACTTCTTGAGCTGACGCAGAAAAAACAACCTCTGCTGGGCCTTTTTCCGGACAGTGTCTATATGGGAGGACCACTTCAGGTTCCGGGAGATTGTGGTACCCAGAAACTTGAAGCAGTCCACAGTGGACACTGTGCTGTTGAGGATGGTGAGTGGGGGGAATGAAGGGGGGTGTCGCCTGAAATCCACAGTCATCTCCACTGTTTTGGCTGGGTTAAGTTCAAGATGGTTCTGGCTGCACCAGAGGATCAGCTGCTCCACCTCCCGCCTGTATGCAGACTCATCATCATCCCAGATCAAACCGATGACTGTGGTGTCGTCCGCAAACTTCAGGAGCTTCACCGAAGGGTCCTCTGAGGTGCAGTCGTTGGAGTAGAGGGAGAAGAGCAGTGGGGAAAGGACACATCCTTGGGGGGCGCCAGTACTAATTTTTCGGGAGCTGGATGTAAATCTCCCTAGCTTCACCTGTTGCCACCTGTCAGTCAGAAAGCTGGAGATCCACTGGCAGGTGGAGGGGGGCACCTTGAGCTGGAGGAGTTTCTAATGAAGAATGCCTGGGATGATGGTGTTGAACGCTGAGCTGAAGTCGACAAACAGGATCCTGGCGTACGTCCCTGGGGAGTCGAGGTGTTGCAGGATGTAATGTAGTCCCATATTCACTGCATCATCCACTGACCTGTTTGACCGGTAGGCAAACTGCAGTGGGTCCATCAGGGGGCCTGTGATGACCTTCAGGTGGTTCAGCACCAATCTCTCCAAGGATTTCATGACCACAGAGGTCAGGGCAACAGGTCTGTAGTCGTTTAATCCTGTAATAGAGGGTTTCTTGGGAACTGGAATGATGATGGAGCGTTTGAAGCAGGAAGGCACTTCACGCAGCTCCAGTGATCTGTTAAAGATCCGGGTGAAGATGGGGGCCAACTCGTTGGAGCAGACTCTCAGGCAGGACGGAGACACACCATCAGGTCCTGCAGCCTTCTTGATCTTTTGTCTCTGAAAGGCCCGGCGCACCTCCTCTTCACAGATCATTAGTGCTGGTGGGAGGTCAGAGTGGAGGAGGGATGGAGTTCCTGGGGCTGCAGATAATCCTTTTGTGTGGGTGGGAGGTGAGAACTGTAGGTTCTTTTCAAACCTGCAGTAAAAGCTGTTTAGGTCATTAGCCAGCTGGAGGTTTTCCGCAGGGTGGGGGGATGGTCTCCTGTAGTTGGTGATATTCCGTAGGCCTCTCCAGACAGAAGCAGAGTTGTTAGCTGAGAAGCTTTTTTGTAACTTCACACTGTAGCTCCTCTTAGCAAGCCTGATCTCCTTCGTCAGCATGTTTCTGGCCCGCTTGTACAGAGTCCAGTCACCAGTCCTGTAGGCCTCCTCCTTGGTCTGACGTAGCTGCTTCAGTTTAGGAATGAACCAGGGTTTATTGTTGTTGTATATGCAGAAGGTCTTGGTCTGCACACACATGTCCTCGCAGAAACAGATGTATGACGTCACAGTGTCAGTGAGTTCATTTAGGTTAATGGGTGCAGCTTCAAAAACACTCCAATCTGTACAGTCAAAGCAGGCTTGTAACTTCAGCTTTGATTCCTCAGTCCATTTCTTCACAGTCCTTACAACAGGCTTGGAAGTTTTTAGTTTCTGTCTGTATGTTGGAATAAGATGGAGCAGACAGTGGTCAGAAAAACCCAGAGCTGCACGGGGGACGGCATGATAGGCATTCCTTAAAACTGTGTAACAGTGGTCAAGTGTATTTGTGTCCCTGGTGGGACATTTAATATGCTGTCTGTATTTAGGAAGCTCATTTGTGAGATTAGCTCTATTGAAATCACCCAGAATGATAAGCAGAGAGTCTGGATGTTTTTCCTCCACCTCTGCTATCTGGTCAGCGAGGTGCTGCAGTGCCTCCGTTGTACAAGCAGCAGGCGAGATATAAATTCCGACCAGAATAAATGAGGAGAACTCTCGCGGTGAATAAAAGGGTTTACAGTTTATGAACAGTGACTCTAGGTTAGGACTACAAAACTTCTTCAACACTGTGACATCAGTACACCAACCTTCGTTTATGTAGAAGCAGATTCCACCACCCTTAGTCTTTCCAGAGAATTCTCGGCTGCGATCAGCGCGAAACAGTTGGAATCCGTCCAGACGCACCGCGCTGTCCGGGATGTGTTCACTCAGCCAGGACTCCGTGAAACAAAGGGCGTCAGATCTGCTAAAATCCCGGTTTTTGTGAGTCAGGAGCAGCAGTTCATCCATTTTGTTCGCCAAACTGCGGATATTTGCTAGATGGATCGATGGGAGTGGCGTGCGAAATCCTCGTTTCTTCAACCTTACTAGCGCACCGGCACGTTTACCACGCCGCCTTCGTTTCCGGCCAGCGCCAATAGCCGCTGCTCCCACAGCTAAGATCGACTGAAAAAACTTCAGATCAGCAGCAGTAACTGGCGGAGAAGTTGCATTGGGAGGTAGTCTGAGTGAAAGTAGTTCCTCCCTTGAATAGGTGATTCGGACAGAAGAGCAGAAGTCCAAAAAAACACACAAAATTATCAAAAACATCAGAGAGCAGAAGCCAGTGGCTGCCATCCGCGGCGCTATCTTGGATTTTTATATATATATATATATATATATATATATATAGTATATATATATATATATACAGTGGCGAAAAAAAAGTATTTAGCCAGCCACCAACTGTGCAAGTTCTCCCACTTAAAAGATGAGAAAGGTCTCCAATTTTCATCATAGGTATACTTCAACTATGAGAGACAAAATGAGAAAAAAAAATCCAGAAAATCACATTGAAGGATTTTTAATGAATTAATTGGTAAATTACTTGGTAATATAAGTATTTGGTCAATAACAAAAGTTCATCTCAATACTTTGTTATATACCCTTTGTTGGCAATGACAGAGGTCAAATGTTTTCCATTGTCTTCACAAGGTTTTCACACACTGTTGCTGGTATTTTGGCCCATTTCTTCATGCAGATCTCCTCTAGAGCAGTGATGTTTTGGGGCTGTCGCTGGGCAACACAGACTTTCAACTCCCTCCAAAGATTTTCTATGGGGTTGAGATCTGGAGACTAGCTAAGCCACTCCAGGACCTTGAAATGCTTCTTACGAAGCCACTCCTTCGTTGTCCGGGCAGTGTGTTTGGGATCATTGTCATGCTGAAAGACCCAGCCATGTTTCATCTTCAATGCCCTTGCTGATGGAAAGAGGTTTTCACTCAAAATCTCACGATACATGGCCCCATTCATTCTTTCCTTTACACGGATCAGTCGTCCTGGTCCCTTTGCAGAAAAGCAGACCCAAAGTATAATGTTTTCACCCCTATGCTTCACAGTGGGTATGGTGTTCTTTCTCCTCCAAACACGACAAGTTGAGTTTTTACCAAAAAGTTCTATTTGGGTTTCATCTGACCATATGACATTCTCCCAGTCCTCTTCTGGATCATCCAAATGTTCTCTAGCGAACTTCAGACGGGCCTGGACATGTGCTGGCTTAAGCAGGGGGATACGTCTGGCACTGCAGGATTTGAGTCCCTGGTGGCGTAGTGTGTTACTGATGTAGCCTTTGTTACTTTGGTCCCAGCTCTCTGCAGGTCATTCACTAGGTCCCCCCATGTGGTTCTGGGATTTTTGCTCACCGTTCTCATGATCATTTTGACCTCACGGGGTGAGATCTTACGTGGAGCCCCAGATCGAGGGAGATTATCAGTGGTCTTGTATGTCTTCCATTTTCTAATAATTGCTCCCACAGTTGATTTCTTCACACCAAGCTGCTTACCTATTGCAGATTCAGTCTTCCCAGCCTGGTGCAGGTCTACAATTTTGTTTCTGGTGTCCTTTGTCAGCTCTTTGGTCTTGGCCATAGTGGAGTTTGGAGTCTGACTGTTTGAGGTTGTGGACAGGTGTCTTTTATACTGATAAAGAGTTCAAACAGGTGCCATTAATACAGATAACGAGTGGAGGACAGAGGAACCTCTTAAAGAAGAAGTTACAGGTCTGTGAGAGCCAGAAATCTTGCTTGTTTGTAGGTGACCAAATACTTATTTTACCAAGGAATTTACCAATTAATTCATTAAAAATCCTTCAGTGTGATTTTCTGGATTTTCGTTTTTCTTATTTTGTCTCTCATAGTTGAGGTATACCTATGATGAAAATTGCAAACCTCTCTCATCTTTTAAGTGGGAGAACTTGCACAATTGGTGTCTGACTAAATACTTTTTTGCCCCACTGTATATATATATATATATATATATATATATATATATATATATATATATATATATATAGTATATATATATATGTACATACGTATACTAGCTGTTCTTGTTTTTTTCTTGCCTTCTGATTGTTGCTCTGAGTGTTGCTATCCCTGTGCTGTTGCAATCCTGGAATTTCCCCATTGTGGGACTAATAAAGGCTTATCTTATCTTATTGTTTTGGCAAAGTCACACACCGATTCCACATTAATTTTTGTGACTTCCAGCTGCCGGAGTTGAACGTCATGAATGCCGGCGTGGATAACAATTGTGGAGTATTTACAGTTACTTTTAGCCAGCATTTTCAACTTTGGCTCGATGTCGCCTGCTCTGGCCCCAGGAATGCATTTGACTATGGCTGCTGGAATCTCTAGGTTCACGTTTCTGACTACAGAGTTGCCAATGATCAGAGTTTTTTCCTCAGCGGGTGTGTCGCTGAGCGGGGGAAAAAGATTAGAAACATGAACAGGTTGGTAGTGAACCGGGGCTTTGCGACTAGGCTTCCTTCTCATCGTTACCCACCCAGTCTCCTTGCTGCTGAGGAGGACCAGAGGACCGCTAACAGGCCGCCCTATGCTAGGCAGCTCTGCTGCAGCTAAGGGATGTCCGTCAAGATTAAGTGGTGCAGACGGTGTTTCAATGCAGTGCAGCCAGGATTCCAAATCAGACAACCTCGCCTCGAGCGCCTCAAATATACAACATTTATTACATTTACCGTTATCACTAAAAGAGGCGGCAGCGCGGTGGAGCAGTGGTTAGCACTGCGGCAGCACAGCAACTCACCCTTGGCCGGGGGATTCTGGGTTCGATCCCAGCCCCCGACCAACAGTGATCTGTGTGGAGTTTGCATGTTCTCCCCGTGTCTGCGTGGGTTTACTCCGGGATTTCTCCGGTTTCCTCCCACATGCCAAAAACATGCAAGTTAGGTTAATTGGCATCAAACTGGGGATTCTAAATTGTCCTTAGGTATGACTGTGAGAGTGAATGGTTGTCTGTCTCTCTGTGTTGGCCCTGCGATGGACTGGCGATCTGTCCAGGGTGTCCCCTGCATCCCGCCCAAAGATGCTGGGATAGGCTCCAGCCCCCCCGCGACCCGAAAAGGATTAAGCGGAAGAAGATGAATGAATGAATGAATGACTAAAAGAGGCAGAGGTGTAGCTAAACATCTGACAGAGAGAGTACACCAGAGGAGAAGGGGAAGGAGAGCTAGTAGCCATAGCAAGTGGCTAACCCAAAGCTAACAAAAACGCCGATGAAAGGTGAACAGAAGGCTAAAGAGGGTGATTAGATGACACTGAGTGCACACACAGGTGCAGAAGGCTTGAAAAACAGAAGTGAGAGCTAATGATAGAAGGAAAAAAGTGATTAAAATAAAATTAAAGGCAAAATCCTCAGGAGAATGAGGAGAGCTAATGAAAGAGCAAACCACAGACAGCCAGCAACACAGGAAGTGATGATACGTTACCACAGGAAGCGATCATCTACTGTCATCTTTTACTACAGGATAACTTCCAGAGATGTGCAATTAATGCCTCTATCTGTGTTTTAATATGGATTTTCACTCATATGTTTTTGTGTTGTTTTTTTTTTAAATTTTAGATGAGAAAGCAGAATCAGAATCAGAATCAGAATCAGAATCAGGTTTATTGCCATTGTTCATGTGATACACAAACTAGGAATTTGTCTCGATGCCATGCTGCAACATTAAAAACATAATGAGAAAAAGGGATAAACTAAAAAACTAAAGGACTAGAAACGTGCAATAAGTGTAGAAAAATAAGTAATAATAAGTAATAATAATAATAATACTAGTAATAATAAGTAGTACTAGTCAAGGCAGTTTTAAAAAATTAGCATGTAGCAGATAATGTGAAGTACCACATAGTGCAGTCAATAATGCAACAGAAAAACAGTGATGATTGACATGAGTCTGGTTGAGCTGCTGTACATAGTGCACGAGAGTCAAAAGTCACTTAGTGTTCAGCAGTCTGATGGCAGAGGGGAAAAAGCTGTTCATGTGCCGGGAGGTTTTAGTCCGAATGGACCGAAGCCTTCTACCTGAGGGGAGGGGGGCAAACAGCACGTGACCAGGATGTGAAGGATCGGCTATGATCCGGCCAGCACGCCTCCGGGTCCTGGAGATGTACAGGTCCTGGAGAGATGGGAGCTTGCAGCCTATCACCTTCTCAGCAGTGCGCACGACGCGCTGCAGCCTTAGTCTGTCCCTGGCAGTGGCTCCTGCGTACCACACAGTTATGGAGGAGGTGAGGATGGACTCGATGATGGCCGTGTAGAACTGCACTAACATCTTGGTGGGTAGCTTGAGCTTCCTCAGCTGCCGCAGAAAGAACATCCTCTGCTGGGCCTTTTTGATGAGGGAGCTGATGGTTGGCTCCCATTTGAGGTCTCGGGTGATGGTGGTGCCCAAGAAGCGGAAGGAATCTGCAAAGGTGATGGGAGAGCCTGTGATGGTGAGGGGGGGCAGGGGGGATGTGACTTTCCTGAAGTCCACAATCATCTCCGCTGTCTTCAGAGCATTCAGCTGCAGGTTGTTGTGGCTGCACCAGGACACCAGCTGGGCCACCTCTTCCCTGTAGGCGGACTCGTCGCCGTTGGAGATGAGCCCGATGAGGGTGGTGTCGTCCGCAAACTTAATCAGCTTAACAGACTGGTGGGAGGAGGTGCAGGAGTTGGTATAAAGGGAGAAGAGTAGGGGGGAAAGTACACAGCCCTGGGGTGATCCAATGCTGATGCTAACAGAGTCTGAGACAGACTTCCCCAGCCGCACATGCTGTCTCCGGTCCGTCAGGAAGTCGGTGATCCACCTGCAGAGGGAGTCAGGCACGTTAACTAACTAACTAACTAACCTGCACTTATATAGCGCTTTTCTAGTCACAAAGACCACTCAAAGCGCTTTCATTAATACTAACCCTCTATTTTAAGGGCCTATAGGAAACAGATATCTAGGGACAATTTAGAACAGCCAATTAACCTAACATGCATGTTAAGCAGGGACAGCTTGTCCTGGAGCAGATCGGGGCGGATGGTGTTGAATGCGGAGCTGAAGTCCACAAACAGAATCCTGGCGTAGGTTCCCGGGGAGTCCAGGTGCTGCAGGATGGAGTGGAGGGCCAGGTTGACTGCGTCGTCCACAGACCTGTTAGCACGGTAGGCAAACTGCAGCGGGTCTAGGAGGGGTGTGGTGATGGACTTGAGGTGAGACAGGACCAGGCGCTCAAAGGACTTCATGACTACAGAGGTGAGCGCTACAGGTCTGTAGTCGTTAAGTCCAGTAATCCGTGGCTTCTTGGGGACAGGGATGATGGTGGAGGATTTGAGGCAGGTCGGCACGTGACATTGCTTAAGGGAGGTGTTAAAAATGTCTGTGAAGACAGGAGCCAGCTCTTTCACACAGTGTCTCAGGGTGGAGGGAGACACACCGTCCGGCCTGGGGGCCTTGCGCGGGTTCAGTCTGGAGAACTGTCTGTGCACGTCCTGCTCACTGATGACAAGGGGAGGGGGGAGGAGGAGGAGGGGGGGGGGGACCACTCTTGATGAATTAGGGGCTGAGGAGGCAGAGGAGCTGGGTGGAGTGGGTGAGTTGGACACAGCTGACGAGGTGTCAAAACGGGCATAGTGTTGGGACAGTCTTTGACAAAGGGCTTTGTCATCCTGACCTTTAGAAGCCTGAGGCCGATAGTTGGTGATTTGCCTCAGCACACCGACACACAGCACACCGACCTCTCAGCTGTAAGGCTGAGAGCATTGTGATCAATTATCTTAGTTTTACTGTTAGATTCACTCCCTGCTTGTTAAAGAGGATGCCAACTCACAAAATGCCTAACTTAAGACTTCAAGACAGTAAACCTTAAATGACTTAGTAACTTTTCTGTCCGTGCCTGTCCCACTCTCCCCTCTCTCCCCACTCTCTAATATCAAACTTGTTCTTTTTCATCATCTTGTAGGGGAGGATACCCATTGTGTTGCTAATTGGGGGACCCCCCTGGGTGCCCTTGTGGGTGTTTGAGCCCAATGGACAAATTGCTGACAAAGGAAGTATTAGTCCCATGGGGGCCTCTGAATCTATTATTAAAACTCTGACTTCCTGTGGCTCTGCAGCTGATACTGATAGGGCAGATTAGGTGGGGCACGGGTATGGCTTTTTCTTAAGATTGGTAATGCATTCAGTTTGCTCAGTATGTGATCTTGGCACTCCTCTGATATGGGAAGCAACAATATAATTTTACTATACTTACATGTGCTCAATTGTTCCTCTTTGACCCGGTTTTGATGTCCTTTGTTTTGCCTTCTTTGACTGTTGCTGTGAAGGGAGGAGGGGATCGCTAGGCGATGGCATGGAGGAGGAGGGTGGATGCTGCCAGGGGGCCTGAAAAGGATCGCTGGGGGAAGGGATGGGGTCCTCAGCCACCAGCATCATCTCAGATTTAATAGAGAAACAAACAAGCTGTTAACCCCTTGCACTCCGGTCAATTTCCCTAAAAACGCCAAAAAATAACGTGCCCAAAGTAAATCAAAAGCTGTTGTTCAACCCTTTGCAGCATCTTCATGGGGTTGGTCTCATTTAAAAGAAAACACTTTGAATATTTTGGCTAAACAGTCATAATTTCTCTAAGTGCCCCGGCCACTGAGTAACAGTCATCTAAACATACTGAACTTGAAGAAAATAAATTTTGCCTGGGTGTTTTTTTTTTTTTATACAAATGCTTGCAAATAACACACAGCTTCAGATCCGGGCTGGAAAATGAAACAGAAATGTAGAACCAAGTGTTATCCAGCTGAGGTCAAAATGTTGTAACAATACCACAAAAACTGAATATATTACACAACTTTGTTCTCAGGTTGTTCCCAGGCGTTTTTGAACTGTGCCAAATTGTGCCAAATGGCACAGTTTGGAAAAACGTCTGTAACTTTTGAATGATTCAATATAGAAGCTTCATCTTGGACTCTAATGAAAGGTGACACTCAGGGCTGTGTCTGTGTCGGGGGGGGTTGTCCCCCCCGCCGCTACAGAGGACGGACATTGCCCGTCGCGCCACGGTCTACGACGCACAGCTGTAATTTACTGATCAGTCAAAAGTCATTTTTGATTACAATTTTCAGGGATAAAGAATAATTTAGCTTATAACACTTACCTTTTCACAACAGCAGCGTAGCTGGCGAACTTCTCTTCCTCATTGTCAGACGAACGCGACGCTGGTCCGCTTGTTACGGACTCGTGGTTCTGGTCTCGCGACCCGGTCAAAACATAATTCCATTATTGCGGTTTTGCGCTTCCGTGATTGCGGTTTTGGTGAACGATTTTTTAAAACAAATAACAGTAGTAATTAAAAAAGACTGGCAAACGCGTGTGTGTCACCCAGCCTTCGTCGTCGGTCTCCGTCGGTCTATGATGACCATGGAAGAGAATCCTAAACGTCTATTCTGCTGGAATAAATAAAAAAAAAGCACCGCCTGTGGCTGAACAGGCCAATGTGCGAATGGCAGTCCCTGTCACACAGGTCGCACTTGTGGGTGGTCTCCGTGCTGCTGGGTCTGTGGCGGTTCTTCCTGCGGGTCCTTTTTTTATCTGCTGCAGCAGTCAGTCTCTGTTCACCCAGCCTTACACAAAACAGCTTTCGAACTTCTGTGCTTCAATTGGCTCGCTGCATTCGCAGCCGTTGGTAGGCGGGTCCTTCTTGCTAGGTTTTCAGTCATTGGTTCTTCAAGGTTTCAGAAACCCAATTCAAGGCTCTTATTAGTCGAATGAGAGGTCAATCATATCTAATCTGTTCGCGGCTGTGTCTGTAGTGGAAGAACGGAAATGCAGCTTTTTTTTTCAGTGCACTCTAGGATGCAGCGCTCTCGTGCGCCCTTGTGTGCCCTCGTGCGCTCTAGGACGCAGAGACGTGCCCGCCCGCGGTACACAGAAGTGCAACAGGTTAAACAGCATGTTTTTGTCCTTTTCTGTTTTATGCCGTTTATTGATTATATTTGCATTTGTTCTCACCGTCGCAGCATAAGTCTCTTATTCTTACATTTTTTTCTTTCCTTCCTTCAATCGTTTCTCCATATTTTCTCGTGTCCTGCACAAAACTTCAACAATTCATCAGCTTTCAATTTTTCTCAAAAAAACAAATTTTCCTCTCCATTTTCTGTCCACTTTCACTTCCACACGGTTCATCTTGACAAAAAACTATTTATTTATTGTTATTCATTCATTTTTAGTTTATTTTATTTATTCATTTATTTTTGTATTCATTTATTTATTTACTTCAATTTACAATTTTCCTTATTTATTCTTTTAAATTACTTCGTCTTTATATATTGTCCACCTAGGATTTTTTTACACTCTTATTGAGGAATAAATCTCCTTTTCTACAGCTTTATTGTATAAGTAGGAATAGTTATTATTCTCATACCTCCCTCTGCCTAATTTTAAAGTTGAGCCTTTTCTCTCCAGATGAATGGTCATGCTTTTGCCTCACTACAATCAAAACCCACATAGATGGGTGAGGGAGGACTTTATGTTGTCGTGCACGAACTTAAAGCTTTCTTTTAAGCCAGAGAGATAAAGTTCCACATTTATTTGGAAGATTTGAAGCCCTATTTGGCAGTAACTTTATGAAAGAGTGTGCTTCCTATATTCGGCCACATGATGGAGAATCAGAATCAGAATCAGAATCAGAATAAACTTTATTGCCAAGCATGTAAAAAACACACGAGGAACTTGACTTGACATTGGTGCGCATGCGCGCGACACAACGACACAGCAGCCATAATAGGCGCCTCATCAAACAGAGATAGATAAGAAGGGAGGGGAAGGGAGGGAACGACACAAGGGGGGAGGAGAAAAAAAACTTTGTTATCAGAATACAGCTTATTTTTAAGCAGATTATGATTACAATGAAAAAAAATCTCTCAATAGCACAGAGCAACAACTCAGAATTTCACAAGACACAAGAGAGCAGTGTACAGTATATCTTTAATCAGTTCATGAATCAATGTGTGTGCGGTGTTGAGCAGTGTTGATGATAATAAGAGAGACCCAAGGACCCTTGGCAGAAGATGTTTTGTCTGTCTGGCGCCCAGTCTTATCTGGCGCTGCAGCTGGCTGTCCAAGGCCTTGTGCTCATGATTTTGAAAAAACACAGTCTGCAGACAGCCAGGAGGAATTTTCATGGGGAAATAATAATGCCAAATAGGACTGATCACAGAGAAGACTTGTATTTCTT
Organism: Pholidichthys leucotaenia; assembly: GCA_020510985.1. NCBI lineage: Eukaryota > Metazoa > Chordata > Actinopteri > Cichliformes > Pholidichthyidae > Pholidichthys > Pholidichthys leucotaenia. Next base: position 23,028,479 of record CM035845.1, on the reverse strand, counting down.
CTGTAGATTCAGTACATTAATCCTTCATTGCGCAGCTTTGAATTCGTCGTGGAAAGACCTGAGCGAACCCATGATGTAATCCACCTTACGAGACAGTTCTCCAGTAGTCGCTATCAGGGTCTTCTCCAGTTTCTCAATTTGTTGGATGCACCTCGCCTGGCCAGCATTTTGATAGGTTGAATCCATCTTCAGCAATTTGCGGTAAACCAAGACAATTCCCGTCCCAATCAGAATTATCCCAATCACCAAGATTACGAAGATAAACAAATCTTCAATATCTTCGATAGAGAGATTAGAGAGACACAGCATTTTCCAATTACCTGTGTCACATAGATAGCCCACTGGAGCCGTTCCAGCGGGGCAGACAGCTTCCCCCGGAGCACTTTTCCTTGTTGAAAAAATAGTGTCAATTGTGTTCAAAGCCCAGCTTATTAACTCCATAATTTCTTTTCGGCGGTCGCAGTTAGACGCAGACAGACAACAGCAAGCTGGGATCCAGTAGTAGGAGGGGAGGAAAAGTCAGCAGGAGAGAAGAAAAAAGCGTCTGCTCTCTTGGGAGGGCGGAAGTGAGGCACTGTGCTGCAGCTTGAAGGTGGTTCAAGATGGCGTTGTTATGCACATGCTCACTGAATGCAACATGGCCGCCTCTGCCACGTGCAACTGAATGCGGAAGATGGCCCCGGGAGCCTATTGTGTACAAACTGACCACTTTTTTTTTTTTTTTTTAAGAAAATGGAGCATTGCCTCCTTAAAGGCCAAATGTCACGTAACAGGGTACTTTAAATATCTCGAAACTAGATATAAAAGGGAACCGATCCGTTCGGGTCTTGGTGCATATGCTTCAGTAAAAACGGAATATTCGTTAATTTAAAACTGCCGCGCTTGGCCTGACACGGCCCCTGGAATCACCTGGGGAAGAAGGCGGAAGTGACGAAATCGATTGTACCCTAGTTTGATGCTTGGGGTATTTCAATTGATTGTTTATATGGAGACTGGAAGGTTGAAGTGAGCAACAAGAAAGAAAAAATTGGATATTTCACCCATACCTTAAAACGGGACTATCAGGGACAGCTGGGTAAGAAGGGACACTTCTCTGGGAAATGTTTTCATACCTGTCAAGTGAGACGTTTTCGCCGTACTTCAACACCGTAAAAAGCGGCTATAAGGAACGGCGGAGCAACAAGGGACACCTCTCTGGGAAATGCCCCAAATGCAACTCGTGTTGCTATTGTCAAATATTTTAAGGATTCATGGATATTTGACAATAACAACACAACTCAGCGTCCGGCGCTAAATAAAAAAAAAAGCAGAATTCTGTATTTGTCAGGCGATCTCTGTCTGTTCCGCAACCGCTGCACAGCTCAACGTGTTAAACCATTGTCCTAATGGCTTCTCATTGTAGTGAGAATAGCTCAAGCTGAGTGATCAGCCCGCCCGACAATTAGACTAATGAGTGACTCCACACTTCTCATGGTAGTGCGAATAGCTCACGCTGAGCGATCAGCCCGCCCAGACAATCAAACTGATTTACTCCACACTTCTCATTGAAGTGATAATAGCTCAGGCTGAGCGATCTGACAGCACCAGCTGTGGGTGATCACACACAGGACGGGCTCCTCAACACACTCAGTTTTTTTTCCAGTATATTTTTTCTTTTGGGCGTACAGAAATGGCAATACGCCCGTTTTTGCTAAAATTGCATTTTCCCCGTATTTTCCTTAAGATATTTGACAATAACAACACGAACTACATTTAAAACATTTCCCAGAAAAGTGTCCCAAACCACTCCGCCGTCTCCCACAGCCGCGCTTGGCACCAAAATACGGCGAAAACATCTCACTTGACAGGTATGCGCCTCCATTTTCATATTGATCTGGTCAGTTTCTTGACAGCAGCGGCTCTCCTCCACTGTAATAATAATGGCTTCCGAAAAATCAATATTTATGGGGCGCCCTCGACAGACCCCCTTCGGCTTCGCAATTCTGGAGGCGATTAATGTCCAGTTCAATGACATTTTCCACTGGTTCTGCTCTCTGGTCATCGTTGGAACTGTTGTCATCAGACAAAGCATCTGATTCCGTCTTGGACGGCTCGAACCTGTAAGGTTCTATGCCTCTGTCACTGTCTGAACCACTGACAAAAAAAAGACAAAAAAAAAAAGACAAAACTAAACTAATTTGTTCACAATCGCTGTCACTTTCCGTCATGATTGTCCAATGTTGATAAGTGTGAATGTGGATAGGCAGGGCAGCCAGGGTACAACTGGTGATGTCAAAAACATGGGCGTGGTCTGGACTGGCTGTCACAAGCCAGCAAGCAAGGTGGGGCCTTCACCTGGTGTATTTTGTGCAATTATGTAAATACAGGTGGGTGATATGGTCTCCGGTATGAATATTTGGTTTAAGCTATGTGTATTTTATCTAAATTCGTTGTCATTTAGAAAAAAAAAATTACGTGACATTTGGCCTTTAACTTCAGCTGTAACCATGACAGAATAGCCTTACAACTTTAAAGGCCAAATGTCACATAACAGGGTACTTTAAATGTCTTGAAACTAGATATAAAAGGGAACCGATCCGTTCGGGTCTTGGTGCATATGCTTCAGTAATGCCGGAATATTCGTTAATTTAAAACTGCCGTGCTTGGCCTGACGTTCCTACTCACGGCCCCCGGAATCGCCTGGGGAAGAAGGCGGAAGTGACGAAATTGATTGTACCTTAGTTTGATGCTTGGGGTATCCTGTTTGATTGTTTATATGGAGACTGGAAGATTGAAGTGAGCAACAAGAAAGAAAAAATTGGATATTTCACCCATACCTTAAAACGGGGCTATAAGGGACAGCTGGGTAATAAGGGACACTTTTCTGGGAAATGTTTTCATACCTGTCAAGTGAGACGTTTTCACCGTATTTTAATACCGTAAAACGGGGCTATAAGGGACGGCGGGGTAATAAGGGACACTTTTCTGGGAAATGTTTTCATACCTGTCAAGTGAGACGTTTTCGCCGTATTTTAATACCGTAAAACGCGGCTATAAGGGACGGCGGGGTAATAAGGGACACTTTTCTGGGAAATGTTTTAAATGTAATTCGTGTTGTTATTGTCACATATTTTAAGGATTCATGGATATTTGACAATAACAACACAACTCAGCGTCCGGCTCAAAATAAAAAAAGGAGAATTCTGTATTTGTAAGGCGATTCCTCTCTGTTCCGCAGCCGCAGCACAGCTGAAAGTGTTAAGCCATCAGCCTAATGACTTCTCATTGTAGTGATAATAGCTCCCGCTGAGCGATCTGCCCGCCCCGGCCATAAGCCTAATGATTGAGTCCACACTTCTAACAGTAGTGATAATAGCTCCTGCTGAGCGCTCTGCCAGCACCCTAGCTGTGGGTCTCACACACACGACGTGTTCCTCAACACACTCAATAATTTTTTTTCCCGTATATTTTTCTTTTGGGCGTACAGAAATGGCAAAACGCCCGTATTTACTAAAATTGCATTTTCCCCGTATTAAAATACGGCGAAAACGTCTCACTTGACAGGTATGCGCCTCCATTTTCATATTGATCTGGTCAATTTCTTGACAGCAGCGGCTCTCCTCCACTGTAATAATAATGGCTTCCGAAAAATCAATATTTATGGGGCGCCCTCGACAGACCCCCTTCGGCTTCCCAATTCTGGAGGCGATTAATGTCCAATTCAATGACATTTTCCACTGGTTCTGCTCTCTGGTCATCGTCGGAACTGTTGTCATCAGACAAAGCATCTGATTCCGTCTCGGACGGCTCGAACCTGTAAGGTTCTATGCCGCTGTCACTGTCTGAACCACTGACAAAAAAAAGACAAAAAAAAAAAAAAGGACAAAACTAAACTAATTTGTTCACAATCGCTGTCACTTTCCGTCATGATTGTCCAATGTTGATAAGTGTGACTGTGGATAGGCAGGGCAGCCAGGGTGAAATTTGTGACGTCAAAAACATGGGCGTGGTCTGGATTGGCTGTCACAAGCCAGCGAGCAAGGCGGGGCCTTCGCCTGGTGTATTTTGTGCAATTATGTAAATACGGGTGGGTGATATGGTCTCCGGTATGAATATTTGGTTTAAGCTATGTGTATTTTATCAAAATCCGTTGTCATTTAGAAAAAAAAAATTACGTGACATTTGGCCTTTAATTTAGCACTTCTTTTTAATGCTGTTACCTCAAATAATCCCCTTTCAGTAACCTGTTTTACCAATCTCACCCCCACTCATGAGTGGGGGCGAATTATCTCCCTCCTTTGTGGAAAAACACACACCCGCCTTTGTTCTATCCATGTGGACAGAAGAGCGCCATTAGTTAAATCATACTATGGGAAAAGTTTAATATATATTTCCATCCCCGGTATTTCTCAAACCACACTTTTATCCCCTAAAGACACAAAATTAACACAGATCAGCTTGCACGATGTGGAGGATATGCCGCAGATTTGCATGTACTCGTTTTCTTATAGCTTAACTTATATGTAGATGATACTTTCATCGAGACCTCGTCAGGTCATCGATACAAGATGTATTGTATCATAAAGACCAGTCTTATACTGATTTTAACAAGCTATCTTATCTTATCCAGTGTGGAGAATGGTGAAAGACGAGGCTGAGTTTATTTCTCAAGTCAGATTTATTCACATTCTCCAACATCCTCCAAAAACAGAAAGAGAGATAAATCTTCCAACATCTGTCCCTTTTATACCCAGGACATCAAACATACAGTCACATGGTACTTAATCCCAGTCACAATGTAACTTCCCCCCGATCTTAACACACTCCACCTCTCAGTCTCTGGCCGCTGGGCGAAATCCCCCAAGGCTGTCTCTTTGCATGCCAAAGACTAAGCTTTCACACCCTCGTGTTATCTCCAGAGCGGCTCAGTCCTTTGTTCCGTCTCAGATGTGAAGCCTAAGGTGGTATACGTATGAATCATGCAGTCATATACATATGTGCATATATGTGTCCCACATGACCCCCACCCCCAAACGTCTAAGATGGAACAAACGTAATAACAGTGTGCAAGTCATGGTAAAATTATTACACATCAGTTCACATGTCGCTTGGGCCTCAGTCGCCTCCCATATCTGCTGTAAGCGGGCTTTACCACTCTTGCGGTGCCCTCCTTCTGGGGAGCTGCTGTCTGGGGATTAGAACTGTTAGTCAATCCCTGTGGGTGTCCTGATGAATGCTCCTTAGGGGGTCTGCCGCGCCGAGGAGCCGTAGCCAACAGCACATTTTCGTCGGCCAACACAAAGGCGGGTTTGAGTCTGTTTATGCCAATCTGTTCTTTCCTGCCCCCCAAATCTAGCAAAAAATGCTTATCCCCTGTTTCCAGCACTCTATATGGTCCGTCATAAGGTGGTCGCAGCAGCGGGCGATGCGCATCGTGTCTGACAAAAACAAACTCCGCATTTTTAAGAGCCTTGGGCACAAAAACGCGCGGAAAACTGTGGTGAACGGGGCCGGGCAGCAAACCCGCTTCCACGCCACTCTGCAACCGCTGAGCCGGGGAGCATTCTGGCGCAGGATTATCTGGGAGAAATTCCCCGGGTAGCCGGAGTGGCTGCGCAAAAACTAACTCAGCTGGGGAGGCTTCTAAATCCTCTTTAGGTGCAGAACGCAACCCCAATAAAACCCATGGTAGTCTGTCCATCCAATTTGCATCCGTAAGATAGCTGAATGCACTGAGGAGCTCATTTAGCAGCAGACTACATCATCCCAGGTGCACAACTGAGAGGTTTCGCAGGTCCTTCCTACCAACGGCTGTCAGACTGTACAACCTAAGCAGGGCTGCTCGCAGAGATAGCAAAAAAGACGTAACAACCTAATAGTTTTTTGAATGCAAAAGATGCAATAGACTTACACAATGGTCCCCTCCGGCATACAACTAGGAAAATACCGGTCGCTATGGAGGGTGAGAATATGTATGGGCACATAATTATACCATGTAGGATAACTAAGTAGACGGTTGTGCTGTTTCATCCCATCTAGCAACAATGCTCTGCACTGTGTGTGTTTATATATTTACATATTTATTCCATCTAGCTACAATGCTCCGCACTGTGTGTTTATATATCTACATATTATTCCATCTAGCTACGTTGCTCTGCACTGTGTGTGTTTATATATTTACATATTTATTCCACCTAGCTGCAATGCTCCGTACTGTGGGTGTTTATATATCTACATATTTATTCCATCTAGCTACAATGCTCCGCACTGTGTGTTTATATACTCATATATTTATCCCATCCAGCTACAATGCTCTGCACTGTGTGTCTGTGTGTATATATATATATATATATATATATATATATATATATATATATATATATATATATAAAAATATAGTAATATGTACATATGTATATTAGCTGCTCTTGCTTGCTTGCTTTTTTTTCTTGCCTTGTGATTGTTGCTCTGAGTGTTGCTATCCCTGTGCTGTTGCAATCCTGGAATTTCCCCGTTGTGGGACTAATAAAGGCTTATCTTATCTTATCTTATCCTTATTGTTTTTATTCTTATGAAAAGACACTCACTAATGATGGAGAAAAATATTCTTGTGCTATTCTGTAAGTTATTATTTTTATCACCAGTCACTCACTATGACATAATGTCTGGCCCAGGAAACATGCACGCAGGCTCAGGATAGATTTACCAGCTTTATTCAACAAGCAGGTGTGTTTGAATGGATGTATGCGGTATGTGGATGTGCTGGGGTGAACGCCGATGCGCAGGCAGCAGAGCAGCGCGCCGTTCAGCCGGACAACCCTATGGAGAAAGAGCAGAGGACAAGGGTCACGGGAACCACACCGAGACAGGGATAATCAGTCAAAGTGTTGCTTACTTGCAGGGAACAGGTGGCTGGCGTCGGCAGGTGACGAGCCCGGGAGACAGCGTCCTGCAGGGCCTGCGCGGATGGTAGAGATGAGTCGGCGATGACGGGGGAATCCGCCGCCGGGGAGTCCACCTGTGCACAGGGGTGAAGAGCTTGGAAGACAAGGTAAGGGATGCTTACGTGTCGTTGAATCTTGCTGGTGATCTGAGGTAGAATCATGAGCCTCGGAGGTACCGACAAGAACAGACGGCTCCAGACCGCAGCACTGGGCCGAGTGGGTTAAATAGCCTGCTGCTGACGAGGCGCAGGTGTGCACGCAGCTGAAGCCGCTGATGAGCGGTGAGTCGTGACAGTACTCCCCCGCCCCGAGCAGTGCCTCCTGGCGCTAATTTGTCCGGATGTACCCGATGGAACTCCCTGATGAGGCTCTTGTCTAACACCCAAGAGGAAGGCACCCAGGACCTAAATACGGGACCGAATCCCTCCCAGTCCACCAAGTACTGCAGCCCGTGCCCTCGGCGCCGGGAGTCCAGGAAGGGGCGACTCTCCAGACCGGGTGGCCATCGATCATCATAGGCGCGGGCGGCGCTGCGGGCGGGGGGCATAGGGCTTGATTCTAGAAACGTGGAAGGTAGGACAAATGCGCAGGGAGGGGGGGAGGGCCAGACGCACAGCCACCGGGTTAACAATCTTGGAAATGGTGTGGGGACCAACAAAGCGTGGAGCCAACTTCTTCTTCTCTCCCTTGAGATGGAAATCTTGAGTGGCCAACCAGACCTGTTGACCCACCCGGTAGGCAGGGGCCGGTCTCCTGCGACGGTTAGCAGTGATGCTGTTGCGCGCTGCCGTACGTAAGAGCGCGTCCCGTGTCTTGAACCACAGAGCCCGACAATGTTTCAGGTGCGCCTGGACAGAAGGGACGGCCAGCTCCACCTCCTGGTCCGGAAACAAGGGTGGATCATAGCCCAGGGACGCCTTGAAGGGAGACATCCCTGTAGCAGAAGACCGAGCGGTGTTGTGGGCGTACTCTTCCCAAGGCAGGTTCGTGCTCTAGGAAGACGGGTTAGACAAAGTGACGCAGCGCAGGGCTGCCTCCAGCTCCTGGTTGGCCCGCTCACACTGCCCGTTGGATTGCGGGTGGTGACCGGAGGAGAGGCTGACTGTGGCCCCCAAGGCATTGCAAAAGCTCCTCCAGACCTCAGAGACAAACTGGGGACCCCGATCCACCGACATCCACCGGTATCCCGTGTAGCCTGACCACGTGCTGAACCAAGAGATCCGCTGTCTCCTGTGCCGTTGGAAGACCCCGAAGTGGCACGAAGTGGGCGGCCTTGGAGAACCGGTCCACGATGGTCAGCACAGCGTTGTAGGAGTTGGAAGTAGGGAGACCAGTGACAAAGTCGAGGGCAATATGGGACCAGGGTCTGCCAGGGGTCGGCAGAGGCTGGAGCAAACCCGCGGGAGGAGAATTACCCGACTTGGCAGTGGCACACACAGGGCATGCCCGGACGTAGTTGGCGGCATCCTTCTGCAGACCCGGCCACCAGAAGGAGCGCTGGAGAAGATCCACAAGCCGAGACACACCAGGGTGACAGGCGAACTTGGAGGTGTGGACCCAATGAATGACCTCCCCCCGGACAGAAGATGGAACGAACATCCTTCCCTCCGGTCCGCCGCCAGGGTCCAGTTCAGTCTCCTGCGCCCTCCGGATCTTGTTCCTGATGGACCAGGAATTCGCTCCTACCACACACGAACTGGGCAGGATGGGGTGGCCCGGCTCCTCCGATGTCTCTGGGGTGAACTGCCTGGAGAGGGCATCGGGTAGGACATTCTTAGAGCCGGGACGATAGGTTATGGTGAAGCAGAACCGGGCAAAGAACAGGGACCAGCTCACCTTGCGGGCATTCAGATGTCTAGCAGATCGAAGATACTCCATGTTCTTATGGTCCGCCAGCACCACGAATGGTAAAGCTGCCCCCTCCAGCCAGTGGCGCCACTCCTGCAGGGTGAGCTTGATGGTGAGAAGCTCCCTGTCCCTGATGTCGTAGTTTCGCTCGGCCGGTGACAGGCGCCGTGAGAAGAAGGCGCAGGGTCGTTTGGCCCCATCGGTGGGTGATCGCTGGGACAACACCGCCCCTACCTCCGTATCAGACGCGTCAACCTCCACCAGACACTGCAGCGTGGGGTCGACCTGGGTCAGGACCCGGGAGGAGGAGAACTCCGTCTTCAGCGCCTGAAACGCCACAGCGACCTCTTCAGTCCAGCGGAAGGCGTTCTTAGGTGACATGAGATGTGGCAGCGGGGCAGCGATGGCACCGAAGTTGGGTACAAAACGGCGGTAGAAATTGGCGAACCCAAGGAATTGCTGGACCTGCTTCCTGGAGGTCGGCGTGGGCCATTCCACCACCGCTTTAACCTTAGCGGGGTCGGGTAGGACCTGGTTGTGTGAGATCACAAAGCCCAAGAAGGAGGTGGTCTTGGCGTAGAACTCACATTTTTCAGCCTAAACATACAACCTGTTTTCCAGCAGCCGCTGCAGGACCCGCCTCACATGCACCTGATGTTCTTCTCGTGACCTGGAGAAGATGAGGATATCATCTAGGTACACAAACACGAAGAGGCCCAGGAAATCACGCAGGACGTCGTTGATAAGGCGCTGAAAAACGGCAGGGGCGTTGGTCAGACCAAAGGGCATCACCAAGTATTCAAAATGCCCACTTGGCGTTCTAAATGCTGTCTTCCACTCATCCCCCTCCCTGATCCGGACGAGATGGTAAGCACTGTGGAGATCCAATTTGGTGAACCAGGTCGCCCCCTGCAGGGAGTGGAAGGCAGTGTCCATCAGCGGCAGGGTATACCGGTCCTTCTCCGTGATGTCATTCAATGCCCGGAAGTCGATACACGGGCGGAGGGACCCATCCTTCTTCGACACGAAGAAGAATCCAGCACCGAGTGGAGACAAGGAGGGGCGGATGATACCTGCGCTGAGAAACTCCTTAATGTAGCTGTCCATCCCTTCCCGCTCCGGCGCTGACAGGCTATAAAGATGACCCGACGGCAGGGGAGCCCCTGGGCGGAGGCTGATGGCACAATCGTAGGGCCGATGAGGAGGAAGGGACATCGCCCTGGATTTGCTGAAGACGAGGCCCAGATCGTGGAATTCCGTGGGCACCAAGGTGAGATCCGGAGGCGCGGCGTCCTTGACTGGGGGAGGAGAAGATGGGGTGCAGGCTGCGGACTGTAAGCAGGTGCCCATGCAGAATGAACTCCAGGCGGCGATCTTTCCTGTCCGCCAATCCAGCACCGGGTTGTGCAGGCGCAGCCAGGGATATCCAAGGATAACAGGCGTCACAGAGGAGGACAGGACGTAGAAGGTGAGTTCCTCTCGGTGGTTGCCCGAAATTATTACTGGGACAGGCTGCGTGCGATGAGTCACTTGGCCGAGGGGTGCACGGGAAAGGGTGATCAGGCTGAGAGGAGCGGGCAGAGGGTGGCAGGGAATGCCCAATTGGGTTGCCAGGCTCTTTGAAATGAAGCTCTGCTCTGCTCCTGAGTCCACCAGTGCGTGTGTGAGATGCCCCGTGGCGTTGTGACAAAATCGGATGGGCAAAGACAGACTTGTGAGGGGATTTGACCGGTTAGAGTCCGCGAGGCCCCCTACAGTGACTCGCGGACCTCCCCTTTTGGCTTTTCCGGACAATGCTCCACGGAATGTTGGCCTCCTCCGCAATACATGCAGAGACCCAACTTCCGGCGGCGTTGTTTCTCCGCTAGGGGGAGCTTTGACCGGCCTACCACCATCACCTCCAACTCCTCGGAGGCCTCCGGTGGAGGTGGTGCCAGGGGGCGGTCTTGAGGCGTGCGGACGGAGCCTCCACGCGAGCGGCTGCTAAACTTCCGCTCGGTGGACCGTTCACGCAGCCTATTGTCCAAACTAATGGCGGTGGAAATTAACTCCGCCAGTGTCTCCGGAAGATCCCGACCGGCCAATTCATCCCTCAGACCCGAGCTGAGGCTGCGGAGGAAGATGCCACAGAGTGCGGCCTCATCCCAGCCAACCTCCTCCGCTGCAACCCGGAAGTCGATAGAATAGTCCGCTACTGACCGGCTCCCCTGCTGAAGAGCAAGGAGCCGGTCAGTTAGGACGCTATCGTGCCGGGAATGATCAAAAACCTCGAGAAAGCTCTGCACGAACTGGCTATAGGAGAGGTTCGCGTAACTGGGCTTCGCCATTACGGCATAAGCCCAGGTTAGCGCTCGCCCCTCCAAGAGATTTCTAATGTAGCCAATTCGGCTATGGTCTGAGGGAAAGTCCCCGGGAACGGGCAGAAACACTGACTCACACTGCATTATAAACCCCCGCGCCCCCCCCCCCGAGCTTTCCGCTGAAGCGGGCGGGGGTTGGGATTGGTGTGAGTCGGGTTGGCGTTCCCGAGGTAGACTGGCCGGGCATCAGAGTGGCAGGAGCTGGCCCACCCTGGCAAGCCGAGAGGAATGCCTGCTGGGGGTCCAGGCGGTCTAACCGGTGAGTTATGTTAACCAATTGGTTAAGGATCACCTGCTGTTGATGAGCTATTAAATCCACCCGAGCCTCGAGGGTGGAAAGACGGCGTGCGAGCCCGCTGTCTGCTGGGCCGCTTTGCTGGAGCAGTACTGACATAATGTCTGGCCCAGGAAACACGCACACAGGCTCAGGATAGATTTAACAGCTTTATTCAACAAGCAGGTGTGTTTGAATGGATGTATGCGGTATGTGGATGTGCTGGGGTGAACGCCGATGCGCAGGCAGCAGAGCAGCGCGCCGTTCAGCCGGACAACCCTATGGAGAAAGAGCAGAGGACAAGGGTAACGGGCACCACACCGAGACAGGGATAATCAGTCAAAGTGTTGCTTGCTTGCAGGGAACAGGTGGCTGGCGTCGGCAGGTGACGAGCCCGGGAGACAGCGTCCTGCAGGGCCTGCGCGGATGGTGGAGATGAGTCGGCGATGACGGGGGAATCCGCCGCCGAGGAGTCCACCTGTGCACAGGGGTGAAGAGCTTGGAAGACAAGGTAAGGAATGCTTACGTGTCGTTGAATCTTGCTGGTGATCTGAGGTAGAATCACGAGCCTTGGAGGTACCGACGAGAACAGACGACTCCAGACCGCAGCACTGGGCCGAGTGGGTTAAATAGCCCGCTGCTGACGAGGCGCAGGTGTGCGCGCAGCTGAAGCCGCTGATGAGCGGCGAGTCGTGACACACTAAGGATTTTAAAAAGATTCTTATGACTGCTTGCTACATTACTCACTCATGATTAAGTTTGAGATTCTTATAATGTATTAAGGGTACCTTATCGGTGCTCACTATTGATATAAAAAAGATTCTTGAATTGCAAATCTTCCTTATTCGTAAAAAAGTGGCTATTTGATCCTAGGACATTTCTTCACTCTCCCTTGTGCAAGACCACGTGGTTCATGCTTTACATGTGACCGCAGATTTCTATCACACAAACAGTTTGTTTGTTGTTTCCATCACACAAACAGACAACTGTAAATTTAGTACGGCCAAAGTGCAGAAATTTGTGTAAAAAAGGTTTTCTGCTTACCTTTTTTTCAGGCGCCGCGGTCGTCTGAATAAGGTCCTTCCCATCTGTTCTCGCCTCGTCTCAGAATAGTTCAATCTGGGTCACGATCACCAGATCGTTAGAAAAATACCCGACTCTTTGAATGAAAGATCCAAGAACAAGCCAGAGATTTCTTCAATTTAAAGATGGAACATTTATTTAGAGGTCACATGTAAAGCAAGCAGAGCTGGGTGCAGCGTGACGCAGCTCCCTCTGGAGTGTCGCCACACTGACCGCGACTTCTGGGTGCAGCTTACATTAATCAATTTAACTCTGACATGGACAGGCCATCTGCTGTTCACGATAATATTTCTAGAATGTGTGATCAACGGTGTTTGTGTGGGTGTTGTTTCGGGACGTGTAACTAAGTGTTAGACCTGACTAAACGAAAAGAGAGAGAGAGAGGAGAAAGAGGGCTCTGTAGCTCTGCCTAATTCCTGTTTATCAGAGTTTAACAACATATTTGTTCATGAGAACGCAAAAAGAATATGTATAGAATCTGTGTAGAGCATAATGGGAGATTACCTACAGAATTATTGTTATGGCACTCTTACTTTTCATAACCCTTTCACTTGAAAACCCTCAAATGTGGCGGAATTACAGCAATTCTGCAAAGATGAGTGGGCCAAAATTCCTCCACAGTGCTGTAAAATACTCATTGCCAGTTATCGCAAATGCCTGATTGCTGTTGTTGCTGCTAAGGTGGCCCAACCAGTTACTAGGTTCAGGGGTAAATCACTTTTTCACACAGAGCCATGTAGGTTTGGATTTTTTTCCCCTTAATAATAAACACCTTCATTAAGTGTGGGTTGAGTCCAACACTATTATTATTTACCTGTTCTATTTTTTTTTTTTTTTTTTTTTGTTACTTATTTGTACCCGTAGGTAGACTTGGTTTGCAGTCTGGTGACAAGCCACCGGCTGCTGGTCGCTGCGTGCGCGAGCGCCCTAAACCTACATGTTTTTGGTATGCGGGAGGAAAACGGAGAAATCCCAGAGTAAACCCACGCAACACGGGGAGAACATGCAAACTCCACACAGCTCACTGTTGGTCGGGGGCTGGGATCGAACCCACGACCTCATGATCCCCGCGATCCCCCGGCCAAGGGTAAAACTGTGCTGCCACAGTGCTAAACCACTGCGCCACCGTGCAGCCCTATTTGCCTTCAGTGCTGCCTCTGTGTGTTTGTGTCTTGCAGTTGAGTCCTCACCTATGAATCATGACAAAACTTGCAAATATATAAGGAAGATAATGAAAGAGAAAGATGTTTTGCTACTCCATAGAGTTAATTTTATCAAAAAAAAATGCTCAAATTGTCTCTTTATAGAATGTTGCTGACTGAACTTTTTCTCTCATTTTTTGTGTCAATATTTTATGAATTTGGCAAGCTGCTGAACATGGGCTAAAGAGTCACAAATGATTAAAGAGCCACAGGATGCAGGCCCCTGGACTATTCCTTTGTTATGCCTTTAAACTTTTCCCAGAATGCACTGCATTAGTCAACCCAAGCCAGAATACGCCTCAACTTGGTGCCTTCAGTTAAAGCCAAACACCAGCAGAGCGGGACAACACAGAACAAAGGAGGGGTGGTGTTCATTTTAATTGAAATAACTGGATCCCAAAGCAGAGCAGCGAGCAACTAAAGAAAAAGCTTAAACATAAATTTGTCGATAAGCCATGGTTAACCAAAGGATTACAAAAGGTGTGTAAAAGAAAAATGTATTATATAAAGCTTTTCTAAAGAAAAGGACAAAAGAAGCAGAGCAGCGGTATAAAACATACAAAAACAAGTTAACATACAGTATATAATGAGATGTAGTAAAAGAGACTATTGCAGTAAAGAGCTGGAGAAAAACAGAGACAATATTAAAAATACATGGACAATACTTAACAATATTCTTGGAAATAAAAACAGAAATACAAGCTACCCAACCGATTTTTCAAAAAATAATACAACGACTCAGAGTGTGAATGCAGCTTCACCTGCAGATGAATTTAATAACTTTTTTGGTAACATTGGTCCTAATTTGGCTCGAGAAATACCCATTACGGCACCTACGGGTGATACAGTAAGCAAAAACACTGCTATAAAAGACTCCATTTTCATAAAGAACACAGACAAGAGAGAGGTCATTGAAATTATTAAATTGTTTAAAAGTAAAACATCTACGGACTGTGATGGTATTGACATGCTCTTAGTCAAAACTATCATTGAATGCTTAGTGAAACCACTGACGTATATTTGTAACCTGTCTCTCCAAATAGGTATATTTCCCAATGCAATGAAAATAGCTAAAGTAATTCCGATATACAAGACGGGTGACAGAGGGGAACTTTCAAACTATAGACCAATTTCACTATTGCCACAATTTTCCAAGATACTTGAAAAAGTATTCTGTGAGAGAATTGACAACTTCATAATGAAGAATAATTTATTGTGTGAGCAGCAATATCGGTTCAGACACAAGAGGACAACTGCATTTGCTCTAATGGAATTTATAGAAAAAATATCAACTGCCGTTGAAAATAAAGAGTATTCAGTTGGGGTATTCCTGGTTCTTAAAAAAGCATTTGATACAGTGGATCATAATTTATTATTAAAGAAACTACAAAATTGTGGTATTAGGGGGTAGCACTGTCCTGGTTAAGTAGTTACAGTGGGGCAAAAAAGTATTTAGTCAGCCACCAATTGTGCAAGTTCTCCCACTTAAAAGATGAGAGAGGTCTCCAATTTTCATCATAGGTATACCTCAACTATGAGACAAAATGAGAAAAAAAAATCCAGAAAATCACATTGAAGGATTTTTAATGAATTAATTGGTAAATTCCTCGGTAAAATAAGTATTTGGCCACCTACAAACAAGCAAGATTTCTGGCTCTCACAGACATGTAACTTCTTCTTTAAGAGGCTCCTCTGTCCTCCACTCGTTACCTGTATTAATGGCACCTGTTTGAACTCATTATCAGTATAAAAGACACCTGTCCACAACCTCAAACAGTCAGACTCCAAACTCCACTATGGCCAAGACCAAAGAGCTGTCAAAGGACACCAGAAACAAAATTGTAGACCTGCACCAGGCTGGGAAGACTGAATCTGCAATAGGTAAGCAGCTTGGTGTGAAGAAATCAACTGTGGGAGCAATTATTAGAAAATGGAAGACATACAAGACCACTGATAATCTCCCTCGATCTGGGGCTCCACACAAGATCTCACCCTGTAGGGTCAAAATGATCACGAGACCGGTGAGCAAAAATCCCAGAACCACACGGGGGGACCTAGTGAATGACCTGCAGAGAGCTGGGACCAAAGTAACAAAGGCTACCATCAGTAACACACTACGCCGCCAGGGACTCAAATCCTGCAGTGCCAGACGTGTCCCCCTGCTTAAGCCAGTACACGTCCAGGCCCGTCTGAAGTTTGCTAGAGAATATTTGGATGATCCAGAAGAGGATTGGGAGAATGTCATATGGTCAGATGAAACCAAAATAGAACTTTTTGGTAAAAACTCAATTTGTCGTGTTTGGAGGAGAAAGAACACCATACCCACTGTGAAGCATGGGGGTGGAAACATCATGCTTTGGGGATTTTTTTCTGCAAAGGGACCAGGACGACTGATCCGTGTAAAGGAAAGAATGAATGGGGCCATGTATCGTGAGATTTTGAGTGAAAACCTCCTTTCATCAGCAAGGGCATTGAAGATGAAACATGGCTGGGTCTTTCAGCATGACAATGTTCCAAACACACCACCCGGGCAATGAAGGAGTGGCTTCGTAAGAAGCATTTCAAGGTCCTGGAGTGGCCTAGCCAGTCTCCAGATCTCAACCCCATAGAAAATCTTTGGAGGGAGTTGAAAGTCCGTGTTGCCCAGCGATAGCCCCAAAACATCATTGCTCTAGAGGAGATCTGCATGGAGGAATGGGCCAAAATACCAGCAACAGTGTGTGAAAACCTTGTGAAGACTTACAGAAAACGTTTGACCTCTGTCATTGCCAACAAAAGGTATATAACAAAGTATTGACATAAACTTTTGTTATTGACCAAATACTTATTTTACCGAGGAATTTACCAATTAATTCATTAAAAATCCTTCATTGTGATTTTCTGGATTTTTTTTTTCTCATTTTGTCTCTCATAGTTGAGGTATACCTACGATGAAAACTGGAGACCTCTCTCATCTTTTAAGTGGAAGAACTTGCACAATTGGTGGCTGACTAAATACTTTTTTGCCCCACTGTACTTAAAGAATAGATATCAGTATGTATGTGTTGGTAACAAAAACTCACAGTTACTGAAGGTTACTTGTGGAGTCCCACAGGGTTCAGTTTTAGGGCCATTGTTATTCAATATGTATATAAATGATATATGTAAAGTCTCGGAAAAAACTGATTTAATATTGTTTGCCGATTACACTAATCTATTATGCAGTGGAAGCAATTTGGAACAACTTTTGGATGCACTCGGAAAGGAATTAGGAAAGCTTAAACTGTGGTTTGATTCAAACAAATTAACGCTCAATTTAAGTAAGACAAAATTTATAGTTTTTAACAACCATCACAACAACTTAGTATCTAAACTTAGTGTAAATGGTGTAGAGATTGAAAGGGTATCTGAAACTAAATTTCTTGGAGTAATAATTGATAATAAACTGTGTTGGATGTCACATATTAATTATATTAAATGTAAAATATTTAAATCAATCGCGATACTACACAGAGTGAAATATTTGCTGAATCAACCCACATTATATACTTTGTATCATTCATTAATACTCCCATACATGACATATTGTACTGAAGTATGGGGAAATACATATAAAACAAACATATATCAAGTCTTTATGCTTCAGAAGACAGCTATTAGAATAATAAACAAAGCTGCTTACAGGGAACCAACAAACCCACTTTTTCTTAAATTAAAAGCTCTCAAGTTGAAAGATCTGGTTGACTTTAAAACTGCAGTAATAATGTTTAAAGTGAAGAATCTATCACTGCCCCCAAATATCCAAAAGTTGTTCCAAATAAGGGAGAAACAATATCATTTCAGAGGAACATGTATATTTCAAAAACCTTCAGTGAGAACTACCACCAAGCAACACTGTGTTTCAGTGCAAGGAGTAAGATTATGGAACGATTTTGGACCTGAATTAAAATCATGTACAACGCTTGGACAATTTAAACAAAAACTAAAGGAAGAAATACTCCAAACATATATACAAGATGACATGTAAAATCACATAAGGATTGTCATATCCAGTCTGTGTTGTGTTGTTGCTTAGTTTTGTTTTGTTTTTTGTCACATTTTGTCTTAGCTTTGTTCTGAATTGTAATCGCTCTTGTTTTGTTTTTCTTTTGAATTCTTGGATGGAATATGGGTGGGCAATATAAGCTGCGGCTTCAGCCAATCCCCATTTCGGATAACTTATGTTGAACTGTATAATCAGAGGAGTTATTGTTTAATTTGACCTTGGTGGATTTTTTCCCCTTTGTTATAGTATTCTGTTTCTTTTTTAATCTTTACTTTTAATCTATCCAAAATAAAGTAATAATAATAAGATTCAACTAATCAGTTTAAAAAAAAACCTGAAATTTATGCAGAAAGTTG
Organism: Pholidichthys leucotaenia; assembly: GCA_020510985.1. Classification (NCBI taxonomy): domain Eukaryota; kingdom Metazoa; phylum Chordata; class Actinopteri; order Cichliformes; family Pholidichthyidae; genus Pholidichthys; species Pholidichthys leucotaenia. The sequence continues at coordinate 23,010,409 of CM035845.1, read as the reverse complement.
TGTTCATAAGGAAGGAGTTTGCCTGGATTTCAGACCACTTTAGCCTGATACTGATGCATTTAAAATAAATTCAGCAGGAAAACGTAAGTGTATGAGGTTTTTTTTTTTTTAAGGAATAAAAAAGCACAAATCTACATGAAATAATTTGCAGATTTTCTTAAAAAATAACAAATTTTCACACAAAAACTCAAAAATAAAATTAATGATTCACAAAAATCAGGCAAAGTCATGAGAACAATCTGCAATACAAAGTTGCACATTATGAGAAACAACTTAAAATATGATTTAAAGAGCAAATTTTAGTTTTTTTTTCTTTGCAACTTTCTTTTGGTGAACTTGTGACTTTTTTCATAAATGTGCACATTTTTTCCTTTAGTTTTGTGACTTTTTTCTTACACATTTTCTCACTTTTGTCACAATTTTCCTTCTTGTAAATTTGTGTCTTTTCTCAAAAATGTGCAATTTCTTTACCATCAATATGCAATATTTTTAAATGCAAATTTACAGCAACCTTTTCTTTTAAATTAGTGACTTTTTTCTCATAATTTGGCAACATCTTATAAATTTGTGACTTTTTGGCACATTTTTTTTCCTTTTTTGTTGTGGTTTTCCTTGTACATTTATGAGGAGTGCATCTTACATTTTTCTTGTAAATTTGTTCTTATTTTGAGTCAACAATTCTAGTAAATTTACAACTTTTCTATTGTAAATTATTGAAATTTTGCCAGTTTCTCTCCTAACTTTGCAGCTTTTCTCTTGTAAATCTGCAACTTATTTTTGAGACCGTGGTTATAGACAGTAAAGACCGGCATTTGGCCCCAGAGCTACAGGTTGCAGAGCCCTGGGCTTTAGCGGTAGACTTTGTATTTTCTGTGACGGAAGAATTCCGGGTCAGGTGGTTCTCGGCACGTGAACTGCGCCTGCATACAGTGCAGGACTGTAGCTGCTGAAAAACGACCACGTGCCACTCTGTTCAGTTTTCCTGCTGTTACCTAGGCAACAAAGGCCCCGGAACCGCACCTTCCCCCATATGTTCTCTCGAAATCCCAAAGGCCATGAAAAGGTTCCTGTGGCTGATCTCCGGCGTCACGATGAGCTAAAGTGGGGAAAAAGGAGCCAAAATTATGGCTGGACAGCAAAGATCCTTTATGAAAACAACTGCCACTACCCTCCTAAAAATACAGAAAACAATTCCCAATTAATTAGGTTGTAGCCACACTAGCCACACATGTGTCTTAATGCCTTACAGTGTACTCCACATCTTAGATTGAACAGAGTGCAGAGTTCCCTTGGAGATAACAGGAAGCTGTGAAAGCGTAATCCTTTGTGTGCTGAGAGACTGCTTGGAAGAGCCTTTGGGGGCCAAAGTCTGTGAGGGAGGATGCTAAAGGATTTAAGAGGAAATGCATTGTTACTTGTTATGTAAATCAATGTGACTTGTGAACTGTGGGGGACTGGGGTATATATGGAGTGAGTTTTTCTGAGTTGTTCTTTTTCTACTTTGAGATGATGGTGAATGTGTAATAAAGCTGCCTTGAGACAAACCTGCCTCATCAATTGCACATTCCCACAAGGTAAACTTTCAAAATTTAAGACAACAATTAGTTGTCTTAAATTGAGGGGAAAACTTCAAATTCACGAGGTGAAATGGAAAATTTGCACAAAAAATAAACTTAGTTGGGAAAAAAATCTCAAATGTTGAAGAAAAATGTAATTTTATTGTTTTTTATTTTGTTGGCAGAGATGCACAGACTGTGCAGAATGTATAGTTTTGTGGTGATGTGAAAATGATGAGACAGGGTTCTCTCTCAAAGTCAGTTTTATTCACAACACCATCATTTCAAAGCAGAGAGAAAAAAGAGAATGAAACAGTAAACTCTCGTCCTTAAATATCAGGGACTTCACACCTCATAAATCACATGTCACACAGACCACCTTGCATAATAAAGACAGTCACAATGCATTTCTCTCCATGATATCACTCCCATTGTCTCCCATGCATCCTTTCCTTAATTCTTTAATTGACCTCCCACAGTCTCCAGCCTTGCATACCAAGGCCAAGATTCCTGCAGCATCCTGCCTTTGTTCTGACCTAAAATGTGAGTCACAAAACCGGTCCAACAGGTCCCATGTGTGTTTACCACACAAGCCCCCCCCCCCCCCAGCATTTTAGAAAAACAGAACAACAAGAAGATAACCACATGCATGCCGTGATAGCATCAATACACATCAGTCCACATGCTGGATAGGCTTCAGCCTCCTGCCGAATCTGCTGTGGCTGGGGTTCACCGTCTCTGCAGCGCTGTCACGCTGGGGATTTGCCGTCTGGGGGCGGAAACCCTTTGTCAGTCTCTGCGGGTGTTCTGGGGAAACATTACTTTGGGAAACATTACTGTGTGAAACCCTCCGTGGTGGTCTACCTCGCCGCGGGGCCTTTGCCAACAGCACTTCCTCCTCTGCCACCACAAAAGTGGGTTTAAGTCTGTTTATGCCAATTTTCTCTTTCCTACCCCCCAAATCTAGCAAAAACTGCTTGTCCCCTGTTTCTAGCACTCTGAATTGCCCGTCATAAGGCGGTCGCAGCGGGGTTCGATGCGCATCGTGTCTAACAAAAACAAACTCTCCGTTCTTCAAAGTTTTAGGCACAAAAACGCGCGGAAAACTGTGGTGCGCGGGGCTGGGCAGCGTGCTTGATTCTATGTTACTCCGCAACAGCTGAGACAGGGAGGCGTTTGGCGCAGGGTTATCTGGGAGAAACTCCCCAGGCAGCCGGAGTGGCTGCACAAACACGAGCTCCACTGGGGAGGCTTCTAAGTCCTCTTAGGCGCAGAATGCAACCCCAATAACACCCACGGTAACTTGTCAACCCAATTTGTATCTGTCAGTGACACTCTGAGAGCCGCTTTCAATGACCTATGAAAACGTTCACATAACCCGTTAGCCTGCGGATTGTACGCGGTTGTGCGGTGAATAGTGACACCCAGGTTGCGGGCCATTGTCGACCAAAGCTCGGAAACAAATTGAGGGCCTCTGTCGGACGTAATGTCCGACGGAACGCCGAAGCGTGCCACCCAAGCTGTTAAAAACGCGGGCGCAACCTCCTCGGCCATGGTTGATGCCAGCGGGACCACTTCAGGCCAGCGCGTGGTGCGGTCCACCATTGTCAGAAGATGTGTTCACCCCTGTGACAGCGGGAGGGGTCCAACGAGGTCCACATGAATGTGATCGAACCTCTTGGCCGGAATGTGAAACTGTTCCAAAGGAGCCCTCGTGTGCCTGTGTACTTTGGCTTGTTGACACGCCGTGCAAGCTGCTGCCCACTCTTTGACCTGTTTGCGGAGGCTCGGCCACACAAATTTCTCTCCCACCATTTTGACCGACGCGCGCACTCCAGGGTGCGCCAAAGAATGAACCGAGTCAAAAACGCGGCGGCGCCACGCGGCCGGTACTACTGGACGCTGCCGTCCAGTGGAGACATCGCAGATTAGGGGGTGCATACCGTCTTGCAGCACCCTGTTCTCCAGCCTTAACCCTGTTGGTCCAGGGTTAAGGCTTTCCAGAACTGAAAGTGGCGGATGGCCAAATGGAGAGTGAGCAGCTCCCTGTCAAACGCGCTGTATTTACGTTCGCTATTGCGCAAGGTCCTGCTGAAAAAGGCGAGGGGCTGCCAAACCCCGGCTACATGTTGCTCCACGACCGCCCCTATGGCCACCTCTGACGCGTCAGTGGTGAGCGCTATGCGGGCCGTTGGGTCTGGGTGTGCCAAAAACGCAGCCTTTGCCAAGGCTGCTTTCACCTCCGAGAACGCTTGGTCCCGCTCCGGGGACCACTCAACCTTATCCGCGGGTTTCTTTTTTTTGAACGTGGCATACAGCGGCTGCATGAGTTGCGCCGCGCGGGGGAGAAAACGGTTATAAAAATTCACCATTCCCAAAAACTCCTGCAACGCCCTGACTGTCTGCGGCCGGGGAAAATCTGCCACAGCGCGCACTTTGTCAGGCAGCGGAACTGCTCCTTCGGGGGAGACGCGGTGTCCTAAAAAATCGATCTGCGCCACCCCGAGCTGACACTTTGCTGGGTTGATTATTAACCCGTGATCTCCCAACCTTTGGAAAACTGTGGCCAGGTGTTTTTCGTGTTCATCTTCGGACGCGCTGGCTACTAAAATATCGTCCAGGTAGACGAACATGAAAGGGAGATCGCGAAGCACCACGTCCATCATGCGTTGGAATGTCTGAGCAGCCCCTTTAAGTCTGAATGGCATGCGTAAAAACTCAAATAAACCAAACAGAGTTATTACTGCTATTTTGGGTATGTCCTCAGCGCGCACTGGGACTTGGTGGTAACCGCCGACCAAGTCTATTTTAGAAAAAATGCGCGCCCCCACCAAATGAACGGAAAAATCTTGGATATGTGGGATTGGGTAGCGGTCGTGCGCTGTAGCGTTGTTTAACCTGCGGAAATCCCCGCATGGGCGCCATGATCCGTCAGCTTTCGGGACCATATCTAAGGGGGAAGCCTACGGACTGTTTGAACGTTGGATAATGCCCAACCTCTCCAGGTTGGCGAACTCCTCGCGCGCTATGTCCAGTTTAACTGCGTCCAAGCGCTGAGCTTTTGCAAAAACGGGTGGTCCGGTAGTGGTAATAAAATGCTCCACCCCGTGCTTAGCGACTGTTGCCGAAAATGTGGGGACCGTGAGTGCTGGAAACTGAGTGAGCAGTGTGTGGAACTTACCGCTTGCTGCTGTGACGTTGGCTTGTGCTGTTGGCAGGGCCACTCGCGCTGTACAGGGGATAGAATCAAAAGAAAGTGCGTTAACCAGGCGTCTGTTAGCGAGATCAACCAACAAACCATGTGAGCACAAAAAATCAGCCCCCAGCATATTGAAATTTACTGTTGCTACAACAAAAGTCCACTCAAATGTACGGCCGCGTAGAGACAGAAGCAGAGTCTTCTCACCGAAGGTCTTAATCTCCAAGCCGTTCACTGCCATCACCCGGGGACCTCCGGAACCAGCCAGTCTGTCCGCGTAGGAAGGTGTGATGAAGCTCAACTGGGAGCCTGTGTCGACGAGGAACTGCCTCCCGGAGCGTGCGTCCGACAAGTAGAGCAGCTTGTTCTCTTCCCCAAGGGTTGCGGCTGCTACCAACCCCCGGTCTTGGCATTTCCCGAATGCCTGAACTGGCACGGCGGTACACACTTGCGTGCCCTCCCTGCGAAGCGGTGATGGTAGAAACAAAGGACGTCCGGTCCACGTTCCCTGGCCCTTGCTGCCACCGTCGTCGGTGAGTCTGGCACCACCGTCGTCGGTGAGTCTGGCACCACTGCCTCTGGGCCCCTGTCGTCTCCGGTCGTCGTGCCAAGTTCCGCTGCAGCAGTCGTGGATGCGTGCCGCTTGGTGGCGTTGACAATCCACTGCGCCTCCCGGCCCAGCGCTGTAGTCCCATTGGGCCAACAGTGGCGAACTGGCCAGGGTCGCTCTCGCTGCTAACGGTAGAGTCCTGAGGAAGAGGTGGGTGAAAATGAAGTGATCATCGTTAGAGTCTTTCAACCTCAATAACTTCTCCATCAGGCTCGCGGGCATGTCGTTTTCCCCCTCCATCAGCGCCAGAAGCCTCTCTGCTCGCTCCTCTGCCAAGGGGGTGAATTGCTGGATGAGTGCAGCCTTCAACGTGTCGTATTTGTCGCTATAATGAAGACAGTCACAATGCATTTCACCAACTTGCATAATAAAGACAGTCATAATGCATTTCTCTCCATGATATCACTTCCACTGTCTCCCATGCATCCTTTCCTTAATCCCTTAATTGACCTCCCACAGTCTCCAGCCTTGCATACCAAGGCCAAGATTCCTGCAGCATCCTGCCTTTGTTCTGACCTAAAATGTGAGTCACAAAACCGGTCCAACAGGTCCCATGTGTGTTCACCACAGTTTCATGGATATAATCCATGTACACAAAAATGAACAAAACGAAAACCAAAAGGGGTTCAAAAATTTGAACCAGTTGAGTATAAACTTGAAGGTCTTGTGTGAACTGGATAATCTGAAAGGCTTTGGTTAACTTTGCAATCATTTTCGTATTAAATAGAAAATTTAGAAAGTCGAAGTTTAGTTTTGCTGAGAAAGTTCTGTTCCTGGAAGTGAAAACAGCTGAGGAGTGAGACATGTTCATTGTGGGTTCGCCTCCACCGTAGGCGGACAGAGCGTGCCAGTTGCCACGCCAACACGACTCCGGGGGCGTGGCTGTTGTGTGGGCCCATTGGCTGAAACCGAGTGACGCAATCATCACCGGGCCGCTGATTGGTTAGGCTGTCCCAGCTGCCTGAAAGTGCCAGAAAAGAAGCTGGAGAGCGGGTTCTATGGGCAGAGGGAAGCGAGAGGAGCAGAAAACAGCTCTGAGGAGGTTATTTCTGGAAAAAAGAAAGGAATTAAGCTGCTATGGTAGTGTGAAGGAGCTCAAGACAAGGAGCTACAGTAGGAAAAAGAAGGTAAAAAAAGAAGGATTTTTCCTCCAGTGGTTTTTAATGCTGAGGAATGCAGCTGCTGCTGTGATTAACACGGATTTAAACTGTGGCTCCACGGGCCCGGGTTTTTACCCAGAACCAGTCATCCGGGAGAGGCTCAGAGTAGATCTGCTGCTCCTCCACATTGAATGGAGTCAGTTGAGGTGGTATGGGCATCTGATTAGGATGCCTCCTGGACACCTCCCACTTGAGGTGTTTCAGGCACGTCCCACTGGGAGGAGACCCCGGGGCAGACCCAGGACTCGGTGGAGAGACTATAGGCCCTTTTCCACTAGCCTCACTTGGCCCTACACCGCACCACTCAGCCCGCTTTAGGCGCTTTTCTGCTAGCCCCAGCACCGGTTAAGCAGGTACTTTTTTCGTACCTGATCCAGGGCAGGGTCTAACCGGGCCGAGTAGGGCTGAGTAGGGCTGTGATATGACTTTAAGAGACTGGTCGCCGCTGATTGGTCAGGTTGTAACGTCATGAAAGCGACTTTTTCTGCTGAATTTACTCCACGACCGCCATTTGTAATTGTTCAGCAGTGAACACAGTGCGCCCCTTTAATACGGTATATTATATTAATATACTGTATAATATACTTATATAATAATATACTCCTAATATTATATATTAGGAGGTGCGCAATTTTCTTTCTATATTAGGCCACGATCGCATCCAGCGCGAGTTGGACGGATCTACTTGAAATGCAGGTGTCTGAGCAGATGGGTTCCCAGTGGCACATCCGTACTGCCAAACAGTGTCGGGAGAAGCTGAAAAAGCTGAAAAGCGATTACCGAGCAGTGAAGGACCACAATGCTCGAAGTTCAGCGGATGGAAGGAGTGGAAGTGGTTCGCTGAGAGACATTGGGCTCCACACGGTCACGGCCCTTGGAAACCGTGGATGGTGAGTGTTTATTTGATATTGCGCATCTGTTCGTCACTTGATTCTTTCTGTGCCAAGCTCACTGTTTTTAAGAAATAGGAAGGTTGTTAGATTGTGAGTAATTGTTGTTACTGAGGCTTGCGTATTGTTTTGCAGCCAACTGCAGATTCACGCTTGCTTTGTGTTAAGTATTAGCGCGAACAAAACGCTGAATTACGCTTATTGTATTCCGGTTAAAAACTTGAGAGTGTTGTGTACATGTTGCACTTTGGTGTTAAGTTTTAAATTGCGTGCATTTTTTTTCTAGAATCGCATTTCATATCACAGGGGTCCACCTCAGTGGAGATGACTGACACAGCGGACTCTCCTGGCGCTGCGTCTGTGTGTGCGTCTGGCTGAGCGCCAGCTGGATCAGCTCCACATCACCAGCTCCATCTGGATCACGTTCAAGTGCCGGTAAGGCACAATAACCACGATTTTTTTTTTTGGTTGAAACAGGTCCAGCAGCGGAAACCAGGGTCGAAAATCCATCCATCCATCCATCTTCTACCGCTTAATCCTTTACAGGTCGCGGGGGGGGGGGGGCGCTGGAGCCTAACAAGTTATGTACCAAATTGATTAATGCAATTTCCTGTAGCTGCATATTAATTAATTGAAAATGTCTTTTTAAATGTACAAAAAGGTTATTCTTTGGTCTTCACTTATCGGTGTTCCACAACCATTTTTAGGTGTGGTGATTGGTGCTGTTGTAACTCCTGTTTTAGACAAACAAAGTGCATGAACTGCATGCTTCATTGAAATGCTTCGCGTCAGCTGACTGTATTAACCCATTCAGATTTCTGCGGCCACACTACAAGCAACTAGTTTAAACATTACCCATCCATCCATCCATATTCTTAATCTTAATCCTTTTTAGTTTTGCAGGGGGGCTGCAGCCGAAGACAGCACACTGCCTGTTGCAAAATCTGCTCTACTGAGGGGCAGCAACATGACAGTTCAGCTTATATACAGCAATGAAGCATAATATAATAGTGACATTCCACCACAGACTTTCACCTGTGTAATTCCATAATATATGTAGTGATCCAGCTTTAACGACCATGCCTTTCTGTCTTTCCATCTAGGCAAGACGAAAACAGACAACTCCCATCGCTGACCTTACATCAGCGATGGTCAACATGCATGACGAAGAGATGCGGCTCTTGGAACGGCAACATGACCAGCGGCAAGAATCAGGAGTACATGCAGCATTTGCGACAGGTGGCCGCAGATGTGCGGGCAGATGCGCGTGAAGCCCTGGAGCAGGACGCTGCGTTATGAAGGGAAGAGCTGGCAGAGATGTCATCGCCCAGTCTGTTTTTTTGTTTGTAAATTTTGCTTCGGGAATAAAATTGTATTGTTTGCATCAAAAGTCTGGTTTATCTGTTATGACACCGTATGAGAAAAGCCAATAATTACATACACATTCCATTCTCTGTTCACTCCACATGCTGCTGTTCATCAGGTCAGGTGTATAGCCTTCTAATGGTAATTTAATTTTTAACAACACAACGAAACGTAATGTCTTGGTAGGTTTTTTTTTTATTATTTTAAACATTTGCAATGCGGAATCCATTTCTCTTGAACGGGTACATTTTTTAGGTTATAAGCAGTTGTACAGGTGTGCTTGAACTTGTAGACACTGATAAAGGTAAGTACATGTAAGTTGAATGTTGCATCGCCAGTCCAAATTTAATAAATTAAGAAGGAATCTAGCAAAAATTTGGCACTAATAACAGTAGACAGATCGGACAAGGATACACAACTGTGTTTTTGTTGCACACAACTGTTGTTACCAACAAGTGCAAAATTTATATTCCCTTTTCCCAAAAATTAAAAATCAATTTGTAAGTAAAAGTGGGAGACCTTTACATGGGAAAATATGACATGTATCAGCACATGATTTGTAGCTTGTCGAGCTGGATTTTTGTGAAGATGGCCTGTGCGGTGTTTCTGCATGTAATTACATACCTGTCAAGTGATATGGTTTCGCCGTATTTTAATACGGGGAAAATGCAATTTTAGCAAATACGGGCGTATTGCCATTTCTGTACGCCAAAGAGAAAAATATACGGGAAAAAAAATTGAGAGTGTGGGGAGGAACACGTGTGTGACCCCCACAGCATACGGGCGGGCAGAGCGCTCAGCGTGAGCAATTATCACAACAGTGAGAAGTGTGGACTCATCATTAGGCTGATGGCTTTGCACCTTCTTAACAGATAAGCGTTATGAACAAAAGGACAGGTAGATGGACCATGCACAACATTTTATTTACAAAAAACATTTTTGAAATATGTATGCACATAAATGTGGACAAAATAGACAAGTATTGCATCACGTATTATATTGTAACATGCAGCTTGACGTCCCACCAGGAGGTTTGAACTCACGCCTCCCACTCCGGAGTCCCACACTCTACCTGTGTCGCCAATAGGGTCAACCCACTTGTCAAGCCAAGTAGGGTGCTTATATTGAGTTCGCTACAATATCTCCACCCTGCTCCTCTGCTTTCTGTGCTGCTGTCACCACTGGTTCATCTACTGCATCATCCAATGTAGTGTCAAACGTCTCTCCATGACTCTCACACAGATTGTGCAGAGCACAACAAGTCAGCACCATAGATTTAACCAGTTTCATGTCACAGTCATTCCTCCTTCCTTCTCTCCTAGTCATCAGCCATGTTTGTTGTGGAGGATTCAGTCGCGTGTGTTTCACGTCACGAGGGTGTGGCACCGCCTGCTGTTCAACAAATCCCACCCACAGCAGGTGTGCCAGCAGGTGCGCCAGCAGTAGTTGAAAAGCAACTGAGGCTGAACCGAACCGAAGTGAGTAGAGCCGGGTTTTCAAACCGGGGCTGAGTGGGGCTAGTGGAAATACAGAAATACAAGCTCCATATTTGTATTTCTCTGTGAGAAATAAATGCTGCTTGGTGTGTGGATTGGCGTAAATCTATTGTAAATTGGGGCTGTAACTAGTGGTGGACAATATTGCCTAAAAATGATTTCTGTGAATGTTTACAATAACAATATTTTCCACAATATTACAGAGTACGGCTGGGCAATAGGAAAATATTCCAGTCACTGTAATTTTTTCCCATATTGATCGATATAGTAGATATATATTGTGATATGAATCAAATCACTATTTCTGCTAAGCTTAAAGGTTCCTTTTTACTCCTGAGATGTGAAGCTATAACAAGATTAATTTTAAACATTTATTTTCTGTTGAGCCTGACGGATGGAGTGTAGAACATTATACAAGTGTATTTCAAATAATTATAAAACATATAAAATATAAATATGTTATAATATTCTGGTGATCAACTTACCCACAGCTGAGTGAAGTGCACGCCCAAAGCACTGCAGCCATGTCCACTTGTTACCTCCGCCAGGAGGTAATGTTTTTGCTGGGGTTTGTCTGTCTGTCTGTTTGTTTGTTTGTCTGTCCGTTGGTTAGCAAGATAACTCAAAAAGTTTTGGACGGATTTCGATGAAACTTTCAGGCGTTGTTGGAAATGGTACAAGGAAGAACTGATTAAATTTTGGGGATGATCCGGATCACCGTCCAGAAGAAAACCGCCATTACGGAAAATGCCATTTTCGTCAATAACTACTCAACCACTAATCCTGTCATTGTCAATCCAATTGCTAGTTATGTTTTCATGGTCAAGGAATCTGAAAACGTAAACACAAACACTGTATGGGGGGAACTGTGGCCGCCATTACAGAAAATGCCATTTTCGTGAATAACTACTCAACCACTAATCCTATCATTGTCAATCCAATTGCTAGTCATATGTTTTCGTGGTCAAGGAATCTGAAAATGTACACACAAACACTGTATGGGCAGAACTGTGGCCGCCATTACGGAAAATGTCATTTTCGTGAATAACTACTGAACCAATAATCCTATCATTGTCAATCGAATTGCTAGTCATATGTTTTCATGGTCAAGGAATCTGAAAACGTACACACAAACACTGTATGGGGGGAACTGTGCCGCTTGGCGGAGGTCTGCACTCTCCGAGTGCTTTTCTAGTTTAGTGATGTGGCCTTCACTACATTTGTCCCACTGTGTGTCGTGATGCAGACTTGTCGTCTCTCAGTCTCCAGGATGCTTCGGTCAGTCCGAAATGACTTCACCTGGATGGTCTTCAGGAAAGTTTGAAGACATTTGCTTTTCAAATCCAATCTTGGTCAGTGAAGTGGGCAGTGAGGCTCATACTGTGTATGGTTCAGATGTACGACTTGACCACAAATCTGACGTTGTAGCGAAGTATGGCAGACTTTGCAGCTCGTTTTCAACCATTTCTTTACATTCCATGTACAGCTGGGAAAGTGCCATCTGGGAGAAGTATTTACGGCCAGGGAGTTGCTAACGAGGGTCAATTACTTTAATCAGCCACTTAAATCAGACATTCCGTGCTCAACTGGATGGCACTGCTTCAGATGGTAAAAAAAAGATTTGTAGTCTTACCTGATTTTGTGGGAACGTGCTTGACAGTTTGCAATGCATGCTAAGCTGCTTCTTGTCATACTTTAAATAGCCAAAATATCTCCACACCACTGAATTCCTCAACCGTTCTTTTCAACAATCTCCTCATCAATTGAACACTGAGTGGCATCCGTTTCTCTGTCTTTGGCAACGCTGTCACTGGTCTTTTTTTGAATGTTTTCTGTCGTCTCCCACGTGGCTGTGCTAGCCCAAACATTAGCAGGTGTGCTAGGCTAAGCCCCGGCTACGTGCTGGTCATACGTGCCTACACACACTGTTGTGTGCGTCAAATCGAACGTGACTTCCAGCCACATGATTGGTTGGGTGCAGTATATTCTCATTTTCATTGGCTTTTCGTATTCTCTGTCAAAACACAGAACAAATGAGTTCTATCGACCACGTATTATGTCTGTATCGAGGAAAAGTTATTTCTCAATAATTATCGTTATTGTTTTATTGCCCAGCCCTATTACAGAGTATTTTCTTCTTTTAAATTTATACGTAAAGGACAGTTTCATAGGCCAGTGTTATTGACCTTCAACATATTCAGGAAAAACAAAACAAAACTTTTATTTCTCCAGTTTATAAACAGCTCAGAATTAGTTTAAAATATTTTTGTTCTGTATCAAATATTACAGGAAAATAATATAAAGTGTTAGATCTTTAGTGCACACAGATGTTGGGTTTTATTCTGACTCACTTTACCTTCATTTTAACTCTCATTGCACAGACCTCTCTGGGGCTTTTTGGTTCTCGTTGCACTGAACGAATGTTTTTTTTTTTTTTCCACTGGTCTACCATCAATGGAGGACATGCTAATACAGAGGAACCTGAGATGGCTCAGACATGTTGAGAGGATGGACCACCAGCGTCTCCCTTGGCAGTTACTCTACTCACAGTTATGCGAGGGCAAACTCAATCAGGATAGACCAAGGCTCAGATTTAAAGACACTGTAAAAAGAAACATGGAGAAGTTGGACATAGACAGGAGTTCCTGGCAGCAGAAGGCTAAGGACAGAGCTGTGTGGAGGAATCTGATCAGACCTAAATAAAACAGTCATTGTCGCCCACGACAGACTGCTATGATGATGATGATGATGCACTGAACGAATGTTATTTTTTTCCCTCTTCGTGGCGTTGAATAAAATCAAGATGAAGCAGTCAAAATGGAAGGAAAATAAGACTACAAACACTTCAAGCAGCACATTGTTGGACGTTAACACCACTCCAGGGGTGTTGTTGACGTGCGGAAAAATGCAGGCAGATTATTCACATTTACTGTTTGTTCTCTACCATAGATTGAGTCCCGTCATGCTGTTTGCTCTCTATATGTCTGTTCTCTTGTCTTCTTCTGTATCCCCTCACCTCCCAGCCAGTCGCAGCAGATGACTGCCCCTCCCTGAACCTGGTTCTGCTGGAGGTTTCTTACTGCTAAAAGGGAGTTTTTCCTCCCCACTCTTACCAAGTGCTGCTCACAGGGGATCGCCTGATTGCTGGGGTCTTTCTGCAGTTGTGGGGTTTTCCCCTACAGTTTGAAAGTGCTATGAGATGACTATTGTTGTGAAATGGCGCTATATAAATAAAGTTGAATTGAAATTGAATTTTTCCAGAATTATTCAACGTCATTTGTGGTTTACGTAATGCATGCATTTTTTTGTATTGAGATATATATCAAGTGTCGAGATACTGAATAATTATATTGAGATATGATTTTTGATCCATATCACCCGGCCCTACTGTCTGCTCAGATTCAGCCAAATGCAGCAAAGTTGATTGAATGGTGCTTCAAAGAAATTAGTTATTTTCCACCAGTCATAGGTTATGTACGTACTTTTCATGAGTCTACTGGTCTGATCCCTTAGTCCAATTGCCTGCTAGCTAGCTAGCACTCAGTTGGTGTCTCTGCATTCGTTACATTGTCTTGACTGCCTGTTATAGGCATCTTCAGATGAAGTGTCAGAACCATGCACTTGAGGAGAAGCTGTACGCTGTGAGTAGGGCTACAGCTAACGACTATTTTATGGCCCTGGTAATCACCCACTCTAATTGAAGATTACTTGAATAATCTGATACTTTTTTTAAGAAACTTGCATTGACCAACATTTGCAGAACCTCTTTCATGAAGAGCAGTAGTAATTGTCCCAAACACTCAGTAACACAGGTACACATTTATTGCATTGCTTTTTGCAATGTTTATTGCATAGAACATAACTTTTAAATGATATGTTACACCATAAAGTTCCTTTTGCTAGCTGTTAGCATCCGCTAGCGGACACGTTAGCATCCGGATGCTAACAGCTATTCATCTTAATTTCAAATCTCAATCACGTACCTTGTCTCGGGTGCGCTGGCTGTGCATGATGTGGGATGCTTTCTGCCAAGACACTGTAACATCGACGTTGTAGCATGCTAGCTCACCACTTGGTTTTATCATATACACACTGCACAATGTTTTACTTCAATTTAAGCTTGAAATAAGATAAGATAAGATAAGATAAACCTTTATTAGTCCCACAATGGGGAAATTCCAGGATTGCAACAGCACAGGGATAGCAACACTCAGAGCAACAATCAGAAGGCAAGAGAAAACAAGAGCAGCTAGTATACATATATACATACTGTATTGTGGTGACCCCCACAGCCTTCGGGACAAGCAGAGCGCTCAGCTGGAGCAATTAGCAGAACAGTGAGATGTTTGGACTGATATCAATAGGCAGCCTCTCTTTGTCTAGTTCCGGCGCCAGTAATCCTGCTATTGACATGTGTGACTCTAATGCAAATGTCCATGCTTTACTGCTGTGCATGTATTGTCTGTAGCTGGGTATATAAGTCAACTGCATATCACTTGCTCTCTCTCTCACTCTCTTTTTGATCACACGCATTGCCTGTTTGCTGACTAGAGACACAGGGCTCGCTCCAGCGCGCTCCCACAGCGCTGGGGTAAACCCTCGTGATGGAGGATGAATAAAACACCCTTTTAAACTTCAGTTCGCCGTGTCCGCCTGCACTTATTCTGTGCCTCCACAATATTACTATAAATATATATATATATATATATATATATATATATATATATATATATATATATATATATATATATATATATACATATATATATATAGACACACAGTGCGGAGCATTGTGGTTGGTGGATGTGCAGCAGAAAGTCTAAGCTCTCTCTCCGCGGATGCGGCGGGGCAGCTCAATGCCTTTGGACATGATGGTGACCCTCTTTGCGTGGATGGCGCACAGGTTGGTGTCCTCGAAGAGACCCACCAGGTAGGCCTCACTGGCCTCCAGCAGAGCCATGACGGCTGAGCTCTGGAAGCGCAGGTCGGTCTTGAAGTCCTGAGCGATCTCCCTCACCAGGCGCTGGAAGGGCAGCTTACAGATGAGCTGCTCCGTGGATTTCTGGTAGCGACGGATCTCTCTCAGAGCCACGGTACCGGGCCTGTAACGGTGAGGCTTCTTCACTCCGCCGGTGGCCAGAGCACTTTTCCGAGCACCCTTGGTGGCTAGCTGCTTCTGGGGGCTTTTCCTCCAGTAGATTTATGGACGGTCTGCTTGGTTCTTGCCATCGCTCTTTATTATTCTGTCTTATATTTCTTGCACGCCGCCTAAACTCCAGTCCAGCACCCGCGTCGTTTTCACTTCAGTTCCCCAGTATGTCGAGTTTCTCCGTTAGCACCGGGTGGCGGTTGAGTGCTAGCTAGCTCTTCCCTGCTGTATCGCCTCCTGCTGTAGACAGAGGCTCCGTCCGCCGACTCGGGAGACCTTTGGGGCGATCTGTGTGTCCGTGATATATATAGAGTGAAAGGTGTAGAAAGAAGAAGGAAGATAAAAAAAAGGCAGTTGCAAAAGGCAGCCAACTTGTGTTGGTGTTGTTATGTGACTACTGTGATGTTAATGTGCCTTTCATGCATTGTGTTCATGCGTCCTGTCCTTACTGTGACCTAGAGACTGAGATCAATATGTAAATGTGCCTTGTAACCTCTTTGCCTTGCAGCTGGAGCAGAGGCCAGCAATCTGCCTATTGTGATGTATGTCTCTCAAATGCAAATGTCTCATGCCTGTTCTGCAGTCTCTTTGATCATACCAACTGCTGGGGAATGCTCTTTTATGTATTGTTGTAGTTGGGTATATATACTGCACTGTAATCCATGCTCATCCTCTCATTCACTCACTCTTCAGCTGCTGCTGCAGACACACACTTTGTGTCCCCTCATCTGAGAGCCTGAGGATCCCGCTCCGGTCTGCTCACACTTGCACCGGAGCAGGGATCCTGTGAAGGCGGTATGATTTAATAAACCTGCTTAAAACCTTCACAACGCTGCTTTATTTCATGCCGCTTCACCAGGCTTGAGATACTTTTGTCATTTTTTAAAATTTTCTTTATCTTTGCCGGTCTGTCACTATGCCACTCTGACATGGCACCGTTAAACAAAAATGCATTTTGTTTAGATAGTGTGACCGGAAAAAGGTCACACTGGAAGGCCATATAGACCGGAAGTGTTACATTAAACAACACGTCGACGCATAAATTTTGAATCAAGAATTTTTTGTAACCGAATTATCTGAGTAATCGTTGCAGCCCTAACTGTGAGGTTAGAGTCTAAACCTAGGGGTAACTAAAGGGCCTTTTCCACTAGCCCCGCTTAGCCCAACACGGGACAGCTCAGCACACTTTGTAACTCTTTCCACTAGCCCCAACACGGTTTAACAGCCGCTATTTTCGTCCCTGCTCGATGGCAGGGTACAACCGTGCTGAGTCGTGCCGTGTTGTGATGTCAACAGCCTGGTCGCCGCTGATTGGTCAGGTCGTAACGTTACGAAAGCGACCGTCTTCTGATGAATCTACACACGACCGCCATTTGCAATATTTCACGGACTAGCTCGGTCACGGAGTAAATACGATATTAATACAGACAGCGTTGTAGGTTTTGTGGAACTCTACACCGTGGTCCAACGAAGAGGTGCGGAGTTTTTTCTGCTTGGTGGCAGATCCACAGTGAGAGGAGTGATCCGGACCAATACAGATGGCAGCCCAGCATAGAACCGGACTACGGACAAGCTGAAGACGAATGTGAGAGAACCATCAATGGTGAGTGATTTGTAATAATGTGCATCTGTTCGCTTATTTATTCTGTTGGTGGTAAGCTCACTTTTTTGAGCCATAAAGCGCTGTTCTGTGCTGGCTAACGAGTTTTAGCTAGTAGCTAGCTAGTACCAACTGCTGATTCGCGCTTGTTTTCTCCTAAGTATTCGCTTGTGAGAGCAAAACGATGAAATATGTTAATCCTGGTTAAAGTCCTGGTTTGTGTACGTATTGCACTTTGGTGCTGCACATTAAATTGTGTGCAATTTAATGCTAGAATGTGTTTCCACATGCCAGGGGTTAGCCTCCCTCAGTGTTTATATTGTGGATACTGGTGAAATGGATCACAGGAGCTGAAATCTCGTCATATTAAAATTGCTTTTTCAAACCAGTGATTTATAAAGTCATTCATATAATTTTCTAAAGCGTCAGAATAGACCCACACACCTATTCTGTGGATCCTGCAGTGCTTGTCAGCGAAACGAAGCATTTTTGTCACATTCCACCACTGACTTTCACAGGTGTATTTCTCTAATACAGGTACATCTCCAAAAATTATAATGTCATGAAAAACTTCAATATTTTTTGTCACTCATTTCAGAAAGAGAAATCCGTATATTATATAGATTCATTACACAGACAGTGATATATTTCAAGCATTTATTTATTTTAATTTTGATTATTTATTTATTTATTTAGCGAATGCAAAGTCCTTAAGCCAAGCAGTTGCCTCCTGGTTTGCTGTATGAAGGGTGTGTAATCCTCCTTCCAGTCTTTGGAGCGGGCAAACCTCTATGATGTGTTCCATTGTTTGCTCCTCTCCACATGCGCACAGTGGGCTAGGGCTACTGCCCCATCTGTGAAGGCTGGCCAAGCAGGGGCCATGTCCAGTCCTGAAGCGATTGAGTGTAGACCACTGTCTCCTTGGGAAGTTGGTGCCCGGGACCTGTTGGTTGGGGTTTATCACCAGCTGTTTGTTTGGGACCTCCTTGGTCTCCCATTCCTCTTGCCAAGCTGTCTGGATGGTAAAGTCAGCTGGGGGAGGGTTTTTCCAAATCGGCCGTCTGGATGAAAGTCGGGCAGTGGGTGGGGTGTAGATATCTGCATGGATTGGCAAGTGAGGAAAATCTTTAACTTTTTGGAGCATCCTTTGAGTTAATGCTGCTCGCCGGATGTGTGGAGGGGCTATGTTTGACAGTACAGAGAGCCAGGGGAGTGGTGTTGAGCGGATTGTTCCAGTTATAGTTCTCATGGTTGAGTTGAGCTGGGTGTCTACATGGTGTGTGTAAGATGACCTGGACCAGACAGGGGCACAATATTCTGCTACAGAGTATGAAAGGTCCAGTGCTGAGGTGCGCAGGGTGGAGACTGCCGCCCCCCATTTTGCACCAGCGAGCTTGCAGAGCAGGTTGTTTTGTACCTTCACCTTAGCAGCCGTCCCCTTTAGATGTTCCTTGAAGGATAAGGTCCTATCAAGGGTCACTCCAAGATAAGTTGGATTTGGGGCATGCTTAAGCTTGAGTCCGCTCAGGTGGATGTTTAGTTCTCTGGCAGCTTTTGCATTGTGGAGATGGAATACACTGGAGACGGTTTTTGCTGGGCTTGGTTTTAGGCGCCAGATTTTGCAGAACTGGTCCAGTTTGGCAAGATCTTCCGTGAGCACCCGTTCCAGTGGTTCAAAGTCTGGTGCTTGGAATGCCAAACAGATGTCGTCTGCATAGATGAATTTGCGGGATTTTGTAGTAGGCAGGTCGTTTATGTAGAGGTTGAACAGAGTTGGAGCTAGAACTGAGTCTTGTGGGAGTCCGTTTTTCTGCATTCTCCATGCACTTGTGTTCTGACTGAGGTGGACTCTGAACCTTCGGTTGGTCAGCAGAGTTTTTATAATTGCTGTTGCCCAAGCAGGGATCGCCTTTATAAGTTTCAGGAGGAGGCCTTTGTGCCAGACCGTATCATAGGCAGCTGTAAGATCGAGAAACACAGCCCCTGTCTTCAGTCTGCTCTCGAAGCCATTTTCGATGAAGGTGGTTTTAATTTTGATGATTATGGCTTACAGCCCCTGAAAACCCCAAATTCAATTTGGCAAAAAATTAGAATATTACATAAAATTAACTTTAAAAAATAGTTTTTAAATATAAATGTTGGCCGCTGAGGTGTTGGTTAATATGGGCTGTAGCCGTAATCATCAATATTAAAATAAACACTTTCAATATATCACTGTCAATGTAATGAATCTATATATGGGTTTCACTTTCTGAAATGAGTGAAAAAAATATTGAATATTTTCATGGTATTCTAATTTTTGAGATGTGCCTGTATTAAGTGTTGAACTTGCTTGAACCTAACCACCATCCATTTCTGTCGTTCGTCTAGGCAGGAGGAAAGCAGCCGCCCCACAACGGACCTCGCCACTGTGGAACGTACTGAAATCCTTTGCTTTTATAGGTAAAGTGTCAAAACCAAAGTAGCACAATTTCCACTTAATATAAAAGGGACTGAACTGAGATTTATTTGATTGTGTGAATATGGCACATCAACTGTAAAATAAACCGCTTGTTAATGTATTTATTTTTTTGTCAGATCACTTGTGTGATCCTTTGTGAGTTATGTTCATAACTGTATGTTTTGGCGAATGTGAGATGTTCAGTCGTCAATATAATTTACTTTATATGTGTAGTTATTTCTTTTATTTTATCATGTTTAATGTTGCAGCATTGCACCGAGACAAATTCCTAGTTTGTGTACTACATGAACAATGGCAATAAATCTGATTCTGATTCTGATTCTAGTTTATAGTCTATCATCAATAAACTCATGCAGTAACAGGACACATTACAAATATTTGAGACCCATTGTAGTGCTTCCTTTTATACTTTAGCAATGGTAGTACAAAACACCGCCCACACATGAAACCAGGGCAAGAAGAGACACTTTTACAGACAAGACAAACTTTTATTGATAAAAACTTCATATTTTGACTGAGCGACTCCATACTCGGTGATGCACACCTTCAGTTAACCCCTTGCACTCCGGTCAATTTCCCTAAAAACACCAAAAAATAACGTGCCCAAAGTAAATCGAAAGCTGTTCTTCAACCGTCTGCAGCATCTTCATGGGGTTGGTCTCATTTAAAAGAAAACACTTTGAATTTTTTGGCAAAACAGTCATAATCTCTCTAAGTGCTCCAGCCACTGAGTTACAGTCATCTAAACATACTGAACTTCAAGAAAATAAATTTGGCCTGGGGTTTTTTTTGGATACAAATGCTTGCAAATAACACACAGCTTCAGATCCGGGCTGGAAAATGCAACAGAAATGTAGAACCAAGTGTTATCCAGCTGAGGTCCAAATTTTGTAACAATACCACAAAAAATGAATATATTACACAGCTTTTTCCTCAGGTAGTTCCCAGGCGTTTTGGAACTGTGCCAAATTGTTCCAAATGGCACAGTTTAGAAAAACGTCTGTAACTTTTGAATGATTCAATATAGAAGCTTCATCTTGGGCTCTAATGAAAGGTGACACTCAGCGCTCTGTGTGTGTGTGGGGGGGGGTTGTCCCCCCCCGCTACAGAGGACGGACATCGGACATCGCTACATGACGGAATAGTCATGTGGCGACCGCGGCGCAGTCACCGCGCCTCCCCCCCTTGCTACAGAAGAGTGGCGGGGGGGGGGGGGCGTTCACGGTCCGGACGCGGCAAACGAACCGTGTACCGTGGCGCACGGACTTCGGACTTCGTGTGCCGCACAGTTGTAATTTACCGATCGGTCAAAAGACATTTTTTGATTACAATTTTCAGGGATAAAGAATAATTTTGCTTATAACACTTACCTCTTCACAGCAGCGTCCTGGCGAACTTCTCTTCCTCATTGTCAGATGAACGCGACACTGGAACCTTGCTACGGACTCGTGGTTCTGGTCTCGCGACCCGGTTCCATTATATTATAATTCCATTATTGCGGTTTTGCGCTTCCATGATTGCGGTTTTGGCGAATGATTTACGACCTTCGTCGTCGGCCTCCGTCGGTCTATGATGACCATGGAAGAGAATCCTAAACGTCTATTCTGCTGGAATAAAAAAAAAAAAAACCACCGCCTGTGGCTGAAGATGTCACCACTCGCCGCTCACGGGCATCCACGTCAGCTGCGCGCACACCTGCATCTCATTAGTGCGCAGCTATTTATTCCACCTCGCCCTGAGCTTCAGCCTGGAGCCGTCTGTCTCCCTGCATACTCAAGCCTTCAGCAGATTCCTTTTCCTCCAGGCCTGCTGACCTTCTTCTGGACATGTAAGCTGTCAATTATTGTCTCACCTGTTCCTGTCAGCTTTCCCCTGTGCACAGGTGGATCTCTCGGCGGCGGACACTCTCCCCCTCACCTCGCCGTTCCTCCTCCACATCGTTCCTCCTCGGACACACAGCAGGACGCTGTCTCCCAGGCTTGGGATCTTGCCAACGCCAGCCACCACTGTACTGCAAGTAAGCACATAACCTTATTACTCTCCTGTGTGGTTTGCCCAACTAACCCCTGTTCTCTTCTCGCTCGTAGGGTTGCCTGGCTGTACGGCGTGCTGCTCTGTCCTGGCCTGCATCCTTCACCCACAATACACTCTTATTCCTCACACACGCATCCATACATGTTACATTGGTTAATAATAAAGCTTTCAAATCTGCCTGAGCCTGCGTGCGTGTTTCCTGGGCCAAATAATATGTCAGAAGAGGCCGATGCGCGAATGGCAGTCCCTGTCACGCAAGTTGCACTTGTGGGTGGTCTCCGTGCTGCTGGGTCTGTGGCAGGTTCTTCCTGCGGGTCCTTTTTTTCATCTGCTGCAGCAGTCAGTCTCTCTTCACCCAGCCTTACACAAAACAGCTTGCGAACTTCTGTGCTTCAGTTGGCTCGCTGCATTCACAGCGTTGGTAGGCGGGTCCTTCTTGCTAGGTTTTCAGTCATTGGTTCTTCAAGGTTTCAGAAACCCAATTCAAGGCTCTTATTAGTCGAATGAGAGGTCAGTCATATCTGATCTGTTCGCGACTGTGTCTGTAGTGGAAGAACGGAAATGGAGCTTTTTTTTTTTTCAGTGCGCGCTTGGACACAGCGCCCTCGTGCGTCCTAGAGCGCACGAGGGCGCTCTTGTGCGCCTTCGTGCGCTCTGGGATGCAGAGACGTGCCCATCCATGGCACACCGGAGTGCAAGAGGTTAAAGTACTATTGTAGGAGTCAAGAACTGAGGAGACTGGATAATTTTCCAGAATCTGCTTTAATTCTCATCCATCCTACGTCCTCTCTCGATCGGAGTGAAAAGAGACAGGATGCAGTCACACACATACATTTATACACTCATCTCTAACAATACATCACACAAACGTCACAATACTCAGCTACATCCTTTCATCTTCAATAGAACACCCAGAGTCCTTCTGTTCTCCTCTCTGACCCCCAAAAGGTCAGGCCGGGTAATCTTCTCCTCTCTCCTGAGTCCCCAGGGGGTGCAGACACATCTTCCTCTTGAGGTGTGAAGTCAATACACATGGCTAGCTCAAAGTCTCTCTTGGCTGAATTCAGCCAGCCACCTGTGAGTCACATAGGTTATAATTATGGGCTCCACATCACTCCCCCCTTCCACGCGAAAGACTGGGCACCCACATACAGTCATACAACAGTCATACAGCACGTCACCCCCCCAACAGAATCTCACACCAACCTTGGGCAGCACAGTGGTGCAGTGGTTAGCACTGTTGCCTTACAGCTAGAAGGTTCCTGGTTCAAATCCCCAGGGTGGCAGGGGTTGGAACCTTTCTGTGTGGAGTTTGCATGTTCTCCCTGTGCTGCGTGGGTTTACTCTGGGGGCTCCGGTTTCCTCCCACAATCCAAAGACATGCATGCTAGGTTAATTGGCTGTTCTAAATTGTCCCTAGATATCTGTTTCATATAGGCCCTTAGAATAGAGGGTTAATACTAGTGAAAGCGCTTTGAGTGGTCTTTGTGACTAGAAAAGCGCTATATAAGTGCAGGTTAGTTAGTTAGTTAGTTAGTAAACAACCTGACCAAAAAACACATCATTCTGCATGCAGCTTAGGTTTCAATCTTCTCCCGAATCTGCTGTATGCAGGTCTCCTGCTCTGTGTTGGGCCGTCCTGCTGTGCATCTGTGGAGTGAGGGGGAGAAGGGTTATTTGCCCCTCGTGGGGGGTCCCAGGGCCGCCCCTTCGGAGGCCTGCCGCGTCGAGGCACGCCCGCCGGCCATACAGACTCGTTATTCAACACAAAAGCAGGTTTTAATCTATCGATACTGATCGTCTCCCTCCTGCCCCCCAAATCTAGCACAAAATATTTCTCCCCGGTTTCCAGCACTCGAAATGGACCGTCGTAAGGTGGGCGGAGGCTATGCCGCTGCGCATCGTGTCTGACAAAAACAAACTCTGCGTCTCGTAAAGCCTGGGGCACGAACACACGCGGGAAAGAGTGATGAGCGGGGCCCGGGAGCATTTCTGCTCCCGTGTTACTCAGAGACCCCCGGATCGGGGAGGGCCCTGGTGTCGTGTGGTCGGGTAAAAACTCGCCTGGCAGCCTGAGCGGTTGTGCAAAGACCAATTCTGCTGGTGAGGCATCTAGATCCTCTTTTGGTGCCGAACGCAACCCCAATAAATCCCATGGTAGTTTGTTCACCCAATCTGTGTCCGTCAGTGACACTCTGAGGGCTGCCTTCAAAGATCTGTGAAAACGCTCACATAAACCGTTGGCCTGGGGATGATAAGTGGTCGTGCGGTGTACCGCCGCTCCTAAGCCACTGGCCACTGCTGACCACAGTTCCGACGCAAATTGAGGTCCCCTATCAGACGTAATATCTGACGGGACCCCGAACCGCGCTACCCAGGCTGTTAAAAAAGCGCGTGCCACCTCTGCCGCTGTGGTCGATGTTAACGGGACCACTTCCGGCCAACGAGTGGTTCGGTCTACCATCGTCAAGAGGTGCATGAACCCTTGGGATGTGGGTAGGGGGCCCACGAGGTCCACATGCACATGATCGAACCTTTTAGCCGGAATGTGGAACGGTTCTAAGGGCGCTTTAGTGTGCCTGTGAATTTTAGCCCGCTGGCAAGCCATGCAGGACTTAGCCCACTCTTTCACGTGCTTGCGCAGGCTCGGCCAAACAAACTTCTCCGCCACCATTTTCACCGAAGCGCGCACCCCTGGGTGCGCTAGGGAGTGCACGGCATCAAAAACGCGATGGCGCCACGCGGCTGGCACCACCGGGCGCGGTCGCCCTGTGGATACATCGCAGATAAGCGGGGGGAAACCGGTTTGTAGATTTCTGCGTTCCAGCCTTAACCCTGTTGGTCCAGACAGAAGCACGCGCACGTCCGCGTCCTCGCTCTGCTCCGCCGCCATGGCTGTATAATCTATTCCCACGTGGACCGGAGCCGCGCGCGTGTCCGCGCTGTTACCGTGCTCTGGGTAAGCGGCCGCGCAATCCGTTTCCGCGCGGACGGGTGCTGTTACTGCGCGTGACAGACAGTCTGCCACCACATTGATTTTACCGGCTACGTGCTGAATATCGGTGGTAAATTCAGAAATTGCGGCCAGCTGTCTCTGCTGCCGCCCTGACCACGGTTCTGAAGTTT
Source organism: Pholidichthys leucotaenia (assembly GCA_020510985.1). Lineage (NCBI taxonomy): Eukaryota > Metazoa > Chordata > Actinopteri > Cichliformes > Pholidichthyidae > Pholidichthys > Pholidichthys leucotaenia. The sequence goes on along the minus strand of CM035845.1, from coordinate 22,985,763 downwards.
TGGACATCGCAAAAGTGAGCGGTTTGTGGTCGACAAACGCGGTGAAACGCCGCCCTTCCAGCCAGAACTGGAAATGTCGAATGGTTAAGTGGAGCGCCAGGAGTTCCCTGTCAAATGCGTTGTATTTCCGCTTGGGCTTGCGCAGAGACCTGCTGAAAAAGGCGAGAGGTTGCCAAACTCCGGTGACCTGCTGCTCTACCACGGCCCCTATCGCTACCTCTGACGTGTCTGTGGTTAGCGCTATGCGAGCTGCCGGGTCTGGGTGCGCCAGCAGTGCTGCGTCAACGAGTGCTTTTTTTACCACTGTGAACGCGCGCTCCCGCTCCGGGGACCATTCGATCACATTGGCAGGCTTCTGTTTTTTAAGCGCGGTGTATAACGGCTGCATGAGTTGTGCTGCGCAGGGTATGAAATGGTTATAAAAATTCACCATCCCCCAAAATTCCTGCAACGCTTTCACTGTCTGTGGCTGGGGAAACTCAGCCACCGCGCGCACTTTTGCCGGCAGAGGAACTGCTCCCTCTGGTGAGACACGGTGCCCCAGAAAATCAATTTGCGCTGTGCCAAACTGGCACTTGGCCGGGCTGATTATCAACCCGTGTGCTTCCAACTTTTAAAAAACTGTAGTGAGGTGCTTCTCATGTTCCTCCTCTGAGGCGCTGGCTTCTAAAATATCGTCCAAGTAGACAAAAACAAACGGAAGGTTGTGCAGCACTGCATCCATCATCCGTTGAAAGGTTTGCGCGGCGCCTTTAAGGCCAAAAGGCATGCGTAAAAACTCAAAAAGTCCGAACGGGGTTATTACCGCTGTTTTGGGAATATCCTCTGGTCAAACCGGGACCTGATGATAACCGCGGACCAGGCCTATTTTAGAAAAAATGCGCGCTTTTGCCAGGTGCACTGAGAAATCCTGGATATGCGGAATCGGGTAGCGATCCTGAGCTGTGGCATTGTTCAACCTGCGATAATCACTGCGAGGTCTCCACGAGCCGTCAGCTTTAGGCACCATATGCAGGGGGGAAGCCCAAGCGGACTTCGAGCGGCGAATTATGCCCAACCTTTCCAGGTTGGCGAACTCCTCCTGTGCCACGGAGAGCTTAGCTGCATCCAAGCGCCGAGCCTTAGCAAAAACTGGTGGGCCACTCGTGGTTATGAAGTGCTCCACCCCATGTTTCGCCACCTTAGCTGAAAAAGTGGGAACTGTGAGTGCTGGAAACTGGTGTAGAAGGGTGTGAAACTTACCACCTGCTGCGGCGACGTTGGTCTGTACTGGCGGTGGGCACACCCGAGCTGCACAAGGGATAGAACAGAAAGAGAGTGCATTTACTATGCGTTTGTTGGCCAGATCAACTAACAAACCATGTGAACACAGAAAATCAGCACCTAACATATTGAAGCTCACTGCCGCTACGATGAAGGTCCACTCGTAAGCGCGGCCGTGGAAGGACAGAGACAAGGTTCTCTCTCCGTAAGTCTTGATGCTGGAGCCGTTGGCCGCTGTTGCTCCGTCTCCGCGGGGTCCAGCCACCCGATCTGCATAAGTTGCAGTGATGAAGCTCCTCTGGGCTCCGGTGTCCACGAGGAATTGCCGCCCGGAGCCCGCATCTGTCAAATAAAGCAGCTTGTTCCATTCGCCAAGAGTGGAAGCTGCTAACGACTCCCGGCCCGGTCATTTCACCGCTTTTTGAAACTGCACGGCGGGATGCATCTGTGCGCCTTCTCGGTGAAGCGACGGTGGTAATGGCAGGGGTTGTCATGCCCTCTGGCTCGGGATCTCGTCGCCGCCGTCGTCGCTGGGGTGGGATCTGCTGCCTCTGGCTCCACACTGCCCCCGGCCGTTGTGCCGAGGTCTGCCGCTACCACGGAGGTCTCTTGCTCGTCGCAGGCGTTGAGGAGCCGCTCTGCCTCCTGGGCCAGCTCGCAGAAGTCTTGCTGGTTCACACACCGTCTGCTGGACAGGGAACCTCTCGTGTGCACTGGGAGGGTTCTCAGGAAAATATGCTTGAAAAGGAATGCGTCGTTGTCCGTCCCGATCATCTGTAGCATATCCTCCATGAGGACAGTCGGCCTGCGTCCACCTCTGTCGTGCAGGTCCAGTAGCTGCCTGGCTCTTACCTCCGCTGACGGCACGAAGCTCCTGATGAGGGTGGCTTTCAGCACGTCGTATTTGCCGGCAGCGGGTGGTTGCTGCACCAGGCTCCGCACACACCGAGCCGTGCAGCTGTCGAGCGTCGCGATGACATTATGGAATTTAATGTCATCCGCTGAAACTCCCCCGAGCAGGAACCGCGACTCCACATGCTGGAACCACGAGTGCGGGTCGTTTTGCCAGAACTCGGGGAGCTTAATCAGTCTTGTGCCCCTGCTGGCATTCCCCGGTGAATCCGGATCTGAGTGGCTGTCTCCCAGCTCTTCCATATCGATCATGAGGCTGCCCTCCAGCCTCTGCGTGCTCAGACTCATGCGTAGGTCACCAATTGTAGGAGTCAAGAATTGAGGAGACTGGATAATTTTCCAGAATCTGCTTTAATTCTCATCCATCCTACGTCCTCTCTCAATCGGAGTGTGAAAGAGACAGGACGTAGTCACACACATACATTTATACACTCATCTCTAACAATACATCACACAAAAGTCTCAATACTCAGCTACATCCTTTCATCTGCAATAGAACACCCAGAGTCCTTCTGTTCTCCTCTCTGACCCCCAAAAGGTCAGGCCGGGTAATCTTCTCCTCTCTCCTGAGTCCCCAGGGGGTGCAGACACATCTTCCTCTTGAGGTGTGAAGTCAATACACATGGCTAGCTCAAAGTCTCTCTTGGCTGAATTCAGCCAGCCACATGTGAGTCACATAGGTTATAATTATGGGCTCCACACTATATTCCATTCAAGTGAATGTATTAATTCATTCTGATTGCTGAGGTCACAGTAAAAACAAATGATTTTAAATGTAACGCAGCCCTTGTAAAATCTACTGAAGCGCAGCTACATGAAAATTGTGGTTAAATACAACAACGAAGTACTTTATTGTCACATTCAAATTGTAATCCCTCCTGTTTTGTTTTTTGTTTTTTTTGAATTCTTGGATGAAATATGGTGGGCAATATAAGCTGCAGCTTCAGCCATCACCCATTTCAGATAACCTATGTTGAACTGTATAATCAGAGGAGTTATTGTTTAATTTGACCTTGTTAGATTTTTTTCCCCTTTGTTATATTATTCTATTTTCTTTTAATCTTTACTTTTAATGAGATGAGAGAGATGATGAGATTCAACTTTATTGTCATTACACATGTATAACACATGTCATTACACATGTAATCAATCCGAAATAAAGATTCATTCATTAATTCACATTCCACCACTGGCTTTTAGCAACAAGTGTATTTCCAAATATGTTTTAAACTTGCTTTAATTAACCACCACCCATTTGTCTTTTGTCTAGGCAAGAGGGAAACTGTCCACCCCAACTGGACCTTGCCTCACTATTTACAGAGATGCAGGCTGAAGATCTGCTGAACCAGGACCAGTACGAGGGGCCGATCCAGTTGCTTCTCAGTGAGGCAGCGTGGCTGGCGTGTGTGACCCATTCCAGTTTTTTTTTTTTTTACAGTTTGAATTTTGCACATTCTGAATAATCTGGAATTTGCTGCTGATTGTAATAAACAATTTAGTGACTTATGTGTTTGCATCATGATTTTCTATTTTGTCTGTTAAGACACCAGTGGGAAAAGAGTAAACTGTACAAAGGATTTATCGGTGACCTTGAAAATAATGGCTCATTTTTAAGAAAAAAGTAACCAAAACAATTATTTTATTAACTGAAGACTGTATTGTTGGATGTGCCACCGCAGAAGCCCCTGCATACTTTAGTGACAGTACCAGTATATGCAGGAACTCTGGGTCATATTAGCATATGCTCTTCATCATAATGGGTTTGGGCGGGGGTGTCTAATCATGTGCCATGGAGGGCCAAGACCCTGCAGGCTTTACCTCCAACCAGTGTTGTCTTCAACAGCAGATTCCACTGAACTTCTTCCACTGACTGATCAGTGAGAACACCTGCTGAAGAGACTGGGTAGAAGAGAGAACCTGCAGGGTCTTGGCCCCCCATGACACATGATTGGAAGCCCCCGGATTAGATTTAATGGGATTTAACATTTTAACACAAACTGCTTTATGGTTCATAATTCTGTTGACAGACTTACACCAAACCAAAAGTGATTTCTCAAACTGCTGGATTGTTCTTAGACAGCTTTTCCAATCTGTCAGTATTTAATTTATGCCATATGGTGGTAACCTTCACATATAAAAAAAGAGACATCTGCAAAAACTTCAGAGGTTTATTGTCAGTGCAATTCCCAGTGCAATACTACATGAATGCATGTATAGTACATTGTTGATGCAGAGAATATATATTTCTACAGTACATGTATCTAGTAAATCAAGTATTTTCCATGTAACCTTGTGACTGCATTATTTTAATTGCTTTTAATCCTAGATCAAGTTTGTTTTTGCCTAAAATGCATCATAACTGTCAAATAAGATAAGATAAGATAAGCCTTTATTAGTCCCACAACGGGGAAATTCCAGGATTGCAACAGCACAGGGATAGCAACACTCAGAGCAACAATCAGAAGGCAAGAAAAAAACAAGCAAGCAAGAGCAGCTAATATACATATGTACGTATTACTATAAAAATATACGTATATATACACACACACACACAGACACACAGTGCAGAGCATTGTAGCTGGATGGAATAAATATATGAATATATGAACACACAGTGCAGAGCATTGTAGCTAGATGGAATAAATATGTAAATATATAAACACCCACAGTACGGAGCATTGCAGCTAGGTGGAATAAATATGCAAGTATATAAACACACACAGTGCGGAGCAATGTGTGTTTATATATATATATATATATATATATATATATATATATATATATATATATATATATATATATATATATATATATATATATATATATATAAACATATAAAGCTATATAAATATATCTTATTATACCTAACTCAGTACTGTTTACTTTTTGAATATATATTTTGTGGCTAATATAGTTATTAACATGGCAATCAAGTTGTGTCAGCTTGTGGGAATGTGTAATTGACGAGGCAGGTTTGTCTCAAGGCAGTTTTATTAAACATTCTCCAACATGAGCAAAGTAGAAAGAGAAACTCACAGAAGAACTCGTCCCTTATATATCCAGGACTCTCACCCTCACTTGTCACATGCATTCAAATCACAAGTAACAATACATCTCCTCTTTAATCCCATAATATGCCCCTCACAGTCTTTGGCACACAAAGGATCCCCCCAAGGCCGTCTCTTGCATACCAAGGATTAAACTTTCACAGCTTCCTGTTATCTCCAAGGAAACTGTGTCCTTTGTTCTTATCTAAGATGTGAGGCAAAAAGTAAGTCACATGTGTGGCTATACGACCCCCCCCCCCAAACATTTTAGATCGAACAACAGAATAACAGTCTGCATTTCATGATAGAATCATTACACATCAGTCCCCCTGCTGCTTGGGCTTCAGTCTCCTACCGTATCTGCTGTAACTGCGGCGGCATGAAATAAAGCGGCGTTGTTGGAGGTTTTAAGTAGAGTTTTATTATCATACCGCCGTCACAAGCTCTGCTCCCGGCGCCGTGCATGAGCGCCGAGAGCGAGCCCACGGCTCTCAGAGAAGGAGGGACACAAAGTCTGTGTCCTGCAGCAGAGGTTGAAGTCAGATTGAGAGAGGATGAGAGCATGGTTACAATGCAGTATATATACACCCAACTACAACAATACATCAAAGCATTCACAGCAGTTGGTCTGATCAAAGAGATAACAGGACAGGCATGAGACATTTGCATGAAAGGCAACATTAGCATTACAGAGGTGAGCCAGACGAAACGGGGCTGCCTGTAGACATTAATACACATTTCACTGTTCTGTTATTTGCTCTAGCCGAGCGCTGTGTTTGACCAGTCTGTTTGTGGAGATTTACACCAAAGCACATCTACATATGTAAGATGCTCAGAAGAAGCACAGTAAGGACAAGATGCATGAACACTTTAACTTCACAGCTGTAAACGCAGCATGCAGCGGAAAAAACCCAGGAGTGCGAGCTGACTGTCTCTGTGTTCTGTCTGTGTGTTGTGGGGGGTTGAATTAAACCGCTACACTGCTCCCCCCCCAGAGGGAACGGTAGGGGACCGTGACCTCGATGTTGCAGTCTGGGCAGCGAGCAAGGAAAAGCTCTGTGCGGGGGGGGGGGGGTAGTACATGCTGACCGGGCGCGGGAAAATCGTTCGAGTCGCGCCAAAAGTGTTTGCTGCTCCGCGATGTCCCGTCTGAACATGCAGAGATCAGAAGAAGAAAAATTAGTCTCTGGCTCCTCTCGTGGCCATGAAGAAAAGCAGGAGCGGCTGTAAGAAAAAAATAAACAAAAGCAGAGGGACTGGCGTGTTGGCTTTAGGTGCAGGAGCAACCCCAAAGCCCCCCGGGAACAGCTGACGGCTGAAATCCCTTTGTGCCGTGGCTGAGACCATTAAAAAAAAATCCAGTGGTGAGCTGCGTGCTTGCTTCAGGTGAACGAGCAGCCCTGAAGGTTCTGTGAGCAGCGGCGGAGGACGATGGCGGTCTCTGGAGCCGTTACTTGTCCCGTGCGTGATGCGCCGTCCTTGTAACTCCCCGGTGCGTGCGCGGGGGTTCCGTGCGTGGGTGGGCCGCTGGAGTGGCGAGTCAGGGTGCAGAAACTTGGTGGAGATCGGTGCAGGCGGCGCCGATAAAAATCCAGGTTGAGCTGTGGCTGTAGATTGGCCATGGAGCGTTGGAGCGGTGAGAGGAAATAGACGATCTTTTGTCCCTCAGGCTCGTGCAGATGCGTTGGAGCGGTGAGCGGGAATAGACGATCTTTGTTCCTCAGGCTCGGGCGTGGTGCGTTCAGGTCCACGCATTGCGTTCTCCGCCGGCCATGGAGGACGCCGTCGTGGAGAAGGGACGAGGTGCCTGCGCTCTCGTGTGAAGGAGCTGCGAGCGCGGCCGGTCCAGCGTGGATGAGCAGATCTCAGACGTGCAGATCTCATCCTGAAGAACGGGTCACCAGTGCAGCTGTCCAGATCAGAAGGTTGCGTGTTCAAATCACGTCGGGGTCACCAGTGCGGCGGCATGAAATAAAGTGTCGTTGTTGGAGGTTTTAAGTAGAGTTTTATTATCATGCCGCCGTCACAAGCTCCGCTCCTGGCGCCGTGCATGAGCGCCGAGAGCGAGCCCACGGCTCTCAGAAAAGGAGGGACACAAAGTCTGTGTCCTGCAGCAGAGGTTGAAGTCAGATTGAGAGAGGATGAGAGCATGGTTACAATGCAGTATATATACACCCAACTACAACAATACATCAAAGCATTCACAGCAGTTGGTCTGATCAAAGAGATAACAGGACAGGCATGAGACATTTGCATGAAAGGCAACATTAGCATTACAGAGGTGAGCCAGACGAAACGGGGCTGCCTGTAGACATTAATACACATTTCACTGTTCTGTTATTTGCTCTAGCCGAGCGCTGTGTTTGACCAGTCTGTTTGTGGAGATTTACACCAAAGCACATCTACATATGTAAGATGCTCAGAAGAAGCACAGTGAGGACAAGATGCATGAACACTTTAACTTCACGGCTGTAAACGCAGCATGCAGCGGAAAAAGCCCAGGAGTGCGAGCTGACTGTCTCTGTGTTCTGTCTGTGTGTTGTGGGGGGTTGAATTAAACCGCTACACTAACCAGGATTCACCGCCTCCGCGGAGCTGTCATGCTGGGGGGCTGCTGTCTGGGGGTGAAAACCTTTTGTCAGTCCCTGCGGGTGTTCTGGGGAATCTCCCCGTGGGGGTCTACCACGCCGAGGGGCCCTTGCCAACAGCACTTGCTCGTCCGCCACCACAAAAGCGGGTTTGAGTCTGTTGTAGCATCATCTCACTTTGGCTCAGCAATAATTATTCTTCTGCTTAAAGACATTGTTCACCCAGGAGTAAGACGATCAAAAAATGGATTTTCTTCCTCCAGGCCACAGCTGAAATCCCATTCCTTTGTTAAAACCAGCCTGAGGAATTTCCCCAATGTCCGGCTCTGGTTTATTGCCCCCATAAAACATGCAACAGACCTGGCCACACAGACCCACAACTCAGAAAATTTCCTTAAACTCGGGGACAGGCTGGATTTAACCAGTGAATTTTAAAGTGCATTATTACAAACTCAATTCTAAACCTCCTTCTTTTCAGAACTATGAAAGGCAAATGGACTCTGATGTCTTTAATGTGGTAAATCAATAATATGTGTGAAATGCATTAATCTGTGATTTTATATATATGCATGTTAAAAATGTTTAAATGAATGTTTATTCCTGCATGTTGATTTAGAAGCACTGCTTATAATTTATACTCATCACTAAAGTTATCTTAGTTTAATACATAAGGGGAAATATTAACTTCCAGTATGTATCAAAGTTTTGCCTCTAAAACCATGTGACTCCAGCAGCCAACCTCGGCATGACAGCAATTCTTCATCCCAGAGCTCCAGACAATAGACTGTTTGTTCATTGGATGGAAAGTTCATCGGGCCTCCCACGAAGGACTCTCATTGGCTGAGATTCCGATCGATCCCGGAAGCCCGCGAAGCTGAACAGAACTTATAAAAGGCGAAAGACTCTTCCCTTTTGGCTCTCTAACGGACCCTCTTTTCCTCTTTTCTTTTCTCGCCACTGGTCCGTCTCTCTCTATTGTCTACACACAGCAAGGAAGAACAAAGGACCGCCTGAACAGACTTCTACCACGTACCGCTTTTCTGAACACAGAGCAGATAACTCGTAATTTGTTTATGTAACTTTGTACCTTAATGTCTTTTTCTTTTTCTCTTAAATGCCTAGGAATTCCTATTTATTTGAGCTCAATTCTTAATCGGAGTTAAACTCCAATTTTATTCATCACTTTTTCTTTATTAAACTTTCTGTAAAATCACCGTTTGTTTAATTTTAATGTAAACTTTAATCTTGACTTTATTTTTATAATATTTTCCTTGACCAATCACACAACAGAAGCTATTATTTTATCTAAAGTCCCAAAGTTTTTTTCTTAGTTTGAGATCTGATTAGATCTAATTATTCTCGAAGACCTCTGGAGGCTTGTGTCTACAAGGAGAAAACGCGCAGCTGTTCACACGCTGAAGAAACGTCATCATCTGGCTCCAAACCGTGGCTGCACGGTGGCAGTGGTTTAGCACTGTTGACAGCACAGTTTTACACTCGGCCGGGGGACCGCGGGGATCATGAGATCGTGGGTTCGATCCCAGCCCCCGACCAACAGTGAGCTGTGTGGAGTTTGCATGTTCTCCCCGTGTTGCGCGGGTTTACTCCGGGATTTCTCCGGTTTCCTCCCGCATACCAAAAACATGTAGGTTTAGGGCGCTCGCGCACGCAGCGACCAGCAGCCGGTGGCTTGTCACCAGACTGCAAACCAAGTCTACCTACGGGTACAAATAAGTAACAAAAAAAAAAAAAAAAAAAACAGTTTCAACTGTGGGTCACACAGCCCAGAATCCAGCCGCTTCGACCGCTTGAATTTAAAGGTCGAAATATGGACCCTGAAAATATCTGCGGGCAGATATTAAAGTCCATGAAATCTTGGGCTGAGGACGACGACAGAACCATCATTGAACGAGGATCACGTGAGCTGCAAACTTTAATTCATCTGCTGAATTAAACGTCTGAGGTTCGGTAATAATTTGTGTATCTAATCAGATGCAAATTAAGAAGCCCTTAACATAACTCT